>BSBK01007935.1:100000-700000 GCA_027943335.1 Chamaecyparis obtusa
TTTCCAGCGGGTCACAATCAGTGATTGGGAGAGCCCTATTTTGGCACCAGTCATGTAGTACAAGCACTAGAATTGAGTTTTTAGACATGGTTGGGAAATTTTTGTATATCAACATGCGATAGAGTTTTTTTCCCAAACTCTATCACATGTTGATATACAAAAATTTCCCAGCCCATGCCAACAAACTCAATTCTAGTGCTTGTACTAAGAGCTTAAATTATTGAGCTTCTCTTTGTTTCAAGAATAGTTTAACATTCTCTGAGAAACATAATTGTAGGCATCATAGTCACATTTTTTTGGAGACAATGTAATTGAGTGGTATACCCAGATGATGGAGAGCAACTTTTGCACCTCCGGTTCCAAGTTGTTCTCCATCCCGTAGTGTCAACTTGGAATCGGAGGTGCAGAAGTTGCACTCCGTCTGGGTATAAAACTCAATTATGTTGTCTCCAAAAAAATGTGACCATGATGCCTACAATTATGTTTCAAGAATATTTTAATTAACATTCTCTACTTAACAAGACCAACCATGTGAAGGTGGAAGCTCATCTAGCCCCTCCTAGGAGCCTCTTATGACCCTTTACGATATTTTAAGACCTCTAAGAGGTCGTAAATGATCATAAAGGGTCATAAGGGGTCCTGGGACACAACAACTGAGAAACATAATTGTAGGCATCATGGTCACATCTTTTTGGAGACAATGTAATTGAGTTTTATACCCAAGCGATGGAGTGCAACTTATGCACCTCCGATTCCAAATTGACACTGCGGGATTCAAAGACCATAGATAAGGAATAAATTTAGAGAGCGGAGGAGGGCCATAACAACAAAAATAATACAGGACAAACATCAAGTTAAATGAGGCAACTGCAAACATTTTAATAGATTTTTATTATTAAATAATAAAATTTGCATATACTAGTGTTCTAAGCCCCCTCATTACATGATTTATTATTGTAAGCCCCCTCTAACTTACGCATCTAGAAAATGAAACTACAACCTATTGGGATTGAGACAAACCTTATAAAACAACATCAGCTAGGAAGGATTGCCTTCCAACATCTGTTGAATACATCTATTGGAGGACCTTGTATTCAGGAGCTACACCTTGTATTCATGAGCTACAGATGTATTCAACAGATGTTGGAAAGCGATCATTCCTAGTTGATGTTGTTCTATAAGGTTTGTCTCAATCCCAATAGGTTGTAGTTTCATTTTCTAGATGCGTAAGTTAGAGGGGGCTTACAATAATAAATCATGTAATGAGGGAGCTTAGAACACTAGTATATGTAAATTTCATTATTTAATAATAAAAATCTATTTAAATGTTTGCAGTTGCCTCATTTAACTTGAGGTTCATCCTATATTATTTTGGTCGTTATGGACCTCCTCCGCTCTCTAAATTTATTCCTTATCTATGGTCTTTGTATCCCGTAGTGTCAACTTGGAATCGGAGGTGCAGATGTTGCACTCCATCTCTTGGGTATACAACTCAATTATGTTGTCTCCAAAAAATTTTGACCGTGATGCCTATAATTATGTTTCTCAGCTGTTGTGAAATCTACATTTATGTTTCTTAGATGTCGTGCTTATACCTTCTCTCATTTGCGAGTGTAATTCCTCTTTGAGTATCCCCATTCTCCTTTGCATCCAAAATGAACTCATTCCAATCCCTCACTGGAATAAAGGGAGACTTCATACCACGATGCGCTCAAACTTTAGTGAGACTTCATACCACGCAGTGTCTGTAGATTATGTTCAATGCATTATTTAGGCTTGTATTGGTGGGAAAACTCTTGAAAACACACAAAAGAGATTGCATTCAACCATGTTGTTTACATGACACATGTAGTTTACCTCCAGCATAAATCAGCATTGCATACAAATTTGCGAACGCTGCTTGGTATGAAGCCTCGCTCAAGCTTGAAAATGATAGTCAATCCATAGTCAAGGTCAAGGAACAAATGGAATAACCAAGAAAACACTATACGTTAAATCATGTGATTGATAGTAGATTGGGGCTCACCTGAGCCATAAACATGAAGAATTATTCTTTAAAAAGATGTAAACCATATATATGCACACTTGAGGCAAAGAGAAGTTATGTCATATCAATATTAAAATATTAGTTACAATATGAAAATACTAAACTAACTAATTCCTGAGTTCATCTTTGCATATGGTCACAACAAAGATATGTGATTACAATATAGATAAGGCATCGTAAAAATATAATTTCAAAATTTGCCCTAGCCTAACACGTTTTGCACTCAAATCCTTCATCGCAGATAAGTGGAGATGGGCGAATAGATGTAGATGAGTTGTCATCGACCCAACTAAAGTATCCGCAGCCATTATTTCCCTGTGATACCAAGTCTACATTAGTTCTTATATTATAATGAATAGTATTTACATTAGAAACTTTAAATATATACACATTAGCAACCTTTTTTCTATTCGGGTAGCACCAAAATTATCGTCCAAGGTTGTTCGGTGTCCGTGAAGTCTTCAACACACACTTCCCTTGACCACATTGATAGTTTGGCACATTGACAAGAGTCATCGAGCCTATATCAATAATTCACCGCACCATCGTTAATAATGAAAAGTAAACCTAAATCAAATAGCTCATTTTTTATCAGCATGTGTAGTCTTTGTGTATACGAAAAATGAAAGAAATATGAAGTTGAAATAAAATAGTGAACAAAATAGGATTCTACATAGAGTGAATGAAATATACCATCAAAAGGTGACAAAATCCTGTCACAAAGCACAAACATAGGAAATCAAAAAGGGAAAAAAGACAAGAAATAAGAAAAATCATTATGACTATAGAAAAATCATTTATACTATGATCAAAAAAAGAAACACTCTTTGTCAACAATTTTCAAAATCATTAGGACTATAGAAAAATAATTAAGACTATACAAAATCAAATTTTAGAAATGGTCGGTTCTGATGCTTTGCCATTACAACAATTGAGCATTCATCATTTGGTATTATGTATTCCATTTAAGTATGTCAACAATGTTCAAAATCCTGTCACCAAGCACAGACAAGAAATAAGAAAAATCATTAGGACTATAGAAAAATCAAGTTCTAGAAATGGACGGTTCTGATATTGCTTTGCCATTACAACAATTGAGCATTCATCATTTGGTACTTCTTGGTGTATTCCATATAAGTTTTTCAATTGTCATGTTTGTGTGCATGTTCTTTATGTGTTTGGCTTCTCTCCCTCGTAAGGGATATGTCGATAGGTAATTGATTTGAAAGCATAATGATTTGATAGCCTTTTTTCTAGATAGGCGTAATCATCTCGCCAACCTTAATTAGCAACATTGGTGTCCTATCATTGCACAAGTGTAAGACGATAAGGGTCTATTCAAGGAGGGAAGAAAAAAAAGGTCATTTTAACCTTACAAGGCAAGAGGAGAGACAATCCAAATAATTCTATAGTGACTATCCCAAACAACAGACAAATGATGGAATTGCTAACATGTTTTATTTTCATGTTTCTAACAAGTTTTTTGCAAATAGAACCATCATTACAATAGAACCACTCTTTCAAGATATTCTTGGCCAAAAACCTGGATAAAGAAAGAAGATTGATCATGGAAGATAAATAATTATGAATAATAATAGAAAATAAATAATATAATAATGATAGATGTTGATGAATATTATTAATGGATCAAATAATAACATATTGATAGATGAAAGAATAATTATTTCAGTGTCTACAAGCTCCATTAGCTAAAATCACAACCAACCAAATATGGTTGTGGTAGTTGTAATAGGATTATATATACACCAAACAAGGTATGTACGGGTAGGATCCCTAGTATGAACGGATGAGAACAAGAAATAAAAGATAAAAACTAGTTTGTGTGCAATTTGTGATTTTGGAAAGGTCTTAAGAGCCTTGTTTTGGATTCCATTTTCTTTATGCAATAAGAGCCCGTTTGGTGCATGGAATACCAAATGTCAGATATAGTCAATTCTGGAAGATGCTGCAATTCTGGAAGATACAAATTTTGAAAATGATTTCCAGAATATGAGATGACCTATTTGGTTCACCCGAAAGATGACTAAGAAGATGCATAAGGAATTTTAATTTTGTAATTTAATTTCTTTAAATTCATGTGTATACGTCTATATATATACATACATACATGTGTGTATATATACATATATGCACACATGTGTATATATACACATACACACATGTGTATATGTGTATACATATGTGTATATGCACACATATATACACATCATACACACATATGTATATATACACACATACACACATGTGTGTGTATACACACATATAAAATCATTTAAACATGGACAATGACTAAGTATTGTGACCTCTCAAATAAAGATTGAAGATTTAAACAAAGTTATGACATTTTTCTTACAACAGACAACCCTGCAAATAGATTCTGGCAAGTTTTAGTAAATTTGTCATAACTTTGGACATATACTCAATAAAAAGGCACCAAACCAGTTCCAAAACAAATTTAACTCTCCCTTCAAAATCTTCCAATATACTTCTAGATTCATTCAAATAAAACTCCAACATAAATGTGTCTTGGAACAACATAAAAATGTGTTGCTAGATTCATAAAGACGTTCATGAAAATAAGATGAAAACTAGTTCCAAATCCAACTATATTATAATTGGATTTTTATATGAAGTCAAGCTAAAGGACTTGATGAAGACACATATACTGGTGTTAATGTCAAAAAGAGTCATGTCTAAAGGAAAATTGAAGCCATGATGAAGTATCAATTCTCCTAACTAGAAAATAAAATCCATGAATCAATGATAGTCATGAATAAATGAGAATATGGTTAAGTAGCATAGATTTTATGAAGATGTCTTTTGGTTCTTGACTGTCCTGTACAGGGGTTTTGCAAGATCATGTTTCCCTTTTTGTTCAACCTACTAAATATCAGCTAATGGGGACCGATGATAGGTTTTGAATGTTTGTGATCCTATGGTCTACGATGACAAGGAAAGAGAAAGTGTTTGGGATCACAAAAGTGGATCCACATAGGGAAAGCTAAGGAGGATAGGAGGGCTAGAAAGACAATTATAGGTTTCCACATGGCAATCAAGTTGTGGTTGACCAAGTGAATTTTGAGTGGGAAAGTCAAAACTCAAGGTGGAATTGATTTATCAAGTAAGACAACATTTTCGAACAACTTTGAGTGTACTAATTTCAATTAGCTCAATACTCATGGAAGGTAACCAGCTTTGGAAGCCTATTTGGTAGGTGTAGGCATGGGTAGGATGTATGTAGAGTTGGTGTTGGGAGACAAAGTATTGTAGTGAAGTTTTTTTATCAATAAAACTGTATTTATTCTCTGCAATTTACTCTCTGTGTCATGGTACAGTCTAGGAACAGTGAGTTCCTAGGATGGATTGAAATGTGTTTGGGATTGGTTCTCAATGTAAAAACATTATCTTAGTTATTTCTTACCTTCCACACCTTCTTTTTATTATTTCATTGCATTTTGAATTAGGAATATTGGACTGGTATTCCTAGGACAACGACTGGTAGGGTACAACCAGTTTGGTAGTTTGAAGTTTTCTTTATGATGTTGTTAGTTCAAAGTCAAATCTAATATGGATGGTAGGAGGATAAAATAGAATACAATAGTTGTTAAAATAATGTGCTTTGGGCCACCACAAAATGCATGCCTTAAATTATTATTATTATTATTATTTGCCTCAAACAAATGTATTGAGAAATCAGCAAGTGTATTTTCCTAGCAAGAGTTAGAGAATCCAAATATAATAGCAAGCTCAACAAAAACAATTTGAAAATATGAGAAATCTTGAATTAGATGTTCAATAGTTTCTATATAACCTCTACATTCTAGAATATACCTATGAGAGCTCTACCATCCACTTCTTTGAAGTTAATCCAAAGTTAAGACTTTACGATTAAGAGAGAGATACAAAAAAATGTCATTTTAAAAGGAATGTCAACCTTCCAAATTTGTTTCCACCACAACATATCTTTCCATTGCATAAAAAATAATATAGATTTACTTGACCAAGTTTCATAATAAACTTCAATCAATAATCTTTACTACCACCAAAATTAGTCCAATATATTAAGTTTTGATATTCATGTATGTTTTCTAGTCAAAATATCCATATAATCATTCCACATAACTTTGTTGTGAGAAATGAAACCCAAAAGACTCCCTAATTCATCCTTGTATCTAGATAATGGTAAATGCATGATCAATAGTTTATGGCATATCGTAGCATATCATAAAATAATGTAGGTAAAGTATGAGGCTAGCCAAAAGAATAAAATATGTTGGGGGTAATTAGGACAAATTATCTAATTAGTTATATAAAGGTTCTTTATTCATTTATTCTTTGAACATAGGAGTGCAATTTAGATTGAGTTTTATTCAACATGTGTTGTCTCATTCATTATAATATGGACACTTGTCAAGCTCTCTTTTGATCTTCTTGTAGTATTTCTTTATTTTTGAGCACACAAGACAACAAAGTGGGGGGAGTTGAATAAATTGTATGATAAAACCTTAAATTTTTTACTACTTTGTATGTCAAAATATTTACTTCATGAATCAACAACAATGTAACAATGAAAAAATAACGAATTCTACACAATTGCACAAGTGAACACTAGATTTATATGGAAAACCTAGCTAGGGAAGAACCATAGTGAGAAAAGCCACAATATAGAATAATTTACATAAATTATTTTACATCTAAAACACAAGGAAGAAACTACTCCCTGAAATAATGGCTTTATGGTTATACCAAAGATATTTTAGTACTCAATTTTAATGATAAACTTTAGACGAGGCTACAACCTTAAAATATTACATGAAGAACAAAAAAAATATCCACCACAACAAATGTGTATCATTAATAGCCTTTATCACACTACTTGAAACTTCAAACACTTTTGAATGTAGATACCTTCAGCTCATTTCTTTCAATAATCATTTGGCATTTTTCTCACACACTTCACAATCAAACGCACTTCCAAAAATTTCTCACATTCTAAATGATTTGATCTTTCATTATAACCTTTGCATGCTCAAATAGACTTTTCCAAGTTAGCCACATTAAAATGTACAAACATGAAATGTAAGACGACCAAATATGTTGGCTCCAAAAACTTATACGATGAAGAGAAAGTGAAAGATAACCAACCCTAGAGATAAATGAAGCCCAAAACATATTGACACACTTCTAAAAGCTATTGTAAACTTCAAAATAGATCTACAATTAGTTTAGTTCATGCAAACAAACCTCTTATCCTCTTAATTATTTAGTTCAATCATCAAATAGTACCAGAACAGAATAAAGATGTCATCTTGACCATAAAGGAATATCATATGATATTAAACATTCCTTTAACGCCATCAACACACTGTCACATTAATTAGGCTAGTACAAATGTATTGAAACTAAGAATTCTATCACCATATGCAACTAATCAACTAGTCTTTGAGATGCCTATCAATTAGAGTCATAGTTGTTGTTGTTAAGTTGAGAATATAAAACTTGAAGGGAAGTAATTTGTAGAAAATATGAGAATATTCCACAAGTTGTAAGAGGAAATTCTAAAATTCTTACAAATGTAGAGAATATATTATCTTCTAAGATTTGCGAGCACAACTTCCAAACCACATAAAGATATCTTCAAGAAAAGAGAAACAGAGAAAATCCATGAGCTAGACAAAGAACATGCCCAGTTTGACACCAGTCAAATGGAAACTAGTTTCCTTCAAGGATGAAGAGTTTTGGTGATGAAGTATGTAAGGGGGAGCATTTATGAAGTGTTTATGCAGTTTTTTTAATTTGGGAATGAGTTTAGAGGAATGGTTCAACAGACCCTAGGAAGTGGGCCTCTAGGAGTGAGGGTTTAGTGGCTAAGGCCATAAGTGAAGGGTGGAGACTTGGTATGTTGAACCAGTCCTCCTAGGGCATTGTGTGGCTTCCATCTCCCAGCTTTTTGATGATCCAAACCTGCATGATCACAAAGAGCATTATGCGGATAGCAAATACCCATGGTGGAGGTGCGGGTTATGCCCGATAGTTGTCTATCAATATGCCACCAAGTCTTCAAACAATTTTAACCAATGTTCTCTAGCACTGTCGACTGTCCCAGAGACCCTCCAAATATAATTGATCAGGTTAGATTGGGATCTATTTGGACTGCTTAAACAGTGGGTACCATCAGTGGTTACAATCACTAAGAAAACTTTAGTGTTTCAAAGATCCACATACCCGATCTATGACTCAATTTCAAAACCTTCCAATATTATACTGTTGCAGACATATATTCCTTTCTCTGGCTAAATACATGGCTTATATTTAGCCTAGGGTTTTGTCCAGGAAGCAACTTGATAACCCATACAACTCTAAGTGATGGGTGTATTATGATACATTACCCTAATTTGACTTTCATCCAGTGGCATTAGAAAACCAATGGAGAAAATACAAATTAGGGTCATGATTTCATGACAAGGTCGAGGACAATGGCTATGCTTTTGACCTATCAAAGAATCATTTTGTTTTGATAGTGCTAACCAAACTATGAAAATTTGAAATCTAAGACTACAGTTACATATTTGTATTTGCTAACAAATGATAGACTGTGAATAAAAACAAAGAACACGACCATCAACAACTAATTCAAGAGTTTCAAATAATAGTTCCTAAAGTGATTTTGTAGAAAATAATCATTCTATCTTTCAAATTAGTAGACTATGTATAATGAAATGCCTCACTGATCAAACAAACACTCCGTGGACATATCAAAATTTTTCTACAACGACATCAAATTTGTCTATTACAATGACTGACCCTGAGCTAAATACATGGCTTATATTTAGCCTAGGGTTTTGTCCAGGAAGAAACTGGACAACCCATACAACTCTGAGTGTTGGGTGTATTATGATACATTACCCTAATTTGAATTTCATCCAGTGGCATTAGAAAACTAGTGGAGAAAATACAAATTAGGGTCGTGATTTCATGACAGGGCCGAGGACAATGGCTATGCTTTGTCATTTCTACAGCAACATCAAATTTTTCTATCTATTACAATGATTGACCCTGAGCCTGAAACAAAAAATGGCATATTCGAAAGATAACCAAACCTTCTTCGAAGATGAAAATGAAATGAGAAATTTTTCCTCCTTCACGTGCTGCAGTCCTCCTTCAAATTTGCCCGTAAAAATGAAATGAGAAATGAAACTTTTTTTTTAAAGTTATGCCCATGTTTGTCAATATTTGACATACATGGTATTGGTCAAAATTTCGACCAACATGGGCATGGATTAAAAAAAAAGGAAAGATTTCCTTCTATAATCTGACCAACTTAAACCTTTTTAATTGAAGGTCAAAAATGTTGGTAGAAAAATAAGGTCAAATGTACTAGTGCTAGTTTATCTTCAATATAAATAATCTACAACCATATGATAGATTGTTATTGATTGGAATTTCATTGTGGAAATTATTTTACACACATAAAAGAAAAGGCTAATTATCTTTCCAATATTTTCCAAATTCCTTTGAAAAATATCTTGAATCTAAAATGGCTCCCTAATGGTGAGGTGTGTGCCAAAATCTATACATTTCCATAATAGCCAACTAGTAGCAACATATAAATTGATATTATACTTATTGATAACTTTTCAATATTAATTTTCCTCAAGGTCCTTGAGAATCCATTTAACATATAGGACAATCTATAGCCAATATATTAAAAGAAAACATAGACCATTAACATTTTGTAGAAAGTGTATATAATGGAAACATAAACAAGAAATATCAAGAAAATTGAAAGAAAAAAATTTAATCGTGAGAAACTTAGGCTACAAAATTAATTACAAACCTAAAAAATGATAGATGTATGAATTAAATTTTGGAATTTTTTTTATATTGAGATAGAGTATCAACTATTTTACAAAAAGTTGTTTATCAGCAGCAAAAGATTTTATGTTTCATTCTACCACCAACCTATCTATGACATATACAAATTAGCAACAAAAAAGCCTTGGGTTGCTTTCTACTAAAAAAAACTATTTGTGACACATATATATTAGGTACAAAAAGAAAAATGTATTGTATTATGTTTCATCCCAACCATCATTATTGTTTCTATATTCAATGTTGTCCCATCCATCGTTGTTGCTCCTATGCTCATAACGATTCTAGTTATCATTGCTCATCCTATTTTCTCATTCACTATTATAAGCATCATCTTGGTTAACATTCTCATTTCCTTCATCATCATCATCCCTATTTTGGATGCTCGTTTGACTATAGCTTTGTGCTCGATTAGTCCTGGTATCATTTGTGATCCCCTCTCAAAATTCTTCAGTATGAGGGGAAGATTGGATGTCCTTCTTGTATATAATCATTTCTACTTCTTTCACTAGTGATAGGAATATTTCTCTTGGAACCTCAATAATTGCACTGACATGTGAAATAATGTAGAAATGAGTGAGTTTAATATGAAACTCAGTAAGATCCCATTTCCTATGTTGGAATATCTCTTTGTTTCTCTACTTCCAAATGGCCCAAAGAATTTCAGCAGTTAGAGAAAACCATAAATTGTTCATTTTGCAATCAAAGGCTTCAACAAAACCAACAATGACCTCATACCAAGAAAAATTATTTAAACAATTCCAAGAAATGGGGTGACCAAAGAAGTTAGACCATATTTTCTAGCAAATTTGCATTCAAAGAAAAGATGCTCATAGGTTTCTAGGCATTTACAAATAGAACAACAAATAAATTGATGGCCACAATGAGAAAGAAAAGACCCAACAATAATTTTTTAAAGGATCAGCATCCATCTGAAATAGATAATTTTGGGTTCAACATGTGAGTGCCAAAAAAACTCAAATATAAAGTGACATTTAAAGCTTGTCCAGTTAAGATTCCATTTTTTGTTAATTCTACTGATGATCCCTACATCCTCCTTAATCATATCATAAATTTGTTTACAAGAAAAATCAATCAAAAATTTGCCATCAGTCCATTTCATTTGATCAATCATCTGATTGGAGTTCAGTATTTTACTTGGCAAATACCTTCCTGCAGCTTTATAAATAAGAGTATATGTTTTCTTATGGTATTTGGAAATGTTCTATTTGGCATTGATATATTCCCAAGAACCCAATCTCTTATCAATCAATATATCTTGTATGGGAGATATTCTTATTTGATGCCATATTTTAGCAGAACAACATTGTGTCAAGGCTAGAGGTTTACCATTTAAATAAAGGCCCCACCAAATAGATTTGTCCATAATTGCAAAAGAGGGGTTTTTCCCAATAGCACTCCTTGAGTATATTTGGGGCTTGACCTAGCACCATGCCTTCTAAATGGTGTGAAACACTTTGGACCCAAATACTTTAATATCAAAATCTCCAAACACCAAATCATGGAGCGGGGTATCCTCCCAATTCTTTCATTTTTTATGGTTGATTTATCAATAGTGTTCCTTATAAGAATTTTCCATGGTTCATTCCCTCTCAAGGGTTTGAGGATCCATTTTGTAGATAGAGAAAATCCTTGTATCTTCAAGTCCCTTAATCCAAGACTTCCCATCTTTTTTGGAGCACAACACTAGTCTCATTTGACACAATGTTTCTTTCTGTTTCTAAGTCCATCTGACCACAATAACTCCCTTAGAATCTTTTCTAACTTGTTGACCTAACAATTAGCTAGAAACCAAGTGGAGGCATAGTATACTGCATGAGAAGAAAGTACCTATTGAACCACTTGTGCTCTCCTGGCAATAGAAAGCATGTGATTTTCCATTTGAGATGTTTATTTTCTATCTTCTTGTAGATCCATGCCCACATATCTTTGATTGAGGGATTAATAGAAAAGGGTATTCCCAAGTATCTCACAATGGTAGAGAGACCTGACCATTTCAACTCCTTACCACTTAACCATCTAGGGGGGGACTTTTCCCATCCCAGCATATTGGATTTGTGGGGTGATACTTTGGATCTTGAAGCAAGACATAATAGTTGCAATCTTATAAGCACATTATCAAAGTTTTCCTCATCCAAATCCACAAAGAGAGCAGTGTCATCAGAAAATTACTCAACTAAAAGGTCATCATTATTAGGTAGATGTATCCCCTTAACAGGAGGACTGAATTTAGAGGTCTTAAGAATAAAGGATAGAGCATCAATAGCACTGGCATATAAAGAAGGAGCAAGGGGGCACCCTTGTGTAATATATCTACCAAGTGGTATAGCTTATAATAGCTCTCCATTAACTTCAATCACAGTTGAGGAATCTTTGAACAAGATTCTGACCCACTTGCAAAAATATGTTGTAAATATGGAAATGCCTCTAACATCCTAAGGATAAATTGCCACTCAATTCTATCATAATCTTTTTCAAAGTCTAGGAGAACTATATCAACATTTTGTCCATCCATTTTATCCCAGTGCATATCTTCCAAGTTCGTAATAAGGTTATCCAATATATATAGATACTTTTAATAAATCTTGTTTTGGTAACTGACACAATAATTTTAAGCATATCACTGATTCTTCTAGCCATGACTTTTGTAATTATCTTATAAGAGATATTTAGCAAAGTGATAGGTCTCCAATTCTTAATCTGATATCTATCACCATCTTTGGGCAAGAGCTTGATTATCCCCATGTTGATGCTATCCCCTAATGATCATGTTTCAAAATCCTCTTCATGCACTTCTAATAGTTCACAAGTTATCCATTTTTTGTTCTTCGTGTAGAATTCTGAGCTGGTAACCCATCTAATCTCAAAGACTTGTCATTTTCTAGAGACCCTATGGCTTCATCAATTTCCTTAAGATTAATCTTCTTCTCAAGAACCTTGGCCTATTTTTGGGATACCTTTCTTGGAACTACTTTGATGCATAGAGTCATGACTTCAATGTTTTAAGCTTTATGTTCTGAAGAAAGCAATTGTTTGTAAAATTTCACAAAGGCATTCAATGTGTCTTTATTATTATTAGTGGATCCTCCTTCCACCTAGATACCATTAATTTCCTCTCTACTATGATTTCCTCTTATTAGATTAAAAAAATACTTAGAATCTTTGTCCCCATCCTTAATCCATCTATCCTTAGCTTTGATGTTTTGACCTTGGATTTTGTAATTTTGGATTTTCCTCAACTAAGCTTTAGTATTAATGAGAGATTGTTCCAGTTCTTGGTCATTGCCTTTAGCTTGCAATTCTTTTCTCTTTTTTTGAGTTTCCTCTAATGATGGCTTTATTCTTGATTTATATCTATAGCTACTTTGGTCCCTATTATTTGAAACAATCTTCTCCAAATATAGACCAATTGATCCCATTTAGCAATAGCTCATAGGCCTGAGTTGAAAAATTTAGAAAGGGCAATAGAGGTCTAAATGGCTCGAAGAGAGTCCTCATCCTCCAAAAGGAATGTGATAAGTTTAAAGGTACTCTTTCTTTTATGTTTATGGCCTTGGGGATTAGGGGTTTTTAGCATGATGCAAGCATGAATGGGGGAATGATTTGATAAGACACCAGGGGTCACCTCAATAGGACTTTGGCCAGGATGGTAGGAAAACCCAAACATGGCATCTTCAACATAAATCATATCTAGTCTACAATAAATTTTGTTTTTTCTAGCCTAGTTATTGCACCAAGTATACCAAATATTATTATAGTCATGCTTCATACTCTCCATGGAATCACTAATTTTAAACCTTCTTCTGCAGTTAGCCCAAAAAAAGAACTCATTACCCTTCCATTCATGTTTATTCCCTCAATACTTATCCTATTTGTTCTCCACCATGTTAAAGTCCTCAATGAATATCCATTTAGAATTTGGTAAGTTGTTTGATAGTCACTCACACAAGTTGTCCATCTCTCTATAATCATTAGGTGTGTATATATTACAAACTCCCACCACTTGATTATTAACATTAAACAAAGCCCATAATGCCCTTTGGAAAGGAGAAGAGCCTTTATCTACCATCTTGTCAACCCACTTGTTCCCTATCAGGATAGCCACACCTCTGTTACCTCTATCATGTCCTAAGTATATGCAAGTGGCTCTATCCCAAATAAATTTGAGGGTATTATATGCATGGTATCTAGTGATTTTAATTTCCTGTAAATAAATAATATCCTTCTTATGAATCTTATTACGCCAATTCCTTACTGTATACTTTATGTCAGCAATTTCTAATCCCCTAATATTCCAGTTGTGGATGTTCATCATCATAATAACTTGGGGATATTTTGATTTTTACACAATCTGGGAGCTCTTTTCTCTTGATTTTGTTTTTCTTTCCACTTCTTTTTAGCCTATTACTTCTTTCATATGTTTTCTACTTCTTCTTCTTTCATATGTTTACCACTTCTATAAACCCACTATCCTCTATTTCTTGCTCACTATGTATGGATTTGGAGAGATTATCATCAAGGCACACATTACCCTATTCAATAGAGTGATGTTTGACAACCTCCATGTTATGCTTTCTATGAGTGGATTTGGAAGGAATTTTGTCAAAGAAAACATTGCCCTGCTCAATAGAGTATTGTTCTACAACCCTTGAAATATCCTTATTTTTTAATTTGGATAGAGCTATTTGTTTTTCATTTTGAAAGGGGGCATTGTCTTTGTTGACTTTATCTCTAGTTGCAGGAATGTATTAAGGTTGACAAGCAAAACAGTTATGGTTACCTTTATTTTGGACAACAACATGAATTTTAAAATCATCTTCAAAAAGAGGGTTAGACAGTGAAACAAATTTATCCAATGGGGTATCTAGGGTTTCCTCGGGTGTACCATTATCAACTATACCAGTATTTCCATTGTCATTAGTTTTACTATTACCAACATTGATATTACTAGGATTACCATTCTTTTTAGCATTATTGATGCTAATATTAATATTATCCTTAGAACCTTTGAAATTTATTCATAGGAGTCTGAGCAAAGTTTTTTTAGATATTCTTCAACAAGGGGAATTCTCTTATGTTATGACCATTTAGTTTTCAATGGAAACATGCCCCAATGTCTCTAAGTTTGACAATATTCCTTCTAAATTTTTCACCTTCAACATCTAAAAAAATTTCATCGAGGAAAACAATATTAGGGTTGATGGTAACTAGGGTTCGAGCATTAAGATGTAGCAAATTAACCCTAGCTTCTATTACCTAGAGAACAAAGTCGAGATGTTTGAGCAAATATGGAATAAATTGCTAGAATTATGATTAGAGACTTATAAGTTTGACCCAGAAGGGTGATGAATGGGTGATGACATGCTTAGTAGTACTTCTAGGGGACCACAGGAGACCCTTGAACATGGTTTGACCAAAATCGCAGTATCCTTTATTTAAAACTTTCTCTTGCATTGCGTGAGTTTTCAAGAAAATAACAAACAAGCCTTTCTTAACCATACAACTAAAGCTCACCAAAATGCCAAGTTTTTTTCCCCAAATATTATCAAGACAATTATCCATAAACTTTCTAGTGGGAAGGAATTCCATATCCATGCAAACAAAAAAATTGTAATATTTTTCTCGGATTTAATAGCATTTACCATTTTTGCATTCGGTGAGACAATGAGGATATTAACTCCAAGTAGCGGTATCTTACCTTCCTCTCTTCCCCCCTCTCCCTCTCCATTGTGCTCTGGTGTGGGCTTTTCACCTTCTCCTCCTCCTCGTCTATGTCCATTGGTGTTGGGAGATCTTCCTCCATGTCCACTAGAATTAATAACTTCAAACTGTGTCAAATCTGGTAGAACCATTTTCTCAGATATAATTTATGTGTATGAAGGCTTATTCTCTTCATTGGGGATACTAGCGGTATTACCCTCTACCACTTTATCACACTCTTTCTTGTCTTTACCATCATTACTATCTCCTACGGTCATTAGTGCAAGAAGTGGATGCAACTCAACAAAGCCAAACCCTAGATGGCACCCATCTCAAAAATAATTAAGGCAGACACAAGCAAGCTATGGATGAAGTGAGAAAAAATAAAGAGATGGGAAATGAAAAACAACCATATAAACCAAGATAGAAGATAAATGAAAAAGACCACAACAAGCGGAGCAAAAAATAAGGAAAAAACCAAGGGCCACAAGGAAATAAAAAGCCAAAAAATACCACGAAAGAGGTACAGAGGAGACACGGGTCCCTAGGCTACAAGGAAAAATTGGCACGATCCTTCGTACTCGCAAGTTGTAGCTACCAAGAGGATAATCTAATCATAAAGGTCAATTTTTGGAATGGTGATCTAATATTAGTAGAATAATAATATATAAGATTTGGTAAGTGGTTAATTTTGACAATATTTAATTTTATGAACATGATTGATGATCCAAATGATAAATAAGACTCTCTCTCTCTCTCTCTCACACACACACACACACAAACACACACACACACACACATATATATGAGGATAACAAGGGTCACATTCAAAGGACCACCTAGCCTTCAGGCCATTATAGTCTTTTATGTTAAATATTTTGATTGAAATTTTCAATTCTTAGTGCAAGGATTTTTTCCTTTAGACTATAATGGCCTGAAGGCTAGGTGATTGTGTTATTTTTTCATTGTTGTTATATGGGATAAGGGCCCTTTTCACTATATTGATTCAATAAAAAAACTAGATATTCTTTAAAAAAATCTTTTTGATGTTGTTCTTTTCAGGGTAGATTGTGTGTGCACTTTCAATCATGAAAACAATTCTATTGAAATCATCTATATAACATTTAAAGGACTAGTTACAGTTTTATGTGTAGTTAAAAATTGTAAAGGCATTGTTTTGATTTTTTAAAATTCTATATGATCATGAAAATGAGAGAAATATTTTATGCTATATATAAAAGTATCTTTCCTAACATGACTTCACTAGCACCTTTATCCATGAAAACTTAGACTAACACCACTACAAGATTTCTCTCAATCTTGATTTGATATTTCTCTCCTAATATAATGCAACATTAAAATTCATAAGTATTATTTTTATTTAAAATGACAACACATTAAGGTTTTGTGTAGTTCTTAGTCACAACCTAATTTTAGTATATGCTCTTCAAAAAATAGGGAAAATAATAGAAATAGTTGTAGATATCCAAAGAAATCATGTAAATCTACTAGAGGTACAAGTGACGTTGGGGTTAGTGGGAGGATTATATTATTAAAATTCATGGGAAATAATAATTAAACAATAGTCAATTTCATTCTAATTTTAGAATAAACTATTTTTTGATCCCTAAGAGGCCCATGCCTAGATAAGGACAATCAAAAAGTTTCATAGGTATGATACCTTTGTGCCCCATGAAATGTGTATGAAATAACCTCTATGATTTTAGAAGGTGAATATTTTCTCTAATGAGTTTTGAAAAAAGAAATAAATATTTTTTAAAATTGGAAGCTAAGCTAAGAGGTAATTTTCCAATACAAGACTAAATTGTAATACTTTAAAACCTCTCTGAAAGATTTTATATATTTTAAACCTTTCAAGCTAGGGATGTATCACTTGACCAATATTCCTAGGTTGGATAAAGAATAGAACACATGAAGTTACAAGAATATAAAGTGTAATGTTCAAATTGTTTCCATAAATGGCACCTACAAGGTTCTAATAAAAGTACATACATCCTTCGCTTCATAATAATTAATCATTTTAGAAAATCCTTTATAAATGGTACAATTAATCTTTTGCGTTTAAGACAAATTGAAGAGTAAAATCATACATGATACACAATTAATGTGGAGAAGTGGAAGACAAAGAGACCAACGTTAGAAAATAGGACCCAATACATAGATAACTAGCATAGAACACATTGATAGTAAAAAGAAGAAGGTAATGGAGGCGTAGTCTCTATTTTTGTTAAGAGAAAATATGCTAAGGATAGAATGGGGTTTGTGTATTATAATGTTTTTTTTCATTCATAATTATGGAAATCATTACCAACATCCTCACTATGATGATTTTTGCATCATTAATATTTACTATCTCCAAGCATGGATGCTAGTTTTATCGTTTTAAAGCCTTCTTCCCATCGTGGGAAAGTGACTTGCTAATTCCATTCATTGTGACCATTATATTTTTGAAGTGTGGCACTAGTTTCCAAATTGGATAAAACATTCATTGGGATATTATAAGAGATGAAGTGTCATTCAGCTTTGAAGGATGTGGGTCCCATCATATGTTTGAATGTTGTGGTCTTGAGTTAGATATGTGTTGCATAAGAGGGAACCTTTGAATTTACTCTCTTAAATTTGGGTTGAATATGTGTGGCGACAACACATTAAAGGAAAATGGGTGATCTTGAAAAATGGTCCCTGGCATGCTTGGAAAGGAGCGCCATGTTGACACATGTCTGACCATAGCACAAAAAGTGACTAGAAGGATGAAGGAATAAGGGTGCAGACTTTAGGATCTTGAGTCACGGAAGTCAACTATTTTAGATGGTGTCTAGTGTCTACACTATTCTTGAAATAATTAATTGGTTGTAGAGGTCACCATTATAGAGATTCATTTTAGTAAGGAAAATCAATATATCTTAAATATCATTGCAATTGTTTTAGTGACATTCTTTTATTTCCTCTATAGTTAAATAGAACCATTTGGTTGTATAGTGTAATCCTACTTGTGATTGTAAAAAAAATGCATGTCTTGCCCCTTATATCTATATTTATGATTTGTTCTCATTGTGTATCTTTTTGGGCACTCTATTTATATGAAGTACCATACTTGGTCTATGCTTCCATTTTCTTTCTTGTTGTACACTAGGAATTTTTATTTTTATTTTTAAATGAAAGTTAAAAATTCCATTATCTATAATAATTGAACAACATTATATTAGTTGTAATCCTTTTCATAATTTTCTAAGTATTTTTATTGGGGTAGCGAAACTTTCATTCTGGTTATGATAAGATATTTTACATGATAGTGAAATTTTGATTTACTCTTGATTATTTTCATCAAAACCTTTTTCAGACATTTATCATTTTGATCATGTGCATATTATTGTTCCTAATTGACATGCATATCTATTAGCATTTTTTGTCATAATATTTATCAAAATTCTACCATTATTCATAGATGTCCACTACTATGTACAAATCTCTTATGCATAGGTAGGGAGGATGTTGTAAGGAAGTTAATTTTTGGAACACCTTTCTACACTAACCTTGAGGGGAGGGTAATGTATAGCCTTTTTAAGATATTTAAAAGAGTTATAGAAATTTAATAGAAATAACATTTAAACAACATGCATACCACAACACAATGATTTACCTGGAGAAAACCCTTTCAGGAGGAAACCCCCAAACTCTAAAATTTGTCCAACATATTATTCTAAAATTAATTCTCACATTAGTGTCACCAACTAGAGACTAGAAGGTAAATTAATAACTAAAATAATCTTACATAGACTTTCCATCTCATTCATCTAATATATACGCTCGATATAATACAAGAAGGCATCTAGTAGTATTACAAAAACATGGGCTACAACCACTTATAAAGTGGTTCCCATCTAATCTCCAATAAAATAATCCCTATGTGATGTGTCAAAACATACATCTATACATGTAACTTCCCTTTACATCTTATTTAAATATGTTCCACATGTTTTTATGTTTCCTATTTCAAGAGACCCAACTTCTAGAGGCCATAGCTTTTGAATTGGGTGCCTAATTGACAAACCATTTTAAGTGGTTAAAAACCTGCTATGTGCTCTATCACCTAGTAAACCACTTACAATAGGTACAGACATTTTTTTATCTCTTTTATAGCCTCTAAAGCCTTAAAAATTATATTCATAAAGTTTTCTTACAATTTCAAAAAAATAGAAACTTTAATATCCTCAAAACTAAACATGATCTTGCAAAGAAAATGTACTAGCATACTTATCTTACGCATCCAAACCTTAATGAAAAGAATAGGGAAAATTTTTGCTAAAATAAAAAAGTACAAAAAATAGTAACCATGTGTAAATATAGGATTTCAAGACACATTTTCCTAACAATATCCCACTTGGAAAGAGAAAAGGGAATATTTACACCATATTTTAATTTCTAGAGGTCATGAGGGTCATAGACTCTAAAAACTATCTAAACTTCTCTATGCACATAGCCTTAGTTAATGAATCTACAATGTTCATCAAAATCTCTACCTTAACACACTTCACCCTATCATCCTCAACCATATTTATAACAAAGTGATAGTGCACATAAATGTTTATGGTCTTGGCATGAAAATTTTGGTTCTTCACTAGGAAGATCATACTTTGAGTTTCAAAATAAATTTTATTACTCCTTTTACTCTAATATATGAACATAGTCTCCTAAGACAAATATCTTCTTTACAAGTATGAGTAGCTACCATATACTTATCTTTAGTTGTGAAAAAATAACCCATATCATACCTCTTACTCATCCAAGTGATTACACTATCAAATTATGTTAAAAATAAACATTGTTGGATCTTCTTCTATCAATATCACCTTCCCAATCTGAATCAATATAACCATGAATAAAAAGGGAAAATTTGTGTCCTATCATATTACCATGATAACACAAAGAATACTTTTTAGTACCCTTCAAATGTATGAGGACTCTTTTAAATACATTCCAATGAACTCTACCAAGATTAGATATATATCTAGAAATAAATCCTATTGTTTAAAAAAGTTTTGGTCTAGTACGGACTAAATCACACACAAAAATTCCACATACACTTTAGTACAAGGTAATCTACTCGTGTCTTCCATCTCTCATGGGGATGTAGAACAATCTAAAAAAGATAAATGTATTCTTTAAATTTATAAGGAACACGGAATGGTCTACAAAATTTCATGTTGAACCTTTATAAAACTGAGATCACATACTTACTTTATCCTATCCATAACTTTCTATTCACTTTATCTCTTATATTTTCTATACTAGGAATGTGTTTATCCATACCAAGACCTTTCATTTCAAACTTAACAACAATCTAAGATTTAATTTCTACAATCATATGTATTTTCCTTTACCAATGAATAGCATATCATCAATATATAATGTAATATACAAGAAATAACCACCACCGTATTAATAATAAATAGAGTGATCTGATTTATAAAACTCAAATCCTAATATCAAAACATATGCGTCAATTTTTTGCTACAAAATCTTAGGACTCTACTTGAGAAATACAAATATTTCTTCAATTTACAAACCAAATTACTTTTTCCTTTGACCACATAGTGATATGGATATGCCATGTAAATATCCTACTCTAAATCACCATGAAGGAAAGTAGTTTTCACATTTATTTTTCTCAATGTTTACATTATAAGAAATAGCAATAGTAATTAAAAGTCTAATGGATGATATTTTTTAAAAAGGAGACAATATCTTACCATAATCAACACCCTCAACCTAAGAGTGGCCTTTTGTAACCAACCTTTACATATAATTCTCAATGATTCCATCTAAACCAAACTCTTTATTAAAAATCCTTTTGTAGCCAATAGTTTTTCATCTTTCAGGAAATGGAACAAGATCGTATGAATCATTATTTTTTGAATTTGTAATATTTCTTCATCTATAGAAATTTTCTATGGTTTTTCATGATTCATACATAATGTTTCTTCTATAGCTATAGGTTCATCCACACTAGTATTCGAAGACAAAATACATCTATAATCATTAGGAGAATACTTTAAAGGTGGTTTTCTATGCCTTGTAGACCTTTGAATAGTATAAGTTGGAGTTTATTCCCCTCTTATGAAGATTTTGAGCTAGATGATGTCTCCTCAACTTCATATATATCTAGGGTCCTCAATTCAACTTTCTCAGGTCTAGAAGGTACTTAAATCACATCTTCCTTCTTTATTTTTCTCAAGCTAAAATGTAAAAAAAGAAGACTTGGTTTCTCTAAAAAATAAGACTTCTACTAATTATTACCTTATGTGCAACAAGGTCTCAAAGCTTCTATCCTTTCACACCATAATTATCTACAATGAAGATACATTTAATAGCCTTTTGTCCAAAAAAAATTTCTTCTTCTTTGATACATATACATTTAATAGCCAACCTTGCCTCCCTAAGTGTTTTGCCAACAAGTTTTGATATAGGAGACATGTTGATCAAGTAGCAAGAAGTGATAATAGCTTCATCCTAAAACCTTTATTCTAGACCATCCTAACTCAACATACTTCTAGTCTTATCCATCAATGTCCTTGTCATTTGTTCTACAACTCCATTTTGTTGTAGAGAATACAAAGGATTATTTTGTCTATTAATTTGACATTCTTTATAGAACCTATCAAAACCATTAGATAAAAATTCATTGACATTGTCAATCCTCAAACTGTTTATCTTCCTTCCATACTGTAATTCATCCATTAATTTAAATTATTTTTATCAACTAAAAGCGTCATATTTTTTCTTTATCAAATATACCCATGTTTTTCTACTATAATAAAAAATAAATGATACATAAATTATGGGTTTTCTAATGGAAAGAACATCTAAAGGACTAAATACATTAGAATGAATAAAGTCAAACATGCCACAAGATTTATGAAAACTCAAGTAAAAATAATATGGTTTGGTTTTCCATAAATTCAGTGCTCATAGAAAAAAAAAATTTAATCATTCAAACCTTCAACAAGGCTTATATGCTTCAAGGTTCTTAGACCCTGTTCTCTAGTTTTTCAAGTCTCTAGTTCCCTAGCATAGTCTTATATCTAGGTAAAATTGATTTAGAAGAAAAAGAGCCCATAGTTACCTAAAATTCATGAGCATCTATATTGAAGGTGAAACCATCACTTTTTCCAACAAAGTATCCATATATTTGGTCTTTATAGAAGTATTATTACACTCAATAGTGTGTGTGCATCTAGCTTATAAATTGTGTTGATTCTGAAACCTCTATAAATTACTAAATCACCTCACACCATTTTTCCTACTACATCAGAAAATACTACATGCATACCTAAATATATTATTTTCCCCATAGATTAAAAAAATCATCTTAGACTCGATGCAAAACACTTTAATCTTTCTTATTCCACAATATGGAAACTTTATTTTAACTTTAACATGACAAACAATATTCAAATGAGAATTATCACCCAAGTACACCTTTCTAAGTTATAAGAACCTTGCTAAGGTGTACAATTTATGCTTTTTTGAAATCCATTTTAGAGTGTTTTCATTCCTCTATGCATTAAAAAACTTGATCTATGCATTTGAATCATTTAATTAATAGGGCCCATAATTATAGGTTTACTCCCTTTAATTATTTCATTCAAACATTATTATTATTTTGCATAGGCCCTATTACCATGTGTGGCCTATTTCACATATTTCCCCTTTTCACACCCTATTTTTTGCATATATTTTAAAAATCCTTTTATTATATTAACCATAATCCCTTTAATTATTTCATTCAAATATTTTTTTGCATAGGCCCTATTACCATGTGTGGCCTATTTCACATATTTCCCCTTTTCACACCCTATTTTTGCATGAATTTTCAAAATCATTTATTATATTAACCCTTTATTATAATTTTAAATATTTATACCTCAAAAAGGGCAACCTAGATAGAGAAGGGTACACTTTTTGCGACCCTATCAATAGAACTTTCCTTAGTCACACTAACTTGGGCCCAAATTTGAATTGGAGTTTTCTATTTTCATTTTAGGAAGGATTATAAATTCAAAGTTAGCCTACATTGACTCTTGAGCCCCAAAATAGCTTGGTGGTGTATATAAAAAGGGCTACTTACCTTATTTTGGAATCTAATAAATCAAAGTCAAGAGAAGGAAGTCCAAGAAATTAATTGAGAATCAAGCATGCAAGGAGCATTCAAGAACCTTATCGAGCTTCATGGTGTAAATAATAGAAGTCAGTATGAAAGCATGTATTTATGATCTCCTTTTAGGTATTTTTGGATTCATGTTATTGCATCAACATTTGTGCTCTCATTTTAAGAAGCACTTGCACTATCAAGGTATAATATTATTATCTTGAGCCTATATTACTTACAAATAACTTTCTTTCCTTTAATGTAGTTTTAATTTAATTTATAAACAAGGGTTTGACTAAGGTAAAATCATTTCCCTCAATTATTTTCCTTGTTTTATGTGTATAGGTGATAGGTACCAAAGCGTTGGATGTGGATTCAGGAAGTCCTAACTATTTGATTTATACATTGGAGGATGACATCAAAATTTGGTAAGACAAGTGTGACTTTCACCTACAAAGGCAATTTCTATCTCTCCTATCTACCCAGGTCACCCTTGAAAATCATTTTGGCCTCAAATTTTGTGTATATGAAAGACTCTACATTTTCTTCCCTAATCTAGTCTTGTAAATTACATATTAATCCAAGATAACTATGTCTATTTATAGAAATATCCTTCCATCTCTTCCTAGTGCTATATCTCAAATTCTTCTTTCACATTTTCACAATCAACAATCCATAATAGAAAAGGATAATTTCATTCAATCAATATTTTTTCCTTCTCAAGATTAGTGGATCATCTTCCTTCTAATGTAAGAGGATATAGGCCCATTGTTCCTAGTTTTTCTATACAAGCTAGTGAACAATATTTCTTTCATTACATCTTAGTGAACTTGACTCATAGAATTTCCATTCTAATTTGGATTTCTAGATCTAATTTATTAGCCTTATATCCATGAGGACATATTTACATGCAATAAGATATCATTTATCTTAGTGCTCTTCCTATTTAAGATGAGCCATTGTACAATGGTGTTGATTATTCTCTTGATATGTACCTTTCCCATGTGAGTACTTTAGTGAAATAGGGTGATATATGGTAGAGGGAGTTTATATTATTTTCAATTCCCTTAAAGACACTTTACCTTCTATATATGTCATTGATTTTCCCTCTAGAGATGAAGCATTAATGAGTAATGTTGATCCTTATCCTAAGATTTACCCTCCCCCCCCCATGAGGATATTTTGGATCAAGAGGATGATATTATAAATTTCTTTCTTAATTTCACCTTACCTTCATTAAATGAAATCCCTTTTCAAGACAAATAATTGATGGAATTCTCTAATCCCCCCTCTAAAACTTATTCTACTCATAAGGACACCTTCGAAGAAGGGGATAATATCATTACCACTTTCCTTAGTGCTCTCCCTTCTAGAGATAAAACCTCGAACAACCAAGAACCTAATTAGATTAATTTTTTCCATGTTTTGGGTGGTGAGAATCATAAGATTGTTTCTCATCTTCATAAAGATACCCCTCAACCTAAGAAAACCATTGATTATGGTAAGAGGTTCTCTAAAACTTAATTATCATGAAATATCTCATATATATATTACCCAAAGGAATAATAACAATTCTAATGTTCTCCCCCCATATCAATATGTTCTTTCTCCCCACCCTATCCTTCACAAAAATTTTTTTAAGGAGTATAACCTTATTAGAAAACTTCATCCCACTCTTCTAAGATACCTATTTAATACTTGGTTCAATTTTCACCCATACACCATACTATGCTTGAAGATGATTTGTGAAATATTTTTGTTCATCCTCTTGTTTGACCGAATAATATGGTAACCTTGTTTGAATACAACTAAACCTAAGGTTAAAATTATGATTTCCAAAGAAGAGTTACCTCATTTTTAAATGCAACATTGATATTATCCTCTTATGATTGTGGTTCTTATTAATTGTGATGCCATTAGAGGAACCTTGGTTGATAATGGATTCGGTCTTAATGTTTTTAAAATTGAGTTTTTGCATAAGATTAATATGGATATCTTCTTAATTAAACTTGGTCCTTCCTAGATATTTGTGGCTTTGATAATTTTAGGTATTATCACCATACCTATAACTATAGGTTTGATCACTTTACATACACCTATCCATGTCATGCTCAATATCCTTAGTTATATTCTTCTTATAGGAGACCTTGGTTAAACTCTATGTAATTTTTCCCTTCTACTCTTCATTTAAAAGTAAAGTTCATCTATAATAACACTAAGTAAAGTTCATTTAAAAGTAAAGTTATCATGACATTTAAATTATTCAAAATGTCTTCTCCCACTCCCGCTCGCGTTTCTCTTGCTCATGCTCAAACCATGGTTTCTGCTCCTTCAGCTCTACTGGTGGATGAAGATATTGGCTTGCCCCTGTCATCCCTTCCTATTGGTGTTGTTTTGGCATCGGGAGTTTCTCTATCAGGGACCTCGTAGTTAGGTGCTCCAACTGCTCAAGGCTCTGCAATCTCCTATGTAGACATGGCTACCTTCGAGGCAGGCCTCCCGGGTCCTATTTCTAGGTGGAAGGGATCTTCTTCTTCCCCTATGCAACTTGTTACTGTGAGTAAACCCATTCGGGTAATCATTGACTCAGCAACTGTAGATGAAATCTTAAAAAAATAAGGAAGACTTCTCTTCCAATGTAGCCATTTTTCAATTTAAGGGTTTTTGGCCCTCTCTCTTTGACCTGCATGTTTGGATTTCCAAGCATTGGGAACCTATTTTATCTGATGTTGTTCAAATTTACCCAATGGCTAGGGGTTTCTTTATTGTTAAGTTTGATAATGTTGAAGAAAGGAACTCTATCCTATGCATTAATTGTTTTACGTAGGAGATGTTTTTCCCCTAATGGCTAAACCCTGGTATATGGGGTTTGATCCTCTTACAGAGTCTTTCAATAAGATCCCCATATGGGTTAGACTTCTGAATCTCCCGCTCTATCTGTGGTTAGATTCAATTTTGGAAGTTGTGGGTGAGAATATTGGGGATTTCCAAATGGTGGATCCCGTCTCCTCTGATGTCCTCAAAACAACTTATGCTTGAATTCTTATGGAGATTGACGTCTCCAAGGGTCTTCCTGAGAAGATCACTTTGGCTTCTTCTTCGGGCTCTTGGACTCAGATTCTTGACTATGAGGTTACTCCGTTCAGATGCTGGAAATGCCACAAGACTAGCCATCTTGTTGCGTGGTGTGTTTTAGATAAGGTCAAACCTAAGAAGTTGCCTACTTGGTGGTCAGGGTTTGTTGAACATCATTACATGGTTTGTAAAGCCTCTATTATTGAAGGTTTGGTTGTTGGTTCTCCTCCTTCTGATCATACTAATGTTGAGGCTCCTTTGAATGCCTCATATATCTTTGTTGTTGTTGTTGTTGCTTCTAACTCGGCCTTGGCTCAGCCTTCTGCTATCTCTTCCATGTTTGCTACTACTGACTCTAGTTTTGTGTTGTCTTCTGGTGTTGTTGATCCTGCTACCCACAGTGTTGTCTCTAGCCCAGATGTTCCTGGTGTTGTCTCTATTTTTGCTGATTTTTTGGTTATTGGAGTCAAATGTTCTCCCCTTGTCTCTCTTGTGAGGGTTCGAGAGAACAGTCTTGGTGCTTTTCCTATCCCTTCTTGGGTTTCTGATGTTTCGTGCCCCTTAGTGGGTTCTTCTAGCTCTTCTTTACTGAAGGCTATCGGTATGATGGAGGATGGATGGACTACAATTAAAGGAAAGAAATCTAAGTCATCAACTCCTTTTGATATGAACTTACATTCACACAAGGCTGGGCAAAAATGTATATCTTGATCGCCCTTTGTTGTTTCCACCTAGGTTGTACCTTTGGTTTGACCCTTTGGCTTGTTTGGTGGGGCACCACAGTTGTATTATGGTCTTTCTAATGCTTTATCTTTAATGCTTATGTATAAGGTTTTGGGGCCTTTAAAATCCTATTTTTACTTAATTAGAACACTATGTATACCATAGAGTGTAATCATAAAATGAAAATTTGATTACAAATGGAACATTCTTCTATTCCTTCACCAACACATATTGATAATCCATCTACTACCTCTTAAGGAAAACTCCTAGGACATGATTAGGGGTCTTCAGAATTTAAACCATCTTTTATAAGAGGGTATAAAGCTTCTAAATCTAAAACTAGAGCCTTCAAAGACCATAGTGTGTCATTTATTCAATCCTCTTCTTCTAACATTTCAACTCATAATCTTTAACATGGTTTAGGATATATAATAAATCATTGAGGCTTATTAGAAACCTACATCACACTTTCCTATGGAAGGGTTAGGTTTCCAACCTCCTCCTTTCTCATGTGATCACCTTTTGTATTGTCTAATATTTCTAGGCCTTAATTTAACCAAGATAACATTTTGTTAGACCTTCTTTATGCCAAGTTGATTGACCAACCTGAGAAAAAAAAGTATGGACAATCTATTGAGAGTCTTCATTTTGTATGTATCATCGATATCATAACCACTCCACTAATGAAAGTTAATATTTGCATCATAAAATTTAGAAACTCATTAATTATGATGTCATTCATGTAACATGTAATAATGAAATGTATTTTAATTATGATTATTTCAAATAACATAATTTAAGTTCCTATTATGTTGCTCCACACTGTATGACATTGTTAGCCTTACCCTTGGGGGCTCATTTTCATTAATACTGGTACAATTATAAGTACAATCATACTTTTTGGGCAACATAATAACCATCCTCATCATTTTATCTATGTCTAGGGCGAAATGATAGTGTTTCAATCTCATATCATTTATTAGGACCCACTTTTCCTTGGTTAAGTGGTGTTTTTTAATCATGTGACATTCTTTCTTACAAAGAATTGTTTTTTTATCATGGATTCTCTCTTATGTAGGATGTGTATATCCTTGATCACAACCTCTTCTTTTTTTGTAAATACATGTTTATCATAAATAAATAAAAACCCATTACTTGGGGGCTCAAAGTGTGGTATCCTTCATCAAGGATTCCTTTTACACTTATCACATGATATCCATTTACAATAGTTAATTTCTTGCTTTATATGAGCTATGACCACTTTGACTTGTACTAAGTATCGCCTAAAGGATATCTCCTTTCATGTTCAAATTATTTATCATTTTTCTTCTTTTCATTAAGATGTCAATATAATCCTATTTTTTCATATTAAGTAGGGGCATATATGGCCTACTTGTTGAAAATATTTTGGTTATTTAAAATATTTCCTTGGATATGTTATTTTCCTTTGACTATCTCTCTAGCTGGATTCCTTGCATACAATATTGTTCTTGGTTATCCTTAGGATTGGTTTAACTAGCATAACATAACTTTCTAGCCCATTTGACCTCCCCTTTTTGTAGATTTTCAAAGATGCGTTGACTAGCATAATGTAACTTTATAGTCCATCAACTCTCTTTTTCCCAATATCTCTCTTTTTCAAGATGATTTGACCATCATAGCTTACAAATTTTATCTCATTAACTCTCTTTACATACCATGTTCTCTTTATGATGGGTTGACTAGCATAATACAATTTTCTTTTAAATCTTTCTCATTTATTCATGTGGATCACCTAGCATAACCAAAATTTATAGTCTATATCATTCATGGTTTCTTTATCTCTATTTCATGATCTTATAGCTTAAAGGCTATAAAAAATTTTAGTAAACCATAACAGAATGAACAAGAAATGTTTGATGTATTATTTTGATCAATGATAAAGTATATATACATGAAAGCATGGAACAGTCAGTTACAGAGAATGCAACAGTTATGTAGTTAAAAACTATTCCACAATTACAAATTATTCCCTTACAAGTTATTACACCAATATTCCCCTCCTTAATATATTGATCCTAAAACACATCAAATTCACCTTGCCTTAGGGACCCCCCTTAAGGCTTACATAACAAAATGTGTTGATTACGTAACTTGAATACATATTTTGAAAAAATATTTTGAAGTAAAAAATCCTAAATCATGCAAGGCTCCATAAATTTGTCTCTTCACCCTCGGAAATGTGTAGCTTCAAGCTATGTTCTTAATCTCTCAATCTCGAACTCTCAAATCACAATGTCTTAAATTATTCAGCAATGATCCCTAAGAGATGTGATAGATCTCTATCATTATCTAGTGACCATGAAAGGGTATAATTATCGACCATATATTTTGAAGATCATTGGAAAATAATCCATATTGAGCACAATATCAAGTTCCAAATCTGTCTCCAAAATTAATCTTCACAAAACATGTATTCTTCATATTTATTAGTATTAGAAAGGAAACCAAATAGAAAACCAAAAATGTCAAAAGTGTTCCTCATGCAGAACACCATGTCAAAGCAAGAAGCTAACTTGAGATGGTGTAATTTCCTCCATCCTCTGATACCGCCAACCTCTAGAATTGAAGGTTACATATTACCCTCCAAAAGTAGCACTAGAGGAAGGAAAACAACTCCTGAGAGCCCAATTGAAACACTTTTGAATAGGTTCTTTTCCAAGATCAACATAAACAATTTTAGTAGCATTGGAATGGATCCCCATGAAAAACATTTTGAATTTAATCCTTGCCACAAAAATTCTCAAACCTTCTCTCTGCATATGTATTGCTTGTAAAGGCACAAGTATAAAATATTGTTAAAAAATCAGCATAAACTCTATTCCACTTATTGAAAGCATGTCACTCTTTGTTACGTCACTATCACATGATCCTGAGTCAAACAAGGGTTAGATTTAAATTTGGAAACTTTTTCCTCTATTAAATGGAGAACAAGCTGTGGCGACTATCCCAAAGACATGAGATATCTTTATATATGCAGTCAATTTCTTTGAGGCTTTTTGTCAAACAATTGATGTGTCATGTCCATGAATAGGATAAGGGACAAAAATTTTGATGTTAGTTTACTGTTCATTTCATGTATCAATCACATTCACTAGAAAGCTTTGAAAAAAAATGAAGGAAATAAAGTCTTAGTAGAAACAACAAAGAAATATTACTGACATGTTCTTTTCCAATAAAATAACAACTGAAACACCAACCACTCAAACACCAAGATAAACATCCAAGCAATACATAATATTGATATGACAAGCTCGAACTAAAAGTATCATATATTAAATATTAATGCCCTATGTTTAGTCCTGGAGATTATCTATGTAACAAACACACATTTAAAACAAGAGACTCTTGCTACGTTCTTGAATAGAAATAAATTATGCACTTACATCATACGCTGCGTGGTCAGACTAATGCAACTGGATATTTCTTAACAAGGATAGTGTATTCTAATGCCTCTCCTCTCAAGCTTAATTTTTGGATCTTATAGTTGTGTGCTAAAATGTTGTCACACTTCTATGAATCATTAAATCCAAGATCTCTCAAGAATGAGATCTCAAAAATTGATTCATAGCTCTCTATTCATGGAGAGCAAGGGTTTGTAATGGAGGCCCTTAGATTTGACCTATGTTTGTGCCCATGCAAGTACACCATAAAATGAGAGATTCAAAGATGCATGCAAATAGAAATGAGATCTATTTTATATGATAACAATGCAAATTGATCTATGAAAGAAAATGCTTGTGCAATATTAATCTATGAAAGGAAATATGAATCTAATCTAATATGAAAATGAAAGATTAATCTAATGGGTTGCCATGGGGCATGAGAGAAGAAGACAAGAAAAGAGAAGTTGCGATATCCAAGCTCAAGTGCTCCAAACTCTTCTCCAAAATCGCTCTCCAAACTTGCATAACAATATGAAAACCTAGATATGAAAATGAGAAGGAGAGGGCTCATTATAAAGAAAAGCGGACGGTTAAGATTAAGAGGCAAAAAGAAATGAGCAACGGCGGAGATTAAATATTGGTTGATCCATGTGCTCAAGATTCTCAAGAGGCAAAATCAATGGATATAATTAAGAGGCAAAAATATGTGTGGAAGAGATTAAGAGGCAAAAACCTTTTTCAAAAAGTCAAAAGATTATATCTCATAGGAAAGTGCACTTTTCTTTATTATTTTTATTTATTATTTATTATTTTTAGCAAAGTGGGTTCCAATATTTAATTAAAAGATTTTTTATTTATTTAAAAGAGATTTATTCTTTTAATTAAAATGAGATTTAAAATAAATGACTTGATGATGTAATTAAATGATTTTTATTTAATTTAAAAGAGATTTTTATTTAATTAAAAGGGAGCAAGTTCTCTCAATTAAATAAAACTTGAGAAATATATTAAATATTTGAATTAATTACAATTTGATCAAATAAATTGATTTGAATTAAAAATATTAAAAATCATTGATTCAAAAAATTGATAAAATAATTCAACATTAATAAATTGAAGAACGGGGCCCAAAGTCTAGGCAACCATTTTAGGGTGCATACATTTTCCCCTCTTTGGGTAATGTGTGATCATTCTAGGAACACATGTGGCCAAAGAAAAATTGAAATGTGAGGTCGATTTTGGATCACAAAAAAATCCAGATGTGTGATCATTCTAGGAACACGCCAGGACAAATATAAGCTAAAAGACAAGACCAACACCATCGCTGCTAGGTGCAAATCAAGCCTTAGACAAAACTATCATCGTCCCTGCTAGGCAATAATCAAGTCTAAAAATAGGAGATAAAAATCAAAAGACAAAATCACCACCGTCGCTGCTAGGTGATAATCAAGTCTCCAAATAAAAATCTCAAGTTGAGCTGAATGATAAAGTTGAATCAAAGATTGAAGTTTGATAGGTTCTGCCCCCTCGTGATCGAAATCGAAATGAGATAAAGGAGAAATAGTAAATCGATAAATTTGATCAAATCAAACTAAAAATAAGGTTCTCGATGTAAGATGAAAGATATAAGAATCACAGAACCAAGGTAGATCATGAAAGATTATACCCCAAGGTTGAATTAGAAGAAAAAAAGTTTGAAAGCGAATGGAAGATCGAAGGTTGGAAGAGGTGGAAAGAAATGGAGAGAAGAAAGAGAATCTGCCTCAAGATAGAGAACTCCTCAAAATCAATCAACTGTTTAAAATGGGAAATTTCAATTGAGATCATGAAAGAAGATAAGGAAATGAAGATCAGAATGTGATCATAGCTGATTAAGTGTCCAAAAGAAAGATGAAGGAAAACCCTCTCAAACTCATAATGTAGCCTAAAAATGAAAATTTAACATGAAGTCTAACAATGCAAGCTACATGAAAATGCAAAGGTGTACTTGCAATAGAGCAACTATAGGATCTTGTGTTCATCATTGATTAGAGAATGTCAAAGAACTTATTTTCATCATTGGGCCATTATTAATGGACATCAGAAAATCACACATCCATCACTAGTCATGAGTGCAACTATGAAGATATGAATGCGATTTATATCGGATTGGAATGTGGAAAGATTCTAACATAAGCATCAAAGACATAAAGGTCAAGATGATTTGGATGTTAGCTTACCTAATTTAATGTAGCAAAACCATGCTCACATCAAGGCAAAGATGCCAGAATGACCATAAGAATAGTTGTGCAAAAATAATCAAGGATAATGCCTCAAATATCCTAAGTGTTTCAAGGGAACAAGAAGAGACACTCAAGAGCTTCAAGACCACACCCACAAGCAGAAAGAAAATAAAAACATGTCCTATGCCCCAAGTTCTCTAGCTATGCATCATGGAGAGACTTATTAGACAAGGACACTCAACGAAAATCAATAACAGTCAGCACTCAAAGAAAAGATCATGACATAGCTCAAGCATTAAGTGTGGTGTTTAAAAATTTAAGCGTTAACTGATACTGAGTTTCAAGGATAAGGATCAAATGCTTGCAAACAGGTAAGATCACATGACAAAACTGGGTAAGACCAAACTTATAAGTGTTGAAAAACACTTGATGCCGGGGGTGTGTTGAAAAACACAGTTGGGGAGGTTGAAAAACACCATTTGCGAGATGTCCTATAGACAAACGCATCCAAAAGACCAAAGCTAACACAGTTATGCCCCTAGACAAAGACAAAGACCAATTCCAAACTAAGGCAACAAGGACAAGGCATGATAGAGAGAGGCTAAGTGTCAAGGATGAGTGCTAAAAAACAAAGGTGCAAAGGCCTCAAGTAGCGCTTGTTTTCAGGTTTTCACCACTTGGATTTTATTGCAATTTTTTCCTCTTTTTTTCAAGACTTTCTATAATTTTTTTTGTATTTTTGCTACCAAGGCACCTGTTTCCAGGTTTTCACCAAGGCACTTTTTCTATTTTTTTAAAAAAATTTATTTTTTCTGATTTTTTTTGCAATATATATTTTTTTTGGAGATACATCAAAGCGTCTATTACTAGATTTTCACTAAGATGATCATTTTTTTCAGGACATTGTATGCTTTTTAGAAGTTTTTTAGCATCATATATGAATTTTTTTGGAATTTTTTCAGGACCAATAAGATATATACAAAGGATGCCCCCAGACAGAATAGGCATCATGGATAGAACTTCTTTAGGTGCAAGACATTGATAGGATTAGGGAGCTGCTCTCCCTCTTGAGTAGATAACAAATAAGCACTTGTACCAAAAGCTATTGTAATGATGTAGGGTCCAAGCCAATTAGGTTCAAATTTACCTTTTTGATCTTTATACTGTTGATTTTTAGGATTTTTAACAATATATCATTTTTTTGGATTTTTTCAGGATCAATAAGTATGTACAAAAGATGCCCCCAAACCGAATGAGCATCAAACTCTCAAGCAAGATCACATCATGTAGTTCCAAAATGTTGCAAGGTGGAGGACAAGAAGGATGAGAAAGCTGGCGAAAAAGATGGAGGAAAATAGAATGAAGGCGAATGGAGGAAAGAAATCCTCAAAGGCAAACTCTTCAAGAGTACCCAAGCTAGGGAAAAAATTGTCATGTAAAACATATTTGGACAAGTAATGAAAGGCCAGCATAGGATAAGCCACAAAAGCGCATTGCAAAAGAAGGAAGGGATGCAGTCCAAAGGAGTAGACATATCAAGAGGCTTCATAGCATCGTGTTTTACTCTTTTTTTATTAGATCGAGACCAAAGGAGAAGAGGATAGCGACAGGCTAGAATGAATGAAGGAAAATGAAAGTGAAGGCTAAACATGAAAGGAATGAAAGCAAGATCATTGTAAGATAGCTCACAAGATAGTCAAGATCAAAGAGCGAAGATGAAATGGATGAAACATGTAGAAGAAATACGCATGATGCCTGATTGTCAGATTTTCATCACGGTACTTATCCAAGGCACCACAAGGGAGTGGTTTTCACCATAAGATGAATTTATTTCTCTTTACTTTTGCTACCAAGGCGCCTATTTCTAGGTTTCCACCATGGCACATTTTAAATTTTTTTCTTTTTTCTTTTTTTTTGAATTTATTTTTTATTTTTTCTACTTTTTTGAAATTTTAAATTTTTTTTTTAAAAAAAAATTTCTTTAATTTTTTTGGAAGAAGGCAAGTTTTTAGATAATGCTCTTTGAAAGGATAAACCATGATATGTCAAGGATTTAAAATGATATGCTCAAAGATGTTGATAGGGAAAGGGAGATGGAAAGGAAGGTAAGATCAACATTGACACACACCTTGAAGGGTGGCAAGAGGGTGGAGGAAACATGAATGAAGGAATATGGTGAACAGATAGCAGAGGTTACGGTTTAGGCACATGGAATGGAAGAATGTTTTTGGAAGAAGATGAAGTGGAAGCCTTTGGAAGCTTGAATGTCAACTTCACTTTTTGTTCAAGATTAGACTCTTTCAAAAGAGACTTTGGAATCCATATAGCCTTAGGATTTTCATTTCTTTTTTATGATTTAGAGAGAATATCTTCAATGATGAATTTTGGAACCCATACTTGTCTTGTAGTTTTCTTCTTAGATATCTCTTTTGACTTTATGCATCCATGTCGATTAGAGGAGACATGGTGATCTTTTTTTCTTGATGGATTCTTGTATTACTTTTTTTTCTTGTTTTGAACATTCAAGTTACTTCCAAAAGACTTAGGACTTGTGGAAGAAGAAAAAGGATATGATTGGTTTAGATGGGTGGGTGGATGAAAAGGATTCAAGGGTATGCATCTATGTTGATCTTGAGGAAAGATAGGAGATGGAGGGACGTAAGGACCCAAGATGAATGATGAATTAGGAGTGTTAGGAGGGGAAGTGAAGGGACATAAGGGCCCAAGATGGAAGGAAGATGTGAATCCCTTAGTGGTGGGGGAAGAGGTCCAAGGATGGAATTGGAAGATGCAAAAGGATAAGCAATAAGTTCATCAGCATCTATATGACAACCAAGGACATCAGCATTATTAAGATTTGTAATAGGATCATGAACATCTTGAATAGGAGCAACTTCTTTGATAGGATTGTTCGTAGCTTGCAAAGATTTAGGAAGAGTAGAAAGCGAAAGTGAACATGGAGTGGTAGAACAAGAAGATGAAAGACTTTGATCTTGACAAGGATCTTTGGATAGCATAAGCATATAATTTTTCTCTTGATTTTCAATAGGCTTAGTATTGGAAGTAACATCACTGTTTTCAATAACATCAATGGGAGTAAGGTCATCTTGATCATCAATAAGCCCAATGGCGTAAGTAGTATCTTGATCTTGCTTAGAAAAAGACTCAGGACATGGTGGAATAGAGCGTAAAGGATCAAAAGAACCATGAAATGGATGAGAGACATCATGAAAAGGATTGGATGACATGGAGGGTTCTTGATCTTGATCTTTCTTTATGTTTTTTTCTTTATCAATTTTAGAGTCCTCTTGACATGGAGTTACTTCTAAGGACAAGGAAGCATGTTGGAATTGTATGGAAGACTTTGGGAAAGATGGTGAAGGGCTAGCTGAAGTAGGCATTATAGCGCATAAAGGCTTAGGATCACTAGTTTTAGCATTATTGGAAGTATTTGCAGCCAAGTGAAGGTTATCTTGAGTTTCTTTAAGAGATAGTGCTTGAGGATAACTATAGGGAACTACATGAAAAGCATTAGGATCTTTGTTGGATGAAGGATTTGTGAAAGATTTGGAAGACTCGGAAGCTTTAGGAAGTGTATGAGTATTGGAGGAAGTAGGGGATGGAAGGGGACCATCACAAAACAAAGGTCCATCATTGACATGATCTTTCTTGAGAGTGTGATCTTTATTTTCAGCATGAGAGTTCTTAGAGGAAGGATTCTTATAATATTTACATTTCAAATCAGCATGGCACATTTTATATTCCTCAATAGAAGTAGATGTATCATCTAGGTATTCTTCACAGAACTCATCAAAGTCTTTTTCAAAATTAGAGTCATACGGATCACCATCACTATCTACCCAATAGGATGACCCTTTAGCAAGCACGAGCACACGACGAGGAGGACTCTTAGGAATAGAAGTTTCATAGGTATGACAATATGGTTCATCATCATAGCCACCATAATAGTCATCATAGTCATCAAAGGTGGGTGTGTCACTCTTCATGGGAGAGGTATCACAAGGATTACTATATTGCTCATATTGAGGAGTAATACTCTTGGGAGAAGTAGAAGAGGAATGAGATCGTGAAGAGGAAAGTGAAGACTTAGTGGAGGAAGAAAGCTTGGATAATGAGGAATGATGAGAAGACTTAGAAGATGAAGATTTTTTGGAAGAAGGAGATCGTGACATAATCATGTTTATGATCCTAGCAAAGGCATCTGATTCAATCATCTTTTCTTTTATTTTTTCCTTAAGTATATCACCCATGAGATATTTAGAAGGACTATTGGAGGAAGAAATATACTCTTCAAATTTAGCAATGAGTTCGAGATCATCCATTTTCAAGAGAGGTTCCATAACAAGATATTTGAAATTCATGGTTCTAGAAGAGAATAAATCAAGCATGAAAGAAATGAATAGATGAATAGAAGAAGGTAGACTAGATAATAGGAAGAATCAAGAAGACATGAAGAATAAAGAGAAATGATGAAAATGGGAGACTAGGAAGACATGGGAGATGTGGAAGAAAGAAGACCAAGAGTCATTTTGTGCAACTTGATACCATTTAAGTTCAATTGGATGTTGAGCAACATGTCATAACACCTAAGATCTGACTTGGACCGATCAAGGAAGATTGGAAATGGCAAGATGTCCAATCAAGCAAGCTATAAAAGTTGGTTTTGCGACTCGAAAACTCAATTTTTGTTCATTTTAAAAGATCAAGTAAGTATATCAACAAATTTTTATCATTGATCAAGCACATAAGATAGTAATCAAGGAGTTCAAGCAAACAATTATCTTCAAACAATGAGCAAGGGGCAAAGCAACCTTGCACATGAACAAGAATAGTGACTTAGTATTTCTACTCCTTAAGAACTACTTGTGTATGTTCTCAAAATATTTTTCAAATCATGCACATAGTTCTAAAAAGAAAATTTTGGTTGCACTATGGTTCTTAGTAATGGTTTGACTTTGCAACTTTTGCAATTTCAAGAGGGCGAACTCCAATCCAGGCACACCAGGGTTTTGACACATTCTAAGAATTTAATCTATCGGAGATGCTGAGGAGATCTGATAGCCCAACAAGAAACTACACCTGTGGAGATTTCTTCCACAAAGAAATTTATATAGCGGTTGTCACTACCACGGTGAAAATGGCTACTACCGCTTGAAGTTTCATCCACGTGGTTTTTCCAATAAAGGGAGTGTCCACTATGGTTAACCCTCTCTAACAAGGTGACTCACAAAAAGGACCACATGGGGACTTAGCGTAGATTCAAGGATCTGAGTTTCTGGTACTACCCAAAAAGGGAGTAGAGCATAATCCTCTAGCCTCTTCACTTCACCCAAACATAACAGACAAATTAATCCAACATGCTAAGACTGAAATTAACCTCACCAAGATCTGTGGTGTCAACAACTTGTGATCTATCAATCCCTCCAGAGAGAGAATGCATCAACCAAAAGATGAGGACGCAAATCAAGGGAATGTGAGATAATCTCAATATCGTCCCTACCTACAAGGGGATCTATCATCAAGAAAAGTTTCAAAAGAAACCCAATCTCTCAAGATCACCACAAATAGTGTTCATAGGGCCTAATTACTATGTGAAACACATATGCAAGAAAGGTAAATCTATGTTCTTTTTAGAGCCCAAAATTGAAGTGTGATCTATGAAAGAAAGTAAGCACTCAAGCTATACACATGAGAGATTCATTTTAATTCTCAAAATTCAAATGTTGTAGAGATTCAACAAAATACCTCAAGTCCAATGTAATGCGCTTAGTAGATTTTTGTTGAGCTTTTTTTGTGCAATCAAGCCACGAACTCTCCAACAAGCAAACAGGCAAACAAAATATGCAATATATATCTAACTTATGCAAACCCTAGGGTTAGATCTAAAAATCAATTGTTAAAAATAATAATAGCCAGTAAATAATCCAAATTACAACTCATATCGTGCATTGAACCATGAAAATAAGTGGATACTCATCACAAAATTTTATTTTTTTTGCATTTGACCTATTCAACAAGATCTGACTTTTTTGATATGATTTTGGTCAAAAAAATGGAAATGCAAAATGGAGACCCCTACTAAAAAATAGAGGGCTTTCCAAAAATGTAAAAATTTTAGAAAAATCTTTTCATTTGTGCCCTAGAGACCCATTTTAGGAAAATAGACCACATTTTGTAAATCAATTATTTGAGCTATGATATTGCATCCAAATTCAAATTACAAAGAATAGACCCTCTGTGAAATTAGAAGAGCTTTCCGAAACTATAAAAATTTCTGAAAAATATGCTAATTTGCGTCAAAAATTATTTTTTTATGAAAAATCAAGAAAAAATTATAAAAAATTAAAAATACCTTAGAAAATTCTAATTTTTTTATTGGAGCTTCTCTAATATGTCTCCAACTTGAAAAAAAATTTTAGACCAAAACACCAAGTCGTTTGCGAGATATGATCAAATCTTTGAAAATCTAGGGTTTTAGTCTCCAAGCAAATCTGCACAAATGGGTTAGCTCCAAAAATAATCAAAACTAGCATGTAAAAGTGGGTTGCCCCATGGTGGGTACTAAAAAAATGTGTGCTAAAATGTTTTCACACTTCTATGAATCATTATATCCAAGATCTCTCAAGAATGAGATCTCAAAAATCGATCCATAGCTCTCTATTCATGGAGTGCAAGGGTTTGTAATGGAGGCCCTCAGATTTGACCTATGTTTATGCCCATGCAAGTACACCTTAAAATGAGAGATTAAAAGATGCATGAAAATAGAAATGAGATCTATTTTATATGATAACAATGCAAATTAATCTATGAAAGAAAATGCTTGTGCAATATTAATCTATGAAAGGAAATATGAATCTAATCTAATATGAAAAATGAAAGATTAATCTAATGGATTGCTATGGGGCATGAGAGAAGAAGACAGAAAAGAGAAGTTGTGATATCCAAGCTCAAGTGATCCAAACTCTTCTCCAAAATCGCTCTCCAAACCTGCATAACAATATGAAAACCTAGATATGAAAATGAGAAGGAGAGGGCTCATTATAAAGAAAAGCGGACAATTAAGATTAAGAGGCAAAAAGAAATGAGCAATGGTGGAGATTAAATATTGGTTGATCCATGTGCTCAAGATTCTCAAGAGGCAAAATCAATTGATATAATTAAGAGGCAAACAGATGTGTGGAAGAGATTAAGAGGCAAAAACCTTTTTCAAAAAGTCAAAAGATTATATCTCATAGGAAAGTGCACTTTTCTTTATTATTTTTATTTATTATTTATTATTTTTAGCAAAGTGGGTTCCAATATTTAATTAAAAGATTTTTTATTTATTTAAAAGAGATTTATTCTTTTAATTAAAATGAGATTTAAAATAAATGACTTGATGATGTAATTAAATGATTTTTATTTAATTTAAAAGAGATTTTTATTTAATTAAAAGGGAGCAAGTTCTCTCAATTAAATAAAACTTGAGAAATATATTAAATATTTGAATTAATTACAATTTGATCAAATAAATTGATTTGAATTAAAAATATTAAAAATCATTGATTCAGAAAATTGATAAAATAATTCAACATTGATAAATTGAAGAACGGGGCCCAAAGTCTAGGCAACCATTTTAGAGTGCATAAAATAGTTGGCCCAAGTCAAATCTAAGAAATGGTAACTGTTAACCATGACATCCACCATTAGGTTCGCTACTAGAGGTATAGATGCCAACAAGCTCTAACTTAGTTCATCAACAACAGCTTTAAAAAATATGACCAGGATGGTAATAGATCAAATGTTTAAAGCACACCCATGATCTTCTCCTTAGCGCAACATAGGAGGCCAATCTCAAACCAGTGCATAGGCACTCATACTTCAAAAACCAATCATTTGGAATATTTCAGATAGTCACTCTTATTAGTTTGGTATCAATCCATGTCATGTGGCTCTGATAAAAAATAAAGGCGATAAAAAACTTTAGAAAACCAGAATAGAATGAATGAGAAATATTTGAAGTATTATTCTGATCAACAACAAAGTATACTTATCTGCCACCCATTGGAGGACTCCAAGTCTCCCACCTTCTACCTGGGATCACAAAATTGCAATGAACTGGGGAATGGATAAAGATTTTGCCAAATTTGATAACTCCAAGATTGTTTTTCAAAATGCCACTGTCTGGACTCCTCCTCGTGCTACTTGGCACAAGTTGAATTTTGATGGTTTGGTTCGCAATCAACTCCAAGCTAGTGGTGGTGTCATTCATGATCACAATGGCTACTTGATGGTAGCCTATGCGAGACCCCTTCACAACCATACTGTCAACCATGCAGAGGGTATGGCTCTCCTCTGGGGTTTGAGATTTTCCATGACCATAGGCTGCACCAACATTGCTATCGAAGGAGACTCCAAAACCATAATTGATGCTTCCAAGGGTATCTGTAATGCTAGTTGGAGATTGGATAGCATTTTGAGTGATATTCATGACATTATGGTTCACATGCAGAGGGTTACTATCATGCACATCTACAGGGAGGGAAATAAGGTTGTTGATGCCATGGCTACTACTGGTCTACATCTAGGTGAGCTTTGGTATTGGAGAGTTGTTAGTCAGCTACCCAAGACTACTCAAGACCTGCTTAGGCGAGAAATGAAAGAAACTAAATTTGAATCTCATGAAGTTTAAAAAGGAGAGCTTGTGTGGGATGCCTTGTGGTGGGGTCAGGTGCCAGCACATTCTCACGACCCCTATCACAATGCCTTCTATTTTCCACATGGCTCATTGTGGATGCAATTTAGTGTACGAAAGGTGCCTGATGTGGCATATGGGCATGAGTTTCCCTCTAAAAGGCCATCATTATTTCAAATGGGCTCTGGGAAATAAATCTTTGGAGGCTGTCAAGAGATATGATGTAGATTTTTCTACGGATAATTATTATGATAATTATGGGTTATCATGTACTTATCACATTTTAACCCTAGTGACATTTATGAAAAGGCTTTATGATCCCCAAGATAATCAAAGCCTTAATCACTCTCTGCAACTTGACATGACTTCAAATTCTTTGTTTGGCTTTCTTTATAGCATCCCCAACTTGTGTTGTGTGAATTTTCAGAGAGTCAAGCCTGGTGCGAGAGATCTTTCCTCTGGTCTTCCTTTGGTTTCTAGTCCTTTTTGCAAGTAGCTCAATGGGAAGAAAATGGGCGGATAGGAAAAGAATTGAGCCAGACAAGATTGAGGAGGAATTCTCCTTGGATCCCATGGTTATGTACTTTTGCAAGGAGGGAGGTATTTTGCCTTTCATGGAACACCTCCAAGGCCATGATGAAATGATCTCCAAACAGGTTGCCAAAACTTGGAATGATAGGTAGGTCACCATTAACGACATCACCTTCCAGGTCAATGAAGAGGTTATTAGCCAAGTGACGGGTATGCCGACCACTGGTAGGAAGTGGAAAAAAATTGCCAAGGCCCAAGCTAAGATGGAATTTGTGCAATTCTTCAAGGATGATGCTACCCCTTCTCCGCTTAATGTTGGCTATGCCATCGTTGAGCTCCTGGAGTTTTGGCCAAAGATGTGCAAGCTCGTGATGAAATATTTCATGCTAGAGGGGGGGTTTGGTACATTTTATAACTATCATCTCCCATTTCTAAACCATTTTCATCACAAGCTGTTAATTTCCTTTCATTTTTATCTTTTGCATTCGTTGGAAGCTAATGTTAAGGTTGTGAATGAAGCCATTTCCCTTGGTAAAAACCTTGTGTATCTCCATCAGGGCCTTATCCTCTTCTTCTACAATTTTCACCGCACTCTCTGCCCCCCCCCCCCCTCCCCCCCGCCCGCCCCCCCCCCCCCACCTCTACAGGTTTCTCACACCTCTCAACAACCCTTTTCGCCGTCGATTTCCCTTAACTAGGGTATCCCCACTCCCACTCGATCTAAAGGCAATGTGACCCCTGCTTCAAGCCCTAAGTCTTCTAAAACCCAACCCACCCCAAGCTCTTAGAAGCATTCCCTTGACCCAGATGATAGCCCCTAGTCCCCTCCCAAGAAGCATAGAAAGATTGTTATTAATCTGGACTGTCCCTAGACCTCTAAGCCCCATCTCATTTCTACCTGCTGCCCTACCCGCCTTGCCAAAGAGAAAGGAAAAAGAGCTATTAGAGAGCTCATGACAAAGGAGGAAGCTTCTGCCTAGGAGGATGCTTTTTTGGGCTCTCCCAGAAAAGAGGAACTAGATAAAGACACTAAATAGGTGGAAATAAAGCTTGAAGAGGACACACAAACCAATATGGTTGAGGAGGAGAGGAAGGAAAAAGACCCCAGCGAGAACAAAGAGCACACTGGTAGCAGGCTGATGGGGAAAATTAAGTTCCAGTTCACCTCTATGGAGAACATAGTGTCTAAAATCACCAGGGATCTGGAAGATACCAACAAGTGCCTAAAGGATGTCAGTAAATTCACACTCAAAGTGATGCATGTGTCTACCACTACTCTTTGCCTCCTCAATGAGAAGGCCTCGGAGGACAAGGAAGATGCTAAAAGTAACCAGGAGCTCTTCAACTTCCTCAATGAGGAGTGGGCTGACACTCTACTATCAAAGCACCTATGGAAAGGAAATTAGCTTTGTGGTTTCTCGTGAATGGGAGGATGGAGACTGTTGTTGGTTCCCTACTTCTTTTTTGGTTAAATTTAGTTTACTTTCGTATGCTCAATACTATGAATTTGGTTTTTAGCCTTCTGTGGCACTCGGTTGGGTTTAAGTTAAACATTTTGAAAACTATTTCGTAGTTGTGTGATACTTTGTATAGATGGTGGTTTTTTTTTGTTCTTTTTTGTTTTTGATCATGGTAGACTCTCATGCTTTATTGTTGTTTTCTATGATGGTTAACTTTATGTTAATTTCATAGTTAGCCTCTTTTTTCTATGGGTCAACACCCTTTCTTGCTGCTATTATTTATCAAAAACAATAAAGTATATATACATGAAAGCATGGAGTAGTCAGTTACGGAGAATGCAACAGTTATGTAGTTAAAAAGTGTTTCATAGTTACAAACTATTCCCTGACAATGTATTACGCCATCATAGATTTTGTAGTTTGTTGGATCATAGATCTTGTCTTGTCCTTAGCATGTGCTCTTTCTCTTCCTGTGAGACCACTTGTTCTTTTTAAATAGCATGTCAAGCATAATGCTAGTGCTCGAGACATTTTGATTACTGAGGTCTCTTCAGCCAGTTGACTTGGGGTCTTAGTAAGTTTTAGTTTTAGATTTTTTTTTCTTTGTATTCTCTTTCATATGATTGTATAAGTTAAGATTCTTGGTTTTTGGGCTTGCACCCTCAAATTTAGTGATGTATTATCTCTTTGAAGTATTTCTCATGATTATCTATCTCCCATAATTCTTTTTATTAACATGATTATGTGTGTAGGATTATACTCCCACTAAAGTGGGGGCTAAATGTAGCATCCTAAATTGTAAGCACTTTGATAAGGTGTACAATTTATACTTATTTAGCACCTATTTTATTTATTTAAATTCCTTTATGCATTATATGACTCTGTCTATGCATTTGAGTCATTTAAATAATAGGGGCCCTTAACTATAGGTGTTCTCCCTTTAATTATTTTATTCAAACATTGTATTTTGTGTGCATAGGCCATATTACCATGTGTGGCCTATTTCACATGGTTCCTCTTTTCACACCCTATTTTTTCATATATTTTCATAATCCTTATAATCATATTAACCCCTAATTAAAATCTAACCAATTTTTACCTCAACAAGGGCAATCTCAATGGAGCATGGTGCACGTTTTATGACCCTATCATTGGAACTGGCCCTAACCACACCAACTTGGTCCCAAATTTGAATTGGATTTTTCTATTGTGATTTTAAGAAGTATTTTATATTCAAAATCGGCTTACTTTGGCTTTTGAGCCTTCAAATGGCTTGTTGGGGTGTATAATAAAGGTTGTCTCCCTCATTTTGGGATTTAAGCAATTTAAATCAAAAGAAGATGATCCAAGAATTTAAGGAGCATTCAATCATTAAAATAATCAAGCATTTCATCTCTTCATGGTGAAAAACCTAGAAATCATTATGTAATAATATCTTTTATGATGTCCTTTTAATTATTTTTGGATTCATGCTATTGCATCAATATATATGATCTCATTTCAATAAGCACTTGCATCATCAAGGTATAAGATTTTTATCAAGCCAAGCTTCTACCAACAGCATGCGTCCTTTCCTTTCATGAAATTTTAATTCAATTTCTATGTTAATTCCTAAAAAGGGCTATGATTGAGGTGAACCCCTTTTCCATATTGATTTTCCTTGTTTTTATACTGGTGAAAAGTACTGAAGTTGTGGATCCAGATTTGGGAATTCCTAACTACCTTATTTAGACCCTTGAGTCTGACACCAAAATTTGTCAAGAAAAGGGTGAATTTCACCTACAAGAGTGAGTCTAGAGTCCTTGGTCTACCAAAGTTACCCTTGAAGAGTATTTTGGGCTCAAATTTTGTGTACAAGTTAATCGCTACATTTTCTTCCCACATGTGGTGTCAAAATTTTTATATCAATTTGATAACTGAACTACTAATGTATAGAAAGCTCCTTCTCTATCTTATCAGTATTAGATCTCACATTAAATTCATTCACATTTGCACAATCAACAATCCATAATAGTAGGTTTATGAAGCTCGGCCCTACAATTCTCAGAAAAATTTTGCTCTGGATAAGAGGATAGTCAACATGGGAGGCAAAACCTTGCAAATTGAGCTAGATAAAATTGATGAGAAGTTCACCTCCGACCCCCTAGTGATCCACTACTGTAAAGAAAGTGGTATCTAGGGTTTCATGGATCATATGAAGGGAGGCCATGATGAGCAGATATCCAAGTAGTTTGTCTCCTCCTAGAGCAATGGGAAGGTTTCTGTTGGGGGTATCCACTTCCAAATAAATGAGGAGGTTATTACTGAAGTGACGGGGCTTTCTATGGAAGGAAGAAAATATAAAAAACTAGTAGGATGTCAAACCTCACCAGCCTTAACCAGTTCTTCAGGTAGGGGGAGAAACCTATGAAGAAGTCCAGAGGATTCAATCGTGAGCTTCTCCTAGAGTTTTGGCCCAAGGTATGCCACATTGTTATGAATTACTTTACCTTGGAAGGGAAATTTACTATGTTTTACTATTACCATATTCCATTCCTCAATCATATCAGGAATAGGGATCTCATATCTAGCACATTTTACCTTCTCCACTCTTTAGAAAGCAACATCCTAGATATTAGGGAAAATAAAAAGCTTGAAAATTCAGCCCCCATCCTCCACCAGGGCCTCTTTCTTTGTTTGTATAACTTCCATAAAGCTATCTTCCCTCCACCCCAACACCCCCCCCCCCTCATTCATTCAAGAGGTCACCCAGGAAGATTCTCCTGTGAAAGCTGGTAATCCCTCTCAATCCCCCACCCAGTCTGTCCAAGAGATCCAGGAAAATGACCTTGTCTTGAAATATGGAAAAGGCCACAAGAGATGCATGCAAAATCCTTTTAAAAGGGTGGAGGAGTTAGAGGATTCCCATGTCTCAGTGACCTTGGAAGCTAAGGAAATGAATGAGACTGATAGCACCCCTAAAACTGAAAGGAAACCCAAAAAATGGAGGAATTTGGAAAGTATGGTCAAGTTGGAGGTGGATTTGGGAGGCTCGATCCACCGTTCTAATAGAATTACCAAGGAGAAATGAAAAACAAGAATCAGGGAAAGGACTTCTAAGGAGAAATCCCTTTTGGAAGATGGCACCTCTGCTTCCACTAATTCGATTGAGGGCTCCTCCGATGATCACCCAAACTCACACAGGACTGGAACCACTCCCCCCCTAAACCCCTAGCCAACTATCGAGGATATTCCATGTAGCAATAGTCCACCCCTACCCTCCCCCCATGACCAGCAGACCAAGTCCCCCCTTCTGAGCACAATTATGTGGCTTTGGATGGGAATGATAGTTTTAAAGGATCCCTGAAGCTGAAGTTTTTAGAGCTTGAAAATGAGATCCTGGGCCTCAAATAGGACATACAAGACATCAAATCCCACGTTTCTAATACAAACAATTTTTCCCTCAAAGTCATGCACGCTTTGGCAGTGACTCTGTGCACTGTGCAGGAAACATTAGCTAGAGGTAAGTTGGAGGTGGATGAAGACAACAAAGACCTCTTCCTTTTCATGTAGGAGGAGTGGGATACAACCCTAATGTCCAAACATCTGGGTAGGAGACCCTAGCTGATGTTGCTTCCATGAGGTTTTTGGTTTGGTTCGAGCATGATGGCCCTAGTTTCTATTTTTTGCTTTCCTGTGTTAAGGTTACTTTATCTAGTTTCTGGACTAGCCTTGCATGGCATGATACTGTTAATATGCTTTTTACTATCTTCTTAAGATACTTTAGTTCATTATTTTTGAAAAGAACCACTAATTTTGTTTTTGATAGAGGCAAACTAGACACTCTTTTTTCTGTTGACTTACTACTGTTGAACTACTATATGACTAGTACTATTAATATGTTGTTAATGTGCTTCTAGTCTCTTTGTACCATGGGCCAGCACCCTCTTGTTGCTTTTTTCTATCAAAAACAATCCATAATAGTAAAGGATCATTGCATTTACTCATCACTTGAGCCTCCTCAAGCCTAGTGGATCATCTTCCTTCCAATGTAAGAGGAGATGCCACGTTGTTCCTAGTTTATCTATAAAATCTAGTGAATTCTATTTCTGTCATTAGAATAAAATATTTCATCTTTGACTAAGGAGATGTAGCACACCTTAGTCTTTCTTATTTCATAATATGAGAACCTAATTCTAACTTTACCATGAAAAAAAATATTCAAATAAGAATTATCACCTAAGTACACCTTACCTTCATCAAATTCTTAATATTCAAAAAACCAATATTTAGTATATGTCATATGAAAATATACACTAGATTCATTTAACCATGCATCATCACATGAATGAGTAGTCAAAGATGCAATGAATGCATCACCTTCTTCTTTCTAGTACTCAAGAATCAGAATCAAGATTCTTATTCTTTATTTTTTTGTTCTTCTTTGTAATCCTTAGGGATGTCTCTAGGCATCTATAATTTTGTAAAATGACTTTTGGACTTCCATGAGTTTGGTATCTCATCTTGAATTTGGATTTATTATATATTTATCATTATTTTTTCCTTTTCCTTGGGTTTTCCATGAACAACTAGGGATTCTTTGGCACTGATGGATACCTTCCTCCTCATCTATGTAGAAAGGAAAGAATTCACCACATCTTCCATCATCAAAATAATAAAAGTACTACTAATGGGCATAACAAGAGAATCTCACAAATTAAAAAAAGAATAGAGGAAGATATGACATTTATCCTCCTCATCCATGTCTTGACACCAATAGATGCCAACTGAGCTACCGATATATTGAATGCTTCCATATGATCTATAATTTTCCTACCCTCCTCCATTCTCAAGGAATATAGTTTGTTCATAAAGAAAATCTTATTTACTAAAACTGTTTGCTTGATACATCTCACTAGGCTTCTTCCATAGATTATTTGCAAAGGATTCTTCATGGATATTGATTAAAAACAAAAGTTTAGAGACAATTAGATTAGACACTTGTCTTTACAATCCATAACACTATATTTAACAGTCTCGTACATATCAATAGGTTTCATGACATCCTCATTAATAGCCTCCCACGGATCTTGATTTATTAACGGATCCTCCATCTTCAGCTTCCACATTTCAAAATCATTTACAAAAAATTTCTCCACCTCTATTCTCCTTGTCGAACTAGCCATCTAAAAAATTCCTACAAATTAATCACAAAGTATTTTCTACACAAGTTCCTCACAACTAAAACCAAAGGTCATTAGGCTTTGATACCATTTGTAAGAAAGTAAAGTTGGGGAACAACTTCCTATACTAACCTTGAGAGGAGGGTAATCTAAAAAAAATCAAATCTTTTCAACAAATACAAAAAAACAATAGAAATAACCCATAAAATGTGCATATCACAACATACTATTTACGTGGGGAAAACCCTTTTAAGAGAAAGAACTCACACTCCAAAATCCACCTAATGTATTATTCATAAAACTAGTTACTAAAACCCTTTTAGGAGAAAGCACTCATACTCCAAAATCCATCCAATGTATTATCTAGGATTATCAACAACCAAAGATCCGAAGGTAGCTAAATAGCTAAAAGACTCTTACACTCACCCTTGATCTCATGCACCTAATATATAGGAGATACAACACAAGAAATTGTCATACAATATTACAATATCATGGGCTAAAAATCACTTATAAGTTGGTGACCATTTTATTTCTAACATAAGATGGCCTATTATGTGGAAAAACACAATAAATAAAAAAATTGTAACTCCATTCTATAGCTTATTTGTGTCCAACACATTTTTACATTTCCTATTTTCAAAGACACAAAATCTGGAGGTCATAACTTATGAACTAGGTGTCCAATTGATGAATTATGTGAAGCATCAAAAAGATTGTGATGTGGTATATCACCTAGTAAACTAATACACTACTTACCCACATTCTCAGGCCATTTCAGAGTCTCTAAAGCCATAAAAATTAAATTTATAAAAAAAAAATTGACAATTTTCAAATATAAAAACTTTAACATCTTGAAAATTGGACATAATCTTGCAACAAAAACATATTGACATGCTTATCTAACCCATTTGGACCTTAAAAAAAGAATAGAGAAAATTCACACTCAAATGAAAACTTACTAAAAAATAATAACCCTGTGTAAATGCAAGGTTCAGACGCATTTTCCTAACAAATGCTACAAAATGTTTTAATTCAAATTCAATATCTATGTAGTTCCATTTTCCACAACTATTTCACATTTACAAATTATTTTTTATAATTTTAATTATAGTCTTTTGTGAAAGTGAAAGTTTGATGTGTGAAAATATTAGATAATAGATCATATTTTATGACTAATTATTTTCAACAAATGATAAACTAACCAATTCTATTTTACACATGTATGTGTTTATAAATAATGATATTTGTTAGTGTATCAAAATTATATAACCCAACAACAACAACATAAAATTGAAGAATCCAACTTCTTTAATAATGAATATTAAATTAAAAAGTAAAAAAAATATTTCTTCATATGTTATTAAATATAAACATATGGTTTCTACTACTATTCTTTAAAAAATCTCTATCTTTTTTATCATTTCGATGCAGTTACATGTCCATTTGGAGGCTACTTTAATTTATTTGACATTGCTAACATTGGGTGTTTGTGTTAGTTTTTATGTGCAATTAGGTTTGGGTTTGTATATATGACCAACATGAATTCTCCATCTCAGAAATTGAAGAACAACTAGAGCATGACATTTTTCCAACAATGATATGCCTATGGATAATTTTAAAGGCATCTACCATTTATCCATATTACAAAAGCAAATTAATGAGCCAACAGATTAGGTTACTCTAGTTCTAGATGAAAAATGAGTTCCAACACTTGGTAATTGGACTTCAAATTTGTGAACCAATCAGACAATTCTCAAATTATTGTCCATATTGGAGATTAAATTTAGTGTTCTTATGTTACTTTCTCTCCTCTCATTAGTACTTTTTTTAGTCTTCTAATAAACTTTGAACATACTTCCTTCTGGCTTTTGTAGTATTTGTATCATGTAGATTCTATTGTAAATTTTTAAGCCGATAGGCTTTCTCCCAGGGAGATGCCCATCGGAATTTTCAGACAATCTGACAGTCTTACATCAGGAAGAAAGAAAGCATTGTCAAGAATAGGAAAGCATTGTAGGAGAAAGTGGTGGCAAGGGACATTACGTGTTATTGTCAGGCTTCCCATGCAAACTATCAGACATGGCCTCTACATGTTGCCTTCACATGAGGGCATCAGGGGGATTCATGTGGTATCCTACATGATATTCCCTTTCAATTCCTATTTCATTCATTTTCATCTTCCTTAGAATTTCTGTACAGGCTTCTCTCTCCGTTCTATATGAAAATGAATCTGAATGCCTTCAATCTTTAGCTTTTCTAAATCTTTGAAGGTTTTTGGGTTGTCGCAAATGTATCGAAGGCGGGTAGGTTTGAATCTCTTCAATCTGTGTAGCTTTTGAAAGGCTTTAAACTTTTGACATGGTTTTCTATGCAGGGCATGTGTCTTGACATCTCTCCTCCTCTATTTACTTGCAATATTTGGGGATTCCACAGTAATAAGAAGATTTACAAGAGTAGCAGGGGAACTGTTTGGAATGCTAATCATAGTCTTGTTCATGCAAGAAGCCATCAAGGTGTAGTGCATACTCCATTCATGTTATGGTATTCTTCTCTTAAGTTTCATTGCTTGTCTGAGTAAGTTTAATATTCTTATCTTACATTAATAACTTTTGTTTAGGGTGTAGTAGAAGAGTTTCAAGTACCTAAACGGGAGAATCCCAATAATGAAGAATTTTAATTTCCCTGGATTTTTTCAAATGGTTTATTTGGGCTGATGTTGTCCTTTGGCCTATTGATCACTTCTTTAAAAAGTAGAAGGGCATGGGCTTGGTGATATACTACAGGTAACAAGTTAGTCCATTTTTAGTAACTTTCTTGAAGTTTCTAAGAGAAGAGAGGAGGCGTCAAGCATATCAGTGACCTCATTTATGAGGAAACCAAGGGCATGCTTAAAATAGTTTTGGAAAATCACCAAGATATTGCAAAGTACAATCCTAGAGAATCTTTCCATATGAAAATCACCTCATTTAACTTGCAGGTAACTTCAGTGAAAGATCAACAGCAATATTGGCTAACAAGCCGATGCCATAAATATGAGATTAGTATCTAATAATTTTTCTTGTTAATAATCCTTACCCATGGAGTTCTCAATACAAGCCTAACTTGAAAATCACTCTTTTGACATCTCTTGTGAGCACTAATTTACAACATTTTTTTCTTATTTGTGTAATGTTATATCCCTTATTTATGTATTATCCTTAACAGGTTTCTTAAATAATGAAAGCTTTAAATATGATGATAATATAGCAATGTTTGGTATATTATGCATAAAAATTTTTAAAATGTCGAAGACCAGCTATGTGAACCTTTGGCCCCATCACCTTTCCTGTCCCATCCCTTGTTCTTGTACCCTGGTCCTAGTCTTTGTCCCCATGCTAATTCCTTATTCAAATATCATTTATTGGACTTAAGTGTCCTTTTTGTAGTATTGCATTTCTCTATGCCCCAAAAAGGGAACTACATAGAATAACATTTTAAAAGCATCCAATCTACTGGAAATTAGCCCTTAAATTTCCCCTTTTAATAAGTTCTACCGTGAATGTTCATATTTGTAGATTATTTTCTTGGCAGTAGTAGTAACTACAGTATTCCTGAGAACCTGCATGCATTAGAGAAATGAGGATGATGGTAGTTTATATCTTGGAGCTCTATTTTTTAGTCTCCTTGTCAACATGTTCAATGGAACTATAGAACTAGCATACACACTTGACAAGTTACCTATGTTCTTTAAGCAGTGAGACCTCCTCCTATTTCCTACATGGGCTTATAACATTCTGACCTTATTGTTGAGCATTCCTATCTCAGTAGTGGAGGGATTTTCTTGGGTTATTGTAACTTACTATGGAATAGGATTTTCTCCTGAACCCAGCAGGTACTCATTTGGAGTTGCCATCATAATGATTGCTATAGTGTATGTAGATACCCATGATATTATGATGTGACATGTATTTACACTAGTAATTTTGGGGGTCTTTGAGTTCTTAAAACATATGGTGGGAACAGATCATGCTATCCCCTTCTCTTCATCTAACAATGTCACTAGTCATGCAGGTTTTTCAAGCAATTCTTTATATTGTCTCTTGTAAATCAGATGTCATCTTCTCTGTTTCGGTTACTAGCAACAATTTGTAGGACAAAACCAGTATCCAATAGTTTATCAAATTTTACCTTGTTATCTATTTTCATGCTCGGAGGCTTTATTATTCCTCAAGGTCTATTATTCATCATGTTCATTTTCATTTTATTCAAATGAATTAACTAAATAGTAGTTCTATTGATTAATGACAAAAAAAGCATCAATGAGACTGTCAAGAGATTTCTCTCTAGAATAAGGAGTTTCTAGGTCATCTCCAAGGTATCTGAAGAAGGTTGTAGCATATTATTATAATCTTCATGACCTTTTCTTTACAGAGAAGATTCCCAAGTGGTGGACCTAGGGCTACTGGTCCTCATCAATGATGTATGGATAGAATGCCCTAGTGGTAAATGAGATGCTTTCTCCAAGATGGAATAAAGTAAGATTTTTATATTCCATGCATGCTTAATCTGTAGTCATTTTTAATTCAAAGGTCCAGTCTAAATTTTTACTTCAATTTTCCATGAATGAGTCTCTTTGGAGGTACCAACCAATGTTGGATGCCACTTAAATACTCTCTGTTCTGAACCAATAATTGGCTACAGAGCATTAATGGAAAATTGATATTGGGTCTTGAAGTACTGAAAAGCCACCAAGTATTTCAGAGAGGCTACTGGTATTGGATAGGGGTTGCTTCTTTGATGGGGTTTATATTGGTCTTCAATATTTTATACACAATAGGCCTTACATACATAAACTGTAAGATGTTTGTGTCAATGCATACATTTTTCTTATTCATTTTTCTTAGAAAATATGTTGTTTCCTACATATTGACCAATTATCATATTGACCTGTAAAGCTCCTGGGAAAGCTCAACCTATTTTGCCTAGAGAAAGCATTGCCAAACAGCAAGGTGCCCAGTATGACAATATGGCACATAAAGAACCCCAAGTGTTTTCATCATGGGCCAAGGATAAAAAATTGGAGCACTTCTCATCAAAAGACTCAAAAAATAATGCAAGTAAGATAAATTCTACATCTTAGTTTAATTAACGCATTATTCATTGTCCATATCTTAATGATCAAAATCCACTAGCTACACAATAGTCTATAAAGTGCAGAAAATAAATAGGAGAGAAAGTCACTCACCAGGAAATAGACATTCTCTAGACAAGATCTATTATAGGGAAAAAGAGGACCTTTATGTCTTTAGATACATATTTGGAATATTGATGATTTACATGTATAAATTTACTGCATCCCATACATACTATTGCCTAAAATGGAACACAAGATGCAGACATTTTGTGTAAATGGTAAATTCTATAGTACATCACTCAATACCACAAGTCCTATTGAACCTTCCAATGATTTGAATAAAATGATTTATTATTATTCTGTAAATCTTGACATAATCCTAAAATGCTTAGCAACACATGTATGCACAGTGCAAATAGATGTAAGTAGATTAAGGCATGTGTCTGGAAACCATGGAGTAGGTCAAATAGATTTAGAAGCAGTGGCATATGGTTCTCCAAAGCAAGGGATGATTCTTCTGTTCAAACCATTAACAATATCTTTTAGTGATGTCCGCTACTTTGTTGACATGCCCCAGGTACAAATGAAGCTTATAGCTTGGATGCCATTGTCTGTTTTAACTTTTCTTTTATTCTGAGTTATATTTGAGGCTATCTGGCATCTGATGTCCTTAAAATTTCTGCAGGAAATGACTGAACAAGGTGTGACTGATAAAAGACTTCAGCTGCTGCAAGATGTGACTGGACTGTTCAGACCAGGGGTTCTTATAGCTTTGATTAGAGTTAGTGGGGCTAGCAAGATAACACTTATGGATGTATTGGTTGTGTTGGTGACCAAAAATGATGGATTCACTTTTGGCCAACTGAAAGGTACAATGGTAATGCACCACTTATACCTCCATAATTTTGGCTTAGTCAAGCCAAGGCTGGTAGGCCTAGATTCTCTTTTGGACTATCAAATTCTCTATGTTGCTCAACTGCATACACTAAATAAAGTTCCTCCAAAGGTAGTGAATGATCCTTTGAGGAAATCACAAATCTCCTAATAATCTCTACTCTATAAAACTTGACTAAAATGGATTATACTAAGGAGTGAAAAGTAATGCTTTTGAAATAATGATTTAAAGATCTACAAACTATAAATGAACTAATATAACAATTTCCAATTAATGATTAGATCGGTGCCTTCTAAATATTTGGGCCATAGAGTCAGAAAACCTTCAATCCTACGTGTGATTAGAGACAATTTTAAGAGAACTTACTCCTATAAAGTAAGACTATCATTCCACAAGCTTTCACTTGATTCACAATTCAAATCAATTTACACAACTAATCTTATCGAGTTTAACTCAAATTAAGAGACCGATAAGAACAATGGTAGATTCATAGACCATACTATTGATACTCGAGTTGTATATATTAATTTTGAATTATGATACTCAGCGAATTCAACATGGTGAACACTCTATTTAATAGAATATCTAAAAGACTAATTGAAAACATATAACTTATAACCACAAATAAAAAGAAGAACACTTATCTTTATTCATGTTGAAAAAATAGTACATTAGAGTTCATATTGTAGTTGTGATCAAATCATATCCTATGAAAATCTATCTTGTATTGTCTTCCCTCTTTACATTTTACATTATGTATATATACATGTTTGAGTGGCTTTCACACCTCTTTAGGGTGAAAAGACACACCCTTATTACAAATTATTTTGAAAAATGATAAACTAACTAAAAAATAACTACCTATCTTTCGGATTTGGATCTGGTTGAAAAACCAAAGCACCTTGTGGAAAGCTAATATTTTTAATGGAGATAGGAAATTTGATTTCCTGAACTGGGTCTTTTTTCAATTTTTAAAATTCGACCATCTTCAGCCTTTGTCGGCATCATCTTTGCAGCAGGTCAAAATTTCAGCATTTTTTGAAGGCTTTGATCATAGAATTTTGATTGTTCCTATCACAGAGCTTCCTTTCTTAATCCCTCAACTTTTAATTGAAAATTAATATAATGTTTTATCCCATTTCATGTACTCCATCATTAATTATTTGGCATGGAAATTAAGAGGCCATTTTTTAGGGTTTTATCACTATATAGGATTCCAAATTTTACCCAAAATTTAGAGCTCCAACAAGCTCTTTCTGGGGACGTATGCTCCATGTGAGCATAGAAAGATTCCAAGTATCTCTAGAGAAGAAGACCTAGTATCCATACTTAATCTGATGTGAAGTAAAATTAGGTGGCCCCAAGCCCCCAAAAATTGAATATTGATCTTTTCCTCTATCGAACACTTGATTTTGATCATGCAATAACTCCCTCCTTGTTGTATTGGGTGAATCTTCCTTATGGATAATTCACATTGTTTCATCGATGCGGTCTTTGGTATTTGGCCTTTGTTTCATCTTTGATGAATTATTAAGTGCATCATGATTCTTTATGAATGGAGGATCTTTATGCATTAGACCAAATATATCAAAATGAAATTTCTTTACTTGGACAACTTCTTGCTCATAATTTTCTTTGTCTTTATACTCCATATGTTGTTTCTCATCATAAAATAATTTTGAAGGTAACTCATATTTAGGAGATATTACTATAATTTTATCAAGAATCTGATTAGATAGGATATTTGGAAAACTTTTAGCACTATTCCTCAACACATTCTCCTCATTATGCATCGCTGATACCATCTTATCTTCACATGTTTGGTATACCTCTAGCTCAAAGGATAAACTAAAAGATATCTCACCCTCTGAATTCACTTCATGAGTTTCATCAACTTTAAAATTAGGATTGTATCTTCATTATGATGCTAATGGATTCCATTGCATAAAGGATCCTCTTCAAACAATGGATTCAATAATAGAGAGGAATCAGACATATCTTCATCTACTTCCTCTTCAAACAATAGATTTAGGAACATAGAGAATTTAGGCATACATTCATGAGAATTTTCATTTGGGTCATCAAGTTTTTCATCAACAAGACTAACATCTTCATTGACATTATCTCCTGAAACTTCCTCCTGTTCATGCAGTTCTATTTCATCTCCACAATTTGATTTCTCTTGAATATGGGTTGATCCGTCTATCTCCTTAGCATGGTGGATTGAGAAAAAATTTGGACCATTCTTCTCAGTGTGTCTTCGGTATACTATGTCTAATAAAGCTAAAATTTCTCTTGTACTGAGAAGGTTTTCTTCCTCATCATCATGGTCATTGATACATGTTTTCATACACGTCTCATCATGTACAAATTCTTCTTCAATCTGATCTAAATTTTTATCCTCTATGTCATCACAAGTATTATTATGGTTCTCATGAATGTATGCTTCTTTATCTTCTGTATGACTAGTGCATTCATGTTCCTCACCAAGATAATCATCAATCACAAGGCCTTGTTTAATCTGAGCAATAGCCTCTCTCTTTTTATCTTCATCATCTTCTTCTAATATATGCACAAGGAGCTTTATAGAAGGATCATCTGATGTAATTCCCAATTTTTTGACCTTTCTCATGATTTCTTTTTGTGAAGGCATAATATTTGAAGGTATTTCTCGAAGAATGTCCACCGTTCTTATCAGCAAATGTGCATAAAACTCCCCTTCAAATCTCTCCAAGCCAAAAAATGCATCAAGTGGAGACATGTAAGGGTCCTCTTCCATATTGTGATCCTGAATCTTGTCCTATTCATAATGCATATCATCTTCACTTGCATCATGAAACATATCAAGAAACCATTGCTCAAACTCTCTCCATGATGATATACTTTGTTCCTAGGTGTCATACTAAAAAGTAAACTTGCATGATCTATCAATGATCTTACAAATAGTTTCATAATCACATCTTTTGCATAAATATGACAATCTATAATAAATTTACAAAATGCTTGCAAATGCTCCGTTGGTGATTCTGATCCATCTCCACAAAATTTTGGAACATATTTTTTTTATTTTAAGAGGAAAATCTTTCTGATCACCAGGGATGTTATCAAAACTCAATGGTCTATATACTTCAATAATAGATTTTGGTCTTAGGTCACAAAAGTTTTATACTTTATGTGAGTATGTATTTTGGTACATATTGAATATTTAAATTTGTAGTAACTTTTTTCTTTATACATTAGGTTCTTTTCAATAGAGTCGCCACCTCTTTAAAGAGGAAAACTTTACTTATCTCCTTCTAGGTCTTCTCCCTCAATAGAGTCACTAACTGAAATTCTTTATTGAATAGTGTCACCACCTCATTTGAGGAAGGTCTTGCTTCTAGGTTCTTTCTTCCAGTAGAGTGTGCTTCCAAACAAACTAATATAACTACTTTCTAATTTTGATCTGCAAAATCTAAAATTCTAGGTAACTTCACAATATATATTGTGAGAAACTCTCCCCAGCAGAGTCACCAATTTGTTGGTGCCCAAAAATGATGGATTCATTTTTGGACAACTGACAGGTACAATGGTAATGCACCACTTATACCTCTACAATTTTGGCTTAATCAAGCCAAGGCTGGTAGGCCTAGATTCTCTTTTGGACTATGAAATTCTTTGTGTTGCTCAACTGCATACACAAAATAAAGTTCCTCCAAAGGTAGTGAATGATCCTTTGAGGAAATCACAAATCTCTTAATAATCTCTAGTCTATAAAACTTGACTAGAATGGATTATACTAAGGAGTGAAAAGTAATGCTTTTGAAATAATGATTTAAAGATCTACAAACTATAAATGAACTAATATAACAATTTCTAATTAATGATTAGATCAATGCCTTCTAAATATTTGGGCTATAGAGTCAGAAAACCTTCGATCCTACGTGCGATCAGAGACAGTTTTAAGAGAACTTACTCCTATAAAGTAAAACTAGCATTCCACAGGCTTCCGCTTGATTCACAATTCAAATCAATTTATAGAACTAATCTTATCGAGTTTAACTCAAATTAAGAGACCGATAAGAACAATGGTAGGTTCACAGACCATACAATTGATACTCGAGTTGTATATATTAATTTTGAATTATGATACTCAGGGAATTCAACACGGTGAAACACTCTATTTAATAGAATATCCAAAAGACTAATTGAAAATATATAACTTATAACCACAAATAAAAAGAACACTTATCTTTATTAATGTTGAAAAAATAGTGCATTAGAGTTCATATTGTAGTTGTGATTGAATTATATCCTATGAAAATCTATCTTGTATTGTCTTCCCTCTTTAAATTTTACATTATGTATATATACATGTTTGAGTGGCTTTCACATCTCTTTAGGGTGAAAAGACACACCCTTATTACAAATCATTTTGAAAAATGATAAACTAACTAAAAAATAACTACCTATCTTTCAGATTTGGGTCTGGTTGAAAAACCAAAACACCTCATGGAAAGCTAAGATTTTTAGAGGAGATAGGAAATTTGATTTCCCGAACTGGGTCTTTTTTCAATTTTTAAAATTCGACCATCTTCAGCCTCTGTCGGCATCATCTTTGCAGCAGGTCGAAATTTCAGCATTTTTTTAAGGCTTTGATCACAAAATTTTGATTATTCCTGTCACAGAGCTTCCTTTCTTAATCCCTCAACTTTTAATTGAAAATTAATATAATTTTTTTATCCCATTTCATGTACTCCATCATTAATTATTTGGTATGGAATTTAAGAGGCCATTTTTTAAGGTTTTATCACTATATAGGACTCCAAATTTTACCCAAAATTTAGAGCTCCAACAGGCTGGAAGGAAGACCATTGAATATATTGAAGGGGACATAAGAATCTCTGGATTTCCTAGAAGGCAAGAGACCTTTGCCTAGATTTATAGTTATTGTGAATAGAATGATATACATTCTCCACAACTAACTATAAAAGAGTCCCTGATATTCTCTGCATATATGTATCTTCCTAGGGAGGTTGATAAGATGACCAAACTTGTAAGTCCAAAGTCCAAACTCTAATTTCTTCTTATTTACTCAATTTTTCCATGTCTCATTGTAGCAAAGGTTCCATGGATTTTCCTGACTTGGCAAGAGCTTTCCACAGTTGTGGCCTCCTCCATTGACAAAAGTTTCACATCTGATGTACTTCTCAAAAATAATTCTTGGAAACAACGTAACACTTAAGGTATACTAAGCTCTTAATACACTAGAGTTTCACCCAATTATATGCTTATGTTTGTTACAGATATGCCTAGCATAAATTAATTTTTGGTTGTAGGGAGAAGCTATAAATCCTCTCATACAAAGTGGGTTCGATGGCCTTGTCCCTGCAACCAGCAGTGCTTCCCCTGGTGTTTCTCAAACAAATGTAAGGTAATATGCCAAATCAGATATAATTCCAATCCTTGTACTCCCAAAAGGGGGCTAAGTTTTGTTTAAATTTTCTAATCATTGAAACATTTTATGCCTAGAGAACACATTGGATCCCACAAAAGTAAATGGAAAAGTTTTGGTGTGTACCATTTCCAGCCCAACAAATAATAGAACATTAAAGAGTGTAGTTGTGAAAGATGCGAGAGGTGTGGGTATTATAATTGTTGATCCATTTCTAAAAGACATGGCATTCCAATTTGTCATACTTGGTACTCTCATTGGACAACAGCAAGGTGCACAACTTTCAACTTACATTGGCTCTGATTTGTGAGTATTTCATTTTGTTCTCCATCTATTCAATGAGCCCTCCACGTCATTATGCTACATCAATGAAATTCAGACTTTTCAAATATTTTTCAATTAAATTAAGTGGTGATTCAATTAGATTAACTGGTATTTTTTTAAATCAATGTTTTTTAATCATATTTCAGAAAAAGGTTTGCCCTGTTGCAGATTTAGTTTTCTGAATCCATATAAACTAAAACTTATCTCACAAGGCCGTTGGAAGCATTTACAGTTGAAAGCCATATAGAAAATGCATATGCTGCTTATTGTAAGTAGATTTCAAGTATGTTTTTATTTTTTATTTAGAGGTAAGACAACTTTTAGGTACCAATTCTCCCATTTCATAGTTACTCACATTATTGTTTGCATATGTATACCACATTTGCATACAGGGATTCTACACACATTCCTTTGTGAAGCTCAAATATGGGCACACATAAGCATGTCCCCAATGAGTGAGTGCAAATTATATGAACAACCCTGTGTGTGTTAAGATCTCTACATTGCATCTTCTTTCTTCATTTTCATCTGATGCAGTGTACAGATCTCTAAATTAAGTTGTATTAAAGCAGAAGAAGAACAAGAACAAAAAGAATCTAAAAATAATTATATGGAAAACAAAAGATTCTCTCGACAGAAGCAATTCTACATCATGTAATGTATATACCACTATTGGCGTAACCCTTGCACCCTTCCAAGGTGCAAGTGATAGTTTATTTTATTTGAGAGATTGAGTTGGCGACCTCACTTTTTTTTTTAACTCCGTTCTTGCTATATTAGAATGGCTTTCTAGATGCTAAAATTTTGTATTTTATTCAAGGGATTAAGTTTAGGACCTTAATTTTTATTTGTTCTTGTTACATTAGGATGGCTTTCTCAACACTAAAATTTTGTATTTTATTCAAAGAACTAAGCTTAGGAACTCACTTTTTATCTGTTCCTATTATATTAAAGTAGTTGGATGGCTTCATCCATGTGTGTTAATATTTCTATTTTTTTTTCGCCGTACTTTTCTATATTGTTATCAATGAAATTTTATTTAGTAGTTTCTGGATTTTATTTCTATTTTATTTCATTTAATTGATTATTGCGTATAAAATTGTTATTGATTTTCAAAGAAGTTAAACATGGTATTCTTCATCATGATTTATTGTATAAAAAGATTTCATTTTATGTCAGCAATTTTATTTATTTATTTATACTTATTTTTTTGAATAATCTTTACTTGATATTATTATTTTGATTGCATCAAAATTACAACATGTACCTTTTATTTATAAATGACTTTTAATTTATATATTTTTTACTTATGCCAACAACTTAAATCAAATAATAGAACTTTCTTTATGATCACTCCAAATGAAAATGTGAAAAAGTTTTTTTCTTGTATTTTACTAAAAGATTGAGGTTGTAATTTACAAATTTATTATCTATTTTTTAACTTCTAAATAATGATTATTTGAAAAACATTACATAAAAATTTTAAAATTTTTTTTTTATTTTTTTCTAATTATTAAATTGGCATTCCTAAACTAATTTTTCTATTAAAATATTGTTTATATGACTTTTAGGATGGCTTGTATATCTATGAAACTATTTATTAACTTTATAATCTTAAATAAATGTATGTAAAAAATAAACTTAATTTTTATAAGACATTTATTTATTTCATATATATAATAAATTTATTTAAAATATTGATTTTCCCAATTTCAAAATACATAAATATGAAATCATCCTATCATCTATATAAATGTGTTAATTATATAAAAAATATCTATATTCAATACATTGTTCTCAACTCCCAAATTATTCTCATATGGAAAACTTTGAATTGGATTGACAAAGTTGTGGCCGACTCTTTCTTAATCGAAAAGGGTTAAAAATCAGTATAAAAGAAAGGTCAAATTACTTGAGAAACATAATCATTTTGGAATTTATTATGACGAACATAATCACAGGCAATAGCGTGGTGGAATCACTGATCTGGTTCATTTTGCTTCCAGTAATGCTAACAGTTACTATGTTTGTTGTTTTGTTAAAGATAGACTACAGAAGGAAAAGAGTGTTATCCTCATCCGAAATTCAGAAGATTCCAAAGAGTAAGTACACAAGTATAAGAATTGATAATAATGAAAATTATGATTGCCCAATTTGTTGGCATGCCATGACAGATGATGATGAATTCCGGTTGTTCAATTATCCTTGCAAGCATTATTACCATGTTTCTTGCATTGATCCATGGCTTACCATTCAAAGCTCGTGCCCACTCTGTCTGAGAAGGCCTCAGAATAATGAAGAAATAATCGATTATATTCTTATCATCATTGGCATCAATTTAGCGTTGTTATCTCATCTTATAGAAATAGCAGACTTTTATGTCTCCACAGTTGTGTCAAAAAATAATAGTGTGTTTGACTTCGTTAAGGAACTTCTTGCTTTGTAATTTTTCAACAATTCTTCATTGTTGATTAGTGGTTACAATTTAATCCTCAGATTTAAATTATCAGCCAGTTTCTTTATTGTTTCATATTAAGAATCTTTTATTTTAATTTTTTTAAAGCTTCGTATGCGGAGGAAGATTAAATTTCTCATATAAATTTATGAAAAGATTTAATTTTATATTATTCGTAATTGATTTGAATAGTTTATATTATTTGTGATCGTTGTGAATGAGGAAGATTAAATTTCTCATTTAAATTTATGAATAGATTTAATTTTATATTATCCATGATTGATTTGAATTACATTTTAGAAATTTTGAAAGTGTCTATTTAAAAATTAGAAATATTAGTAAATAAAAAAAAAATTATTAGTAAATTAAAAAAATATTTATTATATATCAATAAATTTAGATAAAAATTTATATTTTATACATTTATTTGTATACTATTTATTTTTATAAAATATTACAATTTAAATAAAATTTGTGATATTATAATATATATATTGATTTTTATTTAAATTAAAATATATTAAATTAATATTTAAATTGATTATCAAAGTTTTATTTCAAAAAATTAATTATAAAATTAATAGTACAAAATAAAATATTAAATACTAACATTTAATGAATTTAAATTTTTCAAATAAAATTTACATAAAATTCTCTCAATATCTATAATGAAAAAAACTTTTAGTAAATAAAATAATTTCAAATTCCTATTATTTAAGAATACTTTTATTTGAAGAGTTATTTTATTAATTATGTTCAAGCTCTTTGAATTTTTATTTTTTTAATGTAAATGTCATCATGTATTATCCTCTTATTCTTTTAAATGAGATTAGATGTTAACAAAAATATAATATTTAATGGCGGTGTTTATCCTCCCAATAGAATGCACCTTATATTGAAATTAATTTTTTTCCAAATCCGAAAATATGTAGTGTTTTTTTCTAGAAATTTTGGGTTGTTTTCGATCCAGAACATGCTTATGATGAAGAACAGATCCTGAAATTTTCAGGAAATTCTATGATGTTTTCGGATTTTTTAAATATGTACGGCGGTGCATTCCTTCGGGAGGATAGCCCCATCCATATTTAATATGTATACCATTATTAGTACTTGCAAGTACTATTGTATCAATTTTTGGATTGTTAAGCTTAACAAGTGATTAAAACTAATTGTATGAACCAATAACAATTTAACATATTTTATATTCTATTATAAATTTTATATTTTTATAATACAAATGCAATTTTTTTAACTTTTGACATTTTCAAAATTATTTCTTAAACATATGATTGGTCCATTTAGTTTGAGTCCTATTACACGGATTTCTTGAAAAATAAATAAGTAATACAAGGTAAAAACATGAAATTTTTTATTTCATATTTATTATATATTAATAAATTTAGATTAAAAATGATATTTTGTAAATTTATTTGTAGTTTATACTATTTATTATTACAAAATATTACAATTTAAATAAAACTTGTGATATTATAATATATATTGATTTTTATTTAAATTAAAATATATTAAATTAATATTTAAATTTATTATCATAGTTTTATTTCAAAAATTGATTTAAAAATTTATTATAAAATTAATAGTGCAAATTAATTGTGTTGAAGCTATTTGAATTATTTTATTTTTTAATGTAAATTTAGTGGAGAGATACATTAAAGATATCTACAATAATGCTATAAATAAATATAATTAAATATGAATTATTTTTTTATATTAAAGATCGAGAGTTCAGAAAAAATATTACATCCAAAGAGGGGAGGCTAGGCCTCAACCCACCAATCGAAGAGTATCAACTAGAAAAAAACCACTAAACAAGCTTTTAATACATAATTACAAAATGTAACAGCATGAGGGATCATCCAAAAAAGAAGAGAACGCTCTAGGACATCATCAAGATTTTCAATCCATGTGGTCCAGCCAAGAGAACCTTCCATCCAAACCACTTTCTTCCGCTCCAAAATCTGAGAGAACATATCTAGCTTATCAAATCTAGGACCATTATTGTCTCTAATGTCCTGAATCAGCTTCTGAAGCGCAGCATCAAAGGTCGTCTGATTGTCCACAATGGTAGCCCACTGGAAGCCATCATTCATCTCATAGATGAACATAGAAGCGTGTCCATCACAGAGAAACCTCAAAAACTTCTTACGCTCCAGATTCAACACACAACAGACCTGTGAAGCAATTTTGTAACAGGTGAGTTTTCTAAAAAACCCAGTAAGAGTCCTATCAGTGCCTTGGAATTTAGATTCATTTCTCAATTTCCAAATATACCAAAGGATGAAAGATGAAAGAATTTGCCAAAATAGGTTAGCATCTTTGCGGAGCCCATCAATAAAACCAGTAATGATATCAAGAGTGTAAACATGCTTAGTAATAGAAAAACTAAACATAACCCAAATCTCTCTAGCAAAACTATAGTCAAAGAAAATGTGCCTCATAGTCTTAGGCATTCTACAAACAGGACAAGTATCAAAGGCGGCTTGGTGATTCCTAATAGGAAATCTATCGAGGAGCTACCACTTGAAACATTTAATCTTAGGTGGGATGGGAGACTTCCACAGATTATCAAAGATTTTCTACCAATCAAAAGAGCTGTTGGTACTATACCACACAATGTTGATATGGTCGGTCATAGAGGTATCATGGTTAAGAAATTTATAGATATCTTTAGCTTTAACGTTGGTAAGGAGGGAACCATCTTTCCATCTAAAGGTGAGGTAACAATGGGAATCAACGTTAGTGTCCCTAGGGAGTTTAAGGGTAGCATAGGCCATTTTAATCAGATTGTAAGTTCTTTTGTGAGAAGCAAGGAGATCATAGTCCTGGGATAGATTTTCCCAGCTAATAAGTTTGTTATGTTCCATAATATCCATGATGCATTTAATGCCTTTGCTAGCCCAGAGTCTGGCAAAGCACCCTTTCATAAGGGCAAGGGGCTTATCCAAGTGGAGAAGATTCCACCAAAAAGAACGTTCTCCATGTAAGGTGTGATTATAATCAAAACTGGAATTAGCAATGAAACCACGCACATTCTCCCAAGCCTTCCAAATGGATCTAAAAACCCAAGTGCCTTGAACAGACACTGGAAACCTACTAGTAACCAAGTCACAAAAGGGGAGGCCTTTCCATGACTTGGCAACTTTAGGAACACCATTTTGAATATTGTTTCTGATAAGAACGTTCTAGGGCTCATCACCTTCAAGAGCTTGAAAGATCCATTTGGAGGCAAGGGACATTCCCTGAAGCCTAAGATCTTTTAGCCCAAGCCCACCAAGTTTTTTCTTTGAGTGACACCAATCCCACTTAACCGCATGGGTTTTTTTATTTCCTTTTCCATCCGAGCACAAGAAATGATGGATGGCCTTTTGAATTTCAAAATTTTGATAATTGCTAAACATCCAAGAAGAGTAGTAAATGTTGTAGGAAGACAAGATTTTCTAAGAAACCTGGACTCTCCCCGCAAGGGAAAGAAATATGTTGTTCCATTTGTTAAGCTTTTTGACAATCTTTTCCTTGACCCAAAGCCACATATCCTTGAGAGAAGGGGCCACAAAAAAAGGTATACCAAGGTATCTATCAATCTTATTAGGCCCCCCAGGTATACCCAAAATAACCAAGCCAATCAGGAGGTTTCTCTTTCCATCCTAGCATAACAGATTTGGAGGTGGAGATTCGAGCCCCTAAAGCTTTGCCAAAGAGCTCAAGCTTCTGATTGAGACACTAAATATTATGTTGTGAGAGATCCAAAAAAAGGGAGGTATCATCGGCAAACTGTATGTTAAGAAGCGCAGATTTATCAAGCAAAGTAATGCCCCAAACTCTTGGAGAAATGGTATCATCTCTAAGGAGATAAAATGAGGCATCTGAAGTAATGACAAAGAGGGCAGGAGCAAGAGGACAACCCTGCCTAATCGATCGAGAAAAAAGGATGGGTTGGGGAAGAGTCCCATTGACATCAACCAAGGCAGAGGCATCTTTGAGAAGGATTTAGACATATTTGCAAAATAAGATGGGAAAGCCAAAAGCCTTAAGCATCATAAGGATAAAGTCTTATTCAACCTTGTCATACACCTTCTCAAAATCAAGAAGAAGCATGGAAGCATGTTATTTAGAGGTGTTAGCCCATTCCATGGCCTCCCAACTAGTAACAAGGTTCTCAAGAATATACCTGCCTTTAATAAATCCGGTCTGGGTAGCACAAATGAACTTTGGGAGAATTTTTCCAAGTGAGAAGCCAGGACCTTGGCAAGGATTTTGTAAGAAATGTTGAGAAGAGTAATAGGGCACCAATTTTTTACAAGAGCTCTATCACCATCTTTAGGTATAAGTTTGATAATGTCAGTGTTAATAGAGCTCCCCAAAGTACCATTAGTGAAGGCTTTCGTGTAAAGATCATGAAGATCATTAGTAATCCAATCAATGTTAGTTTTATAAAATTTAGCAGGGAGCCCATCTAGGCCAGGGGATTTATTGTCCTTGAGCTTACGAATGGCGTTAGAGATTTCTTGAGGGGAAAACATATTCTGGAGGACAAGGGAATCACTGTCAGTTATCATCTTGGGGATGAGATTGATGCATCTGTTTCTAGTATCTTTTGAGGTCTCAGTATCTTCAGTGGTAAACAGGGTCTTGTAGAACATCTCGAAGGCATTGGTAATGTCATGTAGGTGAGGAGTTCCTTATCATCCATAACAATTTTGTCAATTCTTTCTTTACTCTATTTATGCTTAAGGAGGTTATAAAATAGTTTTGAACCTTTATCACCATACTGAAGCCAATGATTGCAGGCCCTAATAAAGGCACCTCTAATTTTGATTTGCTGATGTTTCCTAAGGGAGTCCCTAGCCAGAGAAACTTGCTTAGCAAGGACAGGGGAGTGGGGCTGAGACTGGAAACTAGTTTCAAGCGAGTGGAGATGGTCAGAAAGCAAGTTCTCCACACGCCTATAGTCTTTGGCTTTCTTTTGACCAAAAGTTTTAAAAATTTTCTACCAAGAGGAAACATTAAGACTCCATCTACTAGTCTGAGAGAGGGTCTCATTCTGGAGGTTTAGCAATCTAACCATCTTAATGGCAATAAGAACATCTTGATCACCAAGAAGGAAAGTATTAAGAATAAATTTTTGACTGGATTGGGAGGTGGCTAAAATGGAATTTCTAATATTCACGATAGCTAAAATGGGGTAGTGATCTGACAGAGTAGCAGGGATAGTAGCAACAAAGATATTATATTGGTTAGGGGAGAAGGAGAAAAAACCACTATTAGCATAAAATCTGTCAAGTCTAGAGTAGATACGATTAGGTCCTTGCTAGAAATTACACCAAGTATACCAGAGGGTTGTAGTTTCAAATTTGACATCTTCAAGAGGGTCAAATAACTGGAATTGTTGCTTAAAGTTATCCTAGTGAGCTTTCTCAGAACCTTTCCATTCAAAGGGAGAACCTCCAATTTTATCATCAGAATACTCAATCATATTGAAATCTCCACCAACAAGCCATGGAATATTAGGCAGGGTAGTCATCCAATCCCATATGAGAATTCTTTCATTATAATCATTAGGGGCATAAAGAGAGCATATACCAAAGGGGGAGCCATTAACAGTTAGAGTGACCCAAGCAACCCTATTACAGGGCGAGACACCTGAATCAATAATGTAGCTAGTCCATTTAGGGCTAATAAGGAGGGAAACTCCACCTTTCCCTTTAGGATGCAAAGTAATAATTTTAAAAGCATCTTTCCAAATCCAATTAAGGGCATTATCTAGAGTGAAGCCAACAGCTTTAATTTCTTGCAACATAATAAAATCAATATTAGAATACTATTAAATTTATATAATAGATTAGAATAGGGTAAGATATAATATTTAATTAAATTAGGCCTCCAATTGAAATAAATACTTTTAACTATTAAAATTATAATTAAAGTTGACCATATGACATTATTATTTGAATTAGAATTATTAATTAAAATATATTTAATACAATAATATTAATCATATGTAATAAAAAATATATATCAATAAAATAAAATAAGCACTATTGTTATATTTACAAATAAAATTAAGATTAAGGTTTAAATCAATTATAATTTGCAATCAATAATTGTCTATATAATTATAATTAAAAAAATTATTTATTACTACAATTATGATTATATAAAAATTTATAATTATATAATTAAAAAAATTATTTATTACTACAATTATCATCATATAAAAATTATAATTATATAATTATATAATTAATTAAAATATCTTATATATTATAACAAATTTATTAAAATTAAGATTAAATTTATAATAAAAATTAAACTTAAAATTAATTACTAAAGGCAAGTACTAGCCACTACGTGGCACTTGTTTATTAATATGTACACATCAAAATATTAATACTTAATAAATTTAATATTCTCAAATAAGTTGAACATAAAATTCTAAATGAAAAATTTAAATAAATAATTTTAAATTCTTATTTTTTTAATATTATTGTACTTGTGGTAAGTAATACTATTGCATTCATTTGTGTCCAATTAGTTAATTAATTTTTAAAATAACCATAGTTTTTTTAAAGTTAAAATTCATATTTTTTCATGTTTTAAATTCAAAAAATTATTTATTTACAATATGATTGGTTGAAAAGAATTTGTGTAAGAATGTTTTTTTCAATTTTTTCAACTATTTTCACACACATGCTATTATATCAATTTAGTGGAGAGATACATTAAAGATATTTATAATAATGCTATAAATAAATATAATGAAAATATGAATTATTTTATTTGAATACTATTAAATTTATATAATAGATTACAATCTTGGCATTATAAATAAGGTAAGATATAAATTACAAATAGGGTTACATATACTATTTAATTAAATTAGGCTTCCAAATGAAATAAATACTTTTAACTATTAAAATTACAATTAAAGTTGACCATATAGTTATGACATTATTATTTGAATTAGAATTATTAATTAAAATATATTTAATACTTATGGAAAACTTATTGAAATTAGAATTAATTTTTACATATACAATTATAATTATAATTATAATTAATTACACAATAAAGGCAAGTACTGGCCACTATGTGACACTTGTTTTATTTTTATTTGAGTGTTATAATATATTATTTATTTTTTAAAATGATTTTAAATTTTACTTTCAAATAAATTAAGATTTAAATTATTTGCCTATTTCTTGTTCAAAATTATTTTTCATATAAATTTTCTCTTAAAACTTTCTACTTAAGAAAGCTGAAATATCTCATTTGAATTTATCAACATATGATTTTATGTATCATGTGTAATTGATTTGAATAATAATGAATGTAGAAATATTTTAAATACAACAAGCCATTAAACTATATGTGACATTACTATTGTGAATATCTCTTAGTATAATTAAGTCAACGGAACTTAAATAGGGTTACATAAGCCTTAACAAATTAATAATCTATAATAATCATTTCTAATAAAAATTAGCATGTATATCTTTTGCAATCTATATAAATCAAGTGGAGAGATGTCAAGATTTTAATTTTTTAAATTAAAAAGATTTTTTTTAAAACAAAAGGTCCAAAAGTGTGTGAGAGAAGAAACAAAATAACATATAGTTGTAATGTCAAGCATGTAATACCCAAATGCTAACCTAATATGAAACTTTGAACAACCCTAAAAACATAAGCTAAAATAGAATGTCAAACAAGGAAAACCATGGATTTGCAGATAGAGAAAATACAAATAATCCAATACCATAACCCCATACAAAATTTGCCCAACTGAAAGATAACAACAAAACTCCAACTAGTTAAGTATCCACCATGAGCACCATATATTCCTCCATAGCCTCTGGAATTACCTCACCCAAAACCTATGGTCCCTCGGTCTGCAATTGCCCAACACATCCCTCGGTCTACAATTGCCCAACACATCTACCCGATACCAGAGACAAAATGTCAACTTCAGAAGAACCAACACTTGCAAAGCTCTGCCCAAGTGCAACATTGAGGTCTGAAAGGTGAGTCTACACCTACGAGCTGCATTCCACATTAGCAGCTTCTTGTTCAAGGATTAAGTGAAGCACACTAACCATATGCTGGATCTGCAGAGCCAAAACATCTCCCAAAACCCTGACATTGTTTGGAATTACACTTTTAACATGACAAAAACTCTACCTCTCCAAAGACTTTTTAATGGCTTCATACTGTGATGAACACGTACCCGACCCTGCAACAGACTCTTCCGCGGGAATAAACCACCAATTAGCACTTGCCCATCCCATAAATTATCATACTGCTGAATGTATCTTGTCACGAAGTAACATGTGCGGTTTGACTACCTTCTCTGTAGTTAACTCCAACAACGAATATGATTGCAAAAAGTCCATAGAGTTGGAAAGGAAAACAAAGACCAGATGCGAAGGGAACACAATACTTCCGACAGTGGTGCTAAGATCTCCTCGCCAGCGATCCTCTTACCTGTGTGGCATAACTATAGGTATTGAGCATTGAAGAATTGACCTAGTATTTCATCCATGACATGCCCTGGTATGGGACGTTCCCATTCTTCAACCGCCAATTTAATTCTGAGATTTTTTGGCATGTAGTCCATCTGATACCAACGATATTCATAACCTTTACAAATTTCACCACCCTCCAAGGAAGAAACCCCATGACTCATGGCTGCAGATTGATATGTATGCATAACATTGAAAGACATCTCCCCTTTGAATCATCTCCCCACTAAGGATGGTTCAGGTGGGAGTGTAACATTGGCTGTTATTCCTCCTACAGTGTAAAATTTTCACTCTTATATCGTTGAACAATGATTATATCTTCTTGTGAAATGACTTAATTGTTCCAAGAGAGGTGACACTCTATAATTATTGTTTTATTTCTAGAAAGAGACACTCTTCTTAGCAAATCTGCTACAATTCACTTGACCTTATTCTTTGCAATTGGTGTGGACAAAAATTTGCAACAGAACTTCACTCACTAGATTTCGCATAGACTCATACACAATCGGTCATAACTTATGAGCCCGACACTTTCTCGTCAATCTCTCCAATGAGATTTTTCAAAATTTGTTTATCACCAGCATATCCAAAATGCAGCAAAATCCAACAGTGTATTTGTGAGATATGGTCCCTATACTGACACTGTATTTTTTGAGACAGTCACACATTCACCATCAACAAACTACTCTCTTACATTTGCAACCTGGCTCACATATCATTGGCACACATATCTCCCACATGCGATCCCCTTGAAGCATTTTTTTAAAAAAATCACATTGCATCATCTAAGATCTTCCCTAAACGGCAATTATAACACCTTAGATTGCACTAAATAAATGGTGGCCATAAAACAAGATTTCTTTCAAGTTGGGCCAACTTGTGTACCACAAATTACATTGCTAAAAAATAAATGAAACTCTACCAGCACTGCCATACATTACATCCTCTTATCCATCTCAGACATGTCATTTTGTATTTCCCCTGCAATCACTAGATACACATGTTGGTCCATGTCATCATCAAAATCAATCTCCCCACATGTTAGTTAAAAGGTCAACCAGCATGTTTCTCTCTCTGTATGTGTGGGAGATTGAAAAGGTGACAAATTTGTCAAGAAACAACCATACTACTCTAGCAAAAAAGAAAGGCTCTATGTGAGACATCTTGTGAATCTATTTTCCTTATCACTTCATATCTCATTTGTACTATATATCTACCTATTTTCAAAGGGGCCCAAACAATGATATCAGTGGTGTGATTAAAGAAACCTACTCTCTCCTTCAGGGTTTGATACAACAAATCCTTAATATTTTGAGTGATAAGAAACTTGGAGACATCTTTCCAAATTACCCTACCAATTGACAACTCCATGTAGCATTAACATAATCAACTAGCTTCTCACCCCAAAGTTGTGATATTGTAGGTGCAACCAAGTGCAACTTTTACTAAATACATGGTTTGTAATTATTCCAAGAATTAAACTAGAAATTGTCTCTTTCACCATCATGAACTTCCCAAGTACTATAGGATGTTACTATATCTCTTGAAGCTGCAATAAAATTCCACATAGCTAATCCCTATGGGGGATTTTCAATTGTGAATATTCTACAAGGGTCTTAAGTGTCTAAATATTTATCTTGCATCACCTTGCTCCAATTATTATTTGGGTTGGAAAACATGTGTCATACTAATTTTCCACCAAAATCGATGTTCCTATTGGCTACATCATGCATGCATGCCCACTCCCCCCTCCCCTCTCTACCACCACCCCCCTCCCCCCATCTTCTTGTCGACCTTCAATCCTTAGATAATGAAATTAAGGGGACTTTCTTTGCCTCATCCATATTCTATATTTACAAAAAAAATTTAATGATTCTTTCAATTTGCTTCATAATTGATGTTGTAGCTTTCAAAATTGTGAGAAAATAATTTGGAATTATTGCTAGCACCACTTTAAAATTAAGAGAATATGGCCAGAGAGTGAGAGCCACCTTGCCTTCCAAGATGAGATTCATCCCTTCAACTATCCAATTACACTATCCTAGTATGATAACTCATTGTTGCCCATGAAGAACGAGATACTTAGGTATACACTAGGAAGCCCTCCCTCTTGAAACCCAAGAATTTGAATGGTCTTCCTCTTAATTGTTGGATTTGCATGAAAAATGAATACCCTTGATTTGAGAGGATTCACCTATTGTTTGGAAACCTGCTAGTACTAATCTAAGACTTTCTTGACCTGCCTAACTTTTGTTATTGTTGCTTGCCCAAATAAGAGTGTCCTTTGCAAATAGCTAGCGAATATGTAAAAGAAATATTAACTTGAATTATTTGCAAATATTAACCTGAAGTTGAATCTTGAATTGTGAAAATAGACTATGTTTCTCTCTTAATCTAAGTTAAGGCATGGAAGTATTTGGCATTCATGTCACCTTCACAAAGCCAAAGCTCTTTGGATTTTTTCTCCCAATAAATCTCCTCCCATTTGCATAATTCTTCCCAAGAGTTATGTAATTCTTTTTGTTTCACAAATACTATAGCATCAATTCCATGTTGGACAATGTGACCATTGATTTGTGACAATTCATCTTCCACCTCCTTTTTATGAATAACAATATTTTTAAACATCTAAAAATTCTAATCATTTGTTTGAGATTTTATAGATTAAATATTTTTATGGAATTGATACACTCGAGTGCATTTAAAGAAAGGATCATTTATCCACCATTATCTAAAAAGAGGGAGAAAATGTGGATGGTGAAACCACATCTTCTCAAATTTAAAAGTTGGCTATTGGTTGTCCTTTTGAATCAACTGACAGATGTTTAAAGATATTGCATAATGATCTGAGGAGATGAGTGGTAGAATCTCCAAGGATTTTTAAAAAGTTGAAGATATCCATCCATGACAAAACAAGAATCTATGAAGACGTTATGTGATCTATAAGAAATCATTTCTATGATTGGTCCATGTAAAAATCCCATTAGAAGGGATAATGGCATGCACTGCATTGTCTAAAATAAAAGTATTGAAATCCTCAATCAATAGTTGTAACTTGCATCTATAAGAACTTCCCAGAGGAGAGTTTTCTCTCTAGTAGGAGTAGGACTATAAATATTGAAAAGGTTGCACTAGAGGTCAAAACTCTGCACTTTGAGTTGTTTCCAATCAACCTCACTTCTTTTAACTTCCATAGTGACTACATTTGGATTCCATAAAGTTATTAGACCACCTAATGCCCCCTGGGTTAGAACATGGGATGATATCCATTTAGCCCACTTGGCTACTGTAGCATCATAAGTCTATTGTGATAACTTGGACTCTTGCAAGAGTTTAATATTAGCCCCACAAGCATCTAACTTCTTCTTGATCTGAGCATGCTTTTTAGAGGCATTAAGGCCTTCGACATTCCATGAAATAAGCTTCATTGATCTTGAGGAGAGCATAAAGAACTCCTTATTTTTTTGCTAATTGAGAAAATTACAATCAACGGTAGTTTGAACCCCTAATTTTATTTCTTTTCTAATCTTAGCTACTTTTGGTTTCCTACCCCATTTTGTAGGAACTTTCTTTGGAGTGGAATGATTAGAAAGAGTCTGATACAGAGAAAGGCTCTAAGAAAAATCAAACTAAGAGTTCAACTAAGACCCCTATCTAGATGTACTGCAACCAACATATTTATTGAATGTAGATTGGTATCCTCCTCATTTGAAGTATCAATATCTATTTCTTTGCATCTTCTCATAGTAGGGGTTAGGTTGGGTGACTTTGGACCAGGTAAGAGACCTCATATGATATTTGACAGAAAGTGGGCGCATCATGAAGTCCACAAACGTTGGTATCTTCATCCTCTTCCAACTGAGATAATTTAGCTAAATTTGGCCCCAGAAACTAATAAGGTTTTTTACTGAAATCATGCTTAACGTCCTCGTCTGCAATTTTTTCAATCAGATCCATATCTATACCAATAAGAAATTCCTCATCCATAGATTCTAAATTGCACGTTAGAACAAAAAGGCCAACACTGAATTGAACATAGATTCACATTTCTTCTCAAAGCTTTGGGGACCATAAGAAGGATAAGGATAGTGAAGAATTTATCTTGGTCTAAATGAAGAAAAAGTCCTTTGTTAGACCATTTGATAAAAAAAATATCATTGATGTTAGGAAAAGATGTAAATAATCCACCCAGGTAGAAAGAAAACCATTTGATACTTTTTAACCCACATCATGATGATTATCTAGAACTGTCGGAGTGAAGGGATGAGAGCCCTCATGTTCACCATCATAGCCCCCATCCAATTGACTCTCCTCTGAGAAACTGACATCTAAATCCCGATGAAGTTGAGTTGGGACTACTTGGTCACCTAGAATATGTTGTTCTTGCGAGGTATTATACTGATGTTGATCCAAATGTATACAATTATCCATAATATGACTAGGTTTGTGACACCAAAAACATACATTAAAAGGAGTTTCAACAAGAATTTCCTACTCCCACTTCCCACACTTAGAAGTAAATAGCAGATTATTTGGGATTCTTTTGCCAATATCTATGATGATGCACATTCTAATAGGAAAATAAGGATCATTATAAAAGGAGAGATCATGCTTTAGGAATATTCCAATATAATTTTCCATGATCTCAATAAGGTGAGGTTCTTTATATTCTAAAGCAATATTAGGCAATTGTATCCAGAACTTGGACAAAATCTAGTATCAAATTGATTAGGTTTCAAATTGGGAACCCAAGGTTGCATGCAAAGACCCGACCCTTCAAGAACCTTTTGTTTTTTATGGTATGCATTATCCCTCTAAAGAGGAGATGCAAATAGAACACAAAAAAATCCCTCAAGATGATCAACATTAAAAACTTGAGAAACACTAGCTCATTCATCAAAAAGAATATCCCTAAGATTTACTATGTCAACTACAATGTTCCAAAACTTACATAGAATTGTCTATTGTCTTGGATCCTAGATTTGAGGCTGCATGAGAGCATAAAAAATAAAAATTAACATAAGTGCTTTGAAGGTTAACATAAGTTTTGTGGCTTAATTTCCCCTAATTGGTTGTGCATGTTCATGCACCTATTTGTACATCTCGATGGTGCTCTTCTTCTAGATTCCAATTTATTTAAATGTGATTTAAACATCTTCATTAATTGATTTCATTAATGAGAGGGTGTTCGTGATGCTGAGGGTGAATGGGATGGCCTAGGTATCTTATGGTTGTAATGATGTCAAATCCTCAAATTCTTTTCTGGATCGATATCAGTTTTTTGTGACTATCTCGAGTTTGGGAACATGTTCTCCCTTCAAATTTATCATCATTTATGGTCCTACACTAACCAAGGATTTGAGCTCTTTGTGGAATGTTCATTATTGTTGGGGCTTCCAGTGCAATATTTTTGTTCTCAAATTCGTGGGGTCTTTTCTGCTTGCCCCATGCAAATATAGTTTTTTGTTCTCAATCGGCTCCTTTACATGGAATATCTTGTGCTCTGGGTTTACAATTTGTGTTGTTGACTTCCTATTAATGGTTGCTAATGATAGTATGGAATGTCAATTTTTAGTCTGAGTCATGTCCCGATACATGATTTTTTAAATTTACCCAACCCAACTCAAATTACAATACCAGTTAGAGAAAATTGATACCAAATATGCATCATAGATTATAATAGTCCTTATTGACATGTAGCCTTTCTTGGACATAACTTCTTGTAATCTTCCTCTATATAATAGATACATGGCATAACATAATCTACCACAAGAGATCCATTTTGACGACTTTCCTTTATATGTCCCAGCCAATCTTCTTCCTTCATCTTTCTGGCAAAACATTTCTAAACTAGACCAAAACAACTCAAGGGCACTAGTTAACTCATAGTTAACCATGACAGTTAGTCTTAATCAATAAATTTACCTCTTGATAAATTAAGTCAAAGATTACCTATGGTAATTAAAATTCCCCGTTAGTCAAAATACGAAGATGAGATCTTGAATCTGTAAACCTTTTACACCATCAGGTTGTTAAGAAAGTATTATTGATCTTAGATATGGAGACATGCACATGGGAAGTTGTCTAGGTCTTAGCAACATTTGATAACATAATTAATTAATTAAGCATCTATTTACAATTGGAATAGAAAAATCTATAGCTCTTAATTATAATTTTATCTTGCTATAATAATTTATATGAAAACTTATTTACTTACCCTAGAAAGACAACAAAAGGTAGCTCATACACTTTCCTCATTGTATTATCGTTTAGAAATCAATCTACTTTAGCTCTATATAGTCCTTGCTTAATGTGATACAACATATAGAACATTATTATCCTTAAGGAATAATTAGTAATCCTATAATCAACTTGAATTTATAAACATTACTTATATCATCTAATTACAATTACTACCTAGACCCAAAGCTAAATTTGCTTTATATTAATATTGTGAACATGATCTTATATGACTTTATTAAAATATGTAGTCACAAAGTTAGTTGATATCTTAGCTCAATGAATAAGCAAGATTAATTTTACTAAAGAGTCTGTACTTAGTGATTGCCAATTATACTAATCGTATACATGTTTGCCTTCACTTCTACCAAATAGGTAATTAACATGTCAGACTCATTATACCATGATTCAAAGTAAGCCATGCATCTCATTGTCCCTTAAAAATTATCATATAGGCAACTATAGAATCTAAATAATGTGCGCGCACACACACACACATATGAGAATATATATATGTATATACCATAGACCAATATATATTGAGTGTGGAGCAATATATATGTCTATGTATGTGTGTGTGTATATATATATATATATAGGAGGTTAGAAAATTTAAATTTATCTAAAATATTGTTAATAATCCATCTCCTCTCTATCTCTACTTGAAACTATTCCAATATCTATGTCCTGAGAATGAGATGTCACATCTATAAAACATTTGCATCTAACTGAAAATGTGTAGATAAATGGAATTTAATAGAAAATCTATGTGCTCAAGCATAGTAATATATTACATTAAATATCCCAATGTTTACTATTAAGATCTTTGATTCATCATTATTCGTTTGTTACTTAATACATATCCATCTCATCAAACTAAGCTAGACACATTCATAGGGTATGTGCAGGATCGTGGTATGCCAAAAAGTGGTGATGTGAAAAAGAAGTCCTAATTGATAGACTCTTTGAAAAACAACTATAACTTTCAAAGAATATAACATTTTTGAAATCTGAAATATACATCACATTCTATGCTTCACCTAATACAATAATAATAAACAATTATTTCAATTTGATGAATTTTAGACTAAGTTAAGGTGGTGAGACACGAGAGTTTTTATATTCAGCAAAATTTGTAGCAAAAAAATCATAATTAATTATTTACTTGGAAAACAAATACAAAAAATGTGCATCACATCTAGACATGAGTCTACTAATTTTATCTATAATCTTATAAAAAAATGTTTGATTATCATTTAATTTTGTTTAATGTGCTTAGACATGTACACCTACTTGTCATCTTTCTAATCCTGATTGATAGACTTATTGAAAAATAGCTATAACTTTCAAACTATATAACATTTTTGAAATCCAAAACATGTGTCACATTCTATGCTTTTCCTAATACAAGAAAAATTTAAAAAGTTTTCAATTTGATAAAGTTTAGATTAAGTTAACGTGGCCAGGCATGAGAGATTTAGTATTCTGGAAAACTTGTAGTAGAAAAATCATAATTAATTATTTACTTGGAATAAAATTTAAAAAAATATGTGTCAAATCCGAACATGAGTCTACTACTTATATCTAGAATCTTGTAAAAAACATTTATAATTTGATTGTGTTTAAGGTGGTCAGACATACACCTACTTCTTATATGTTTCCTGAAAATTTTGTACTACTAAATTGAAATTTAAAATTTTCAACATATAGAATAATTGTTTTGAAAAAAAGGTCTAGTATCTTAGAAACCAATTCAATTTTCTATAGATTCTCTTCTTACATGTTTTTGATATAATATTTATATCTTCTTCAAATTTTAATGTCAGCTTGCCGAAACCTAATTTTTTGAATTTTCATTACCACTTAAGGGCCTGGCTTGGCATACCATGATCCTGCACATACCCCATAATAATTAAACATAAAATCCATAACTAAATGAAATTATCCTTTTTATAATGCTCGAATCACCCAGAGAAAATCTTGTTGGAAGATATCCTGTAGGAACAAATACTAGATGTCCAATTTACAGAATCACACACAATACACTACAAACTTAACACTTTGCCAACAAACCAAATTTGTATTAAATTATACCATTATTTCTAGAGATAATTAATAGATCTAATCACAAAACAAAGAGCCATATGCAATGTAAGAATTTGAGAAGTTAAAAATTGGGTATAGATCATACATTGAACTAGATACACTGACAAAATAGTCATAAATGATAATCTTTATATTAATCTAGATATAATTGTCCATAAATGACATAAACACTAGGGCTTAAATAGATAATACTTGTCTCTTGTGTTGATCGATATTACTAAGAGGCAATCTTACAAAAACTTCTCAAAAAAGTCTTGACCAATGTATATTTGGACTTTATACAGAATGAAATGAATATATACATGGGATGACTATATAAAATTAACAAAATGGGGAAGGTGAAGCTATGAGTTGTCCTACCCTAGAGGCTAAATACAATACTAGATAAAGAACAACAAATAGATATCTAGAGGGGAAACAAAACATCCTTGACCCTAAAAGAACCAAACCAAAACCAAGAGAGCCATGTAATGATGTCCAAACGGTGTGACCTCTGTCTAATCTAAAATTTTAATCTTCTTGCCATTCCTATTGGGTGGTCCCACAATAGTGTGTCCCACATTTTTAGACATGCTGAGTTTTGTTGAAATAACACATTTTTAATAAAATATGATGATTTAAGCCTTGAGAGGTTCCATTTTAAGGAATTAATTACAAATGGTTAGCTCAAATCCTCTTAGATTAAAAAAATATTGATATAACATCTATACTCCTCATTCATACCTACAATGGAGCCTCCTTCGCACCTATTAAAATACTGACAAAAAATCACTTCGACTTTACGTTTTGGCAGATCAAATGAATCCATTTGAAAAACCTATCTATGTAGTATGATGCTATTTGGAACAATCTTTCTAATGAATATAATTTTAATACATATTGAGTTCATTATCACTTTTAAATATTACTTTAACTAAACATAGGTTGTTTGGTCATTCAACAACCTGTCTCTTCAAGACTTTAGGAAAAATAGTAAATTACTAAAAAAAATTATAAAAAAATATGTAGGAAAAGAGTATTTGTGTTACCTTTCTATATAAAAAATAAAAAATAAATTTTGATATACACAGATCAAGTTAGAGTGATCCAAGTGACCTTATGTCTAAATTACAGTTACTGTCAATTTAAAACTTAATAAACTATGAAATATTGACCCAAAATGAATGAAACTAATTGCATCCTTTAGATATTGAGGTTAAAACTATAAACTCGAAAGAATTACATCATTATCATATTTAAAAAAAAAGTTATGTTGATCCAAGTGACAATAACTCCTTAAAAACATAGTTTTTCACACAAACCACTTTTCGAAGGAGAAGGAAAAATGAATTTAAATGAATTTTAATTTTTTTTAAAAATATATTTAGAAAATAGAAAGAAAACTCTGAAAGACTCTAGTTTACATCATCTTCAAATTCCTAATAGTTTTGCGGCAACAAGGGTTCAAAAGTAAAGTTTTTTCTCAAAATGTTGATCTCTGTGTCAAAGTTGGCGAAAAAGTGGGACACTTCCCACTTCGTCTTCCTCCTTGTCGACCCCATCCTCTAGCAAGTATTGCTCAAACCAATTAATACAATTTGGTCTCTTGACATACAATAACCACATTGCAAATTTTAGGTTTCTCTCGATGATTGGCTTCCTACGCTCAAAGGTCTCCCAATTTTCTACATGTCTATAATTGGAAATCTTGGGACTGACTTATCCTTCTAGATAAGTTGGTCATAATGTGTTAGCTTCAGAATGGCCAAGTTTGTGTAAATAGTCATGATGACCCTATTAATATCCTCTAGTATTTCCTTGATGAAAATGATTTTGCTTAATTTTACAACAACCCCTCTATTCTCCTTAAAGTGCATAATTATCACTAATAACATAGAAGAAATGTTAGAGCTTGCCCTAATCGTATCATCATTGAAGATATAATCATCTCCAAGGACCCACATTACTGCCCTAATCACCGGATTATGAGGGAATACTAAAACGCCTTACATTTTACCTACCTTGATTTCCCTAGAGATTGATATTTTCTATTTTTTCCCCCTCAACCTAACTAGCATATCCATCTTCTTACTTCACTCTATGAATCAATACACTAGTATACTATGGTTAATCAACTCATAGGGATTCAATAGACATTGCTACATAATCTAGAACATTCCTAACTCTAAATATGTAACCTCACTTCCGCTCCTACAAGTTATATAAACTATAGTGATCATAGGTAATAATTTACGATAGCAGGATTATCTATGACATATTAGACACTCATTTTTGGGCTAAAAGTAATGATAGTACTAGCCTAGCTTTGACTCCCATTATCGATCTTAATGAGACTTAACAAATTCTTCAAATACTTAATAGAGATTGTATGAAAATAGATAGCTTAATATTACTACATACAATGGTAGCATATTAATCTTATTAGCAACTAAGAGCCTCACAAATCCATACTCCAACCTAAAAGACAATTTGCAGTTGTTTTACGATAAAGGGAAGAAATAATCAAATAGTTACTAGCTAAGGAGACCATCTAAATTAGGGAGATGTCTAACCAATAAATAATATCACTCAAATCATACTTCAAGGAATAAAAGCTATCTAGACCTAGATCTCTAATCTGCTACGATAGCCCAACTGATAGAGTATATATGGGAATCAGTATATTAAACCTCCCATAATCTCTGATTATTAAAAATATAGTTTTCTAAATCACCAACAACCAATATGAAAGCCAATATATTTAATGATTATCAAAGCCACTTAAGAAGCTCTAAATCAACATCAAATAATGAAGCCTTTCTTTTTAAAAAAATAATCAATTCCAAGGATAAGTCCCAAGATATAAATGATTCAGTACAATGCCTAAAATCAAATACTACAATTCCTTAATATATACAAATAGTAATCGAACTTACCGTTACTATGAACTATCGGTAAATAGGGATAGAGAATAATGTCTTCCCCTGGAAGACATCCAAAATTGTTCAAAATAATAATTTCTTGGTTATCCAATACCAATCTTTCCTTCCCATGATCCATCCACACCTAAAATAGCTAGCCTATCTTCTTTACCATTACCTTCTTTGTATATGTGGTTAACTATAATTGATTTAAAATATTTTAGTTGTTCAGAAGCTCTCCCAACAAGATTGTTCAATCTCCAATTTTGAGTTTTCCCAGCTCTTAGCACATTGTCTAATAAGAGATGAGTCTCCTTCTATCTCCAATTTCTTTATTTCTAGATCTTTACATAACAATAAGCTTTCAATTAATGCATTGATGTCTATAGTTCATTATGTGTAACTTGTCCTAAAGGCATGTCCAAGCTAGCAACAACTGAACCATCCCAATGATGGACCACACGACCAATCCTTGCTCTCTTAGGGTTGCCTCTGGTAGCTCCATCAAAACTGAGCTTAAACCAACCCCTTGTTGGTGGAGAACATTTACATGTTTTCCTTTTTTTGTTGTTGACTGACCCCCTACACCCATATAAGTTGGAATCTTCAGCCCTATCCATTTTATTCTTATCTTTTCCTTGCTGATTGAGAAGGTTGTATCCTTATGATGCATCCTGATTAATCTATTATTGGCTATTTCTAGACTATATAGATGTTTTAATTTTATTAGTTAACTATATTGGGGTCATTTGATTACTTGTGAATATCCTTCTATTTCTTTCTTTCCACACTTCTTATAATAAATTTGAAAAAGAAATTACCCATAATATTCCATAAAGACTATGTCTAAGATAGATCAACTAGGCTTTTATAAAACTAAGCAAGTCTATAGAGAATGCACTATACCAATCAAGCTTGTTTATTAACCAAGACCAACATTGGTGGGTATACTCACAATTTAGCATCAAATTATCTAGTGATTCTTCATCTTTCTCTCAAAGGGGCATCTATTTGGTCCTTCATAGTCATATTTTATGAACCAATCCATAGTAAGTACCTTATTTTACATAGCTACCCATAAGAATGTTTCATCTTTGGGTGGACACAAACTATGACAACATAGATTTAATCGTAGGCTTGTTTTGGATTGCTGACCATTGCTGCTAATGTAACTATAACCTTCCTCAACATTGTATTCTCCATTTTTGGTGCAACTCCATACTATTTTATCTTCTCCTTTATTGATTGTTATTTCTCTATCTTGTAGTATTCTTTTTAATTTGTTGATATCATCTCTTGGTATGTTAAAATCATCCAACATTTTCCAATTCCACCCAAGTGCCAATTTCAAGATTATTTTAGCTTTAACAATTTACTTTTTATAAATATGTAGATTTTTATTTAATCATAAAAGACTAGTGTGCAAAATATTTTTTACCATCTATTTTTTTATCTTTTATTTTTTAATAGATTATAAAAATAGAGCATAAATTGTTACCTTGAAGTTATTTTTATTTTCATTTGTCACAATAGCATTACAACAAATTTTGCCAATTTTTTTATGTAAAATCTTATGTCTCAACTTAATTATCATTTTAAACAACGCCACCAACATTTTGGGAGGAACTTCACTCTATAGCCTTGTTTGTGTATTATATGTATAATATATAGTATACAATACAAATATAAATCTAATATATAAAAATAAATATATACTTTTTTAAATATATAATTTATTATCTATATGATATTTATTATAGCTCATAATGTAAACATTATTAAAAATCCTGAAAATAAAAAATTATATATATATATATATATATATATATATATATATATAGACCTAAAAGGCCTTAGCTAAAAAACTTAGATTTTTTTTATTAATAATTAACCTGTTTACAACCCAACTCACTAGGGGCATCGATAGGAAAGAGTCGGGCAGAGAAAACCTTCGACCTAGCCCCACAAAATAAAATAAAATTTAGATACAACCTTTACAACCATCCTGTATATATACTGCAGGGCTCTAATGAGGATTTAGACAACTTCATTTCCAAAATCAGGCTATAAACATTACATGTTATGTAGAAACATAACATTTGTTGTGGCTTTGCCATCCCTTTTACATAAGGGTTTACAATAAAATTTACAATTTCTCCTCTGTCACATATGATGACAAATTTAGAGTATGTCTAGCCAACCATTTCCTTCTATCAATAGAAACATATAAAGAAACCCACTCCTTATTTTCTTCCTCAGAGATGTAGTTCTTGTTCCTTCATGTGTTCAGAGTCTATGCAATATACCAACGCATGCTTGTTGTGTTCCTACCTAAGGCATTATAACAATTCCAAAAGAAAAAATTGTCATTTATGTCAGTATCAATCATGCATATGCCAAATAAATACTATGAGTTTTCCTTGTAAATGAATATGTTGCTTATCATTAGATGATAATACTCTCTTCATGTCCAATTCAGGCACATTAATCATACTTTATGTTCCATCTTGAATATTTAATGGAAGAAAGTACTCACTGATAAATACAGATAATATTAGACAACATAATTCCTATAAGAACTCGATGGCTTCAAAACCAATTAATAAGGGAGCTTAGCCATAATCTCATGCCCATAGAGTACATCTCAAAATGAAATATCAATTAAATGAGCCTAATCCCTATAAGTGTTATCTGATAAATATTTCAATGCTAATATGAATAGTGGAGTGTCGGGAGGATCCTAATTCTAGCTAGCTAAGATATCATATAAACTGAAACTAATAATAGTAAAGAAGAAGAAAATAAGTAATACTCTTACTAATGTTAAATCAAAGTGAAATAGATTTTCAGATTAACCCCTTTCAATAGCTGAATCAACTCATTTGGAGAAAGCAATCAACCAGCCCAAAACAAACAAACAAACTATATATATATATATATATATATATATATATATATATATATATATATATATATATATATATATATATATATATATATATATATATATATATATATATATATATATATATATATATATATATATATATATATATATATATATATATATATATATATATATATATATATATATATATATATATATATATATATATATATATATATATATATAAATATAATTATGAAATACTTAAACCATCTTGATGATTTAACCCTTACTCAACAACGCCTTTCCCTTTGGTGCCTGGCGCTTTTGTTCCATCTTCTTCATCACTATGGTTTGCCTTATCATCTATCACAAATTGTTCCAGCCAATGACCTCCTCCATCTACGCTCACATGCATAATCCCCATAAGAAACTCCAAATTCCTTCTAATAGTAGGGATTCTAATCATAAATCTGTGACAATTCTCAATAATGAGGATGGGAAAAACCGAGACAACATCCCTATCAACATGAAAGTCCCTGCGCTTCAAAATTGTTAGGCTGGCATCAATGTTGTGTAGGACTAGATCCATTTTATCTAGCAAGTGGTCTTTGAATAATCTTCTACAAAGCTCCCCAATAGACTCCTTGGTTGGGTCGATTTGGAGAGCAGTGGCAATGAACATATTGACTATATTCATATCCGTTTATGGTCTATCCTCTAGATAAAATAAAAATAATATTTAAAAATGTAATAAATAATTAACTTTTTAAAGATTATATTTATTACTTCTATATGTTATACTTATTATATAGTATAAAATGAAAATAATATTCAACAAATTTTAAATATAACCATTTTAAATGATATGTATACATAACAGAAATATTAAAAAACTGAATTTAAATTTTAAAATAAAAACCTTTTCTCCATTACACACCAAGATGATCTATATATATTTAAAGCCGATAGGCTTTCATTGTGGGCATCGCCCACTGACAGAAAATTATCCAACAAACATAAAATTATGTTATACCCGAAAAATTATCTTGTACGGGAAACAAAATTGCTTGGAAATAAATAATTTTCAGTTAAATTCAATGTGGGAAAAGGTGTGCACTCCCAAGGAAAAGTGGTAAGTATAATAAAATTTAAAGAAACGGGCATTTATTATTTGAAATGTCCAATTCACATTCACAGTACACATCAATTAATGTGCTAACTCCATTATGTAATTTGATACTTGATAAGGTGGTTACTTAGAAAATTAACAACTACACAATACAAAATATTTACTAGAATATTTTGAAGAGATTTTTTAAGGATAATATTTTAATTTATATTTTAAAGTTTTAAATGTTTTAGACAATTTTTCAAAATAATTGAAATGTAAAATTTATAACTTTGCTCATCAATATATCTAAGTTGCAATTGTTTTTGATAGATAAGAGCAGCAAGAGGGTGTTGGCCCATGGTAAAAAAGGACTAGAAGCACATTAATAGCATATTAATAGCACTAGTCTAGAGCATTTTAGCAACAGTTTATTAGCAGAAAAAATGAGGTCTAATCTACCTCTATAAAAAACTAACAAAACAGTTCTTTTCAAAAAGATTGAGCCAGAGTATCTTAAGCAAGTAGTAGCACTTAAATTAACAATATCATGCCACGCAGGGCTAGACCACGAACTAGGAGGATTAACGTTAAAATAGGAAACTAGCAAAGAGAACTTAGGGCCAAGCCCAATAAAAAATAAAAACCTCATGACAACAACAACATCTAGGATCTCCCACCCAGATGTTTGGACATCAAGGTCATGGCCCACTCTTCCTGCAGGAATAAGAAGAGGTCTTTATTGTCTTCGTTGGCCTCTAGTTTTCCACCAGCCAATTTTTCCTACACAGTGCAGAGGGTCATAGCCAAAGCATGCATGACCTTAAGAGAAAACTTGTTAGTCATCAAAATGTGGTGCTTGAGATCCTGCAAGTCCTATTTGATGGCAACAACCTCATTGTCCAAATCAGAGAACTTCAGCTTAAGGGTACCCTTAAATCTGTCATTGCCATCCAGAGGCACATAGTTGTGCTCGGTAGTGGGGGACTTGGTCTGATGATCTTGAGTGGAGTCCAAGGGCGGGGTAGTGCTACGAGGGGCCTCCATGGTTTGTTGGGGGTTGAGAGGGGGAGTGGTGCCAGTCCTGTTCAAACTCAGGTGATCATCAGAAGAGCCCTTAATCGACTCAGTGGAATGGGAGTCTTTTTCCGACAAGGACTTCTCCATCGAAGCCATTTCCTTGATTCTAGTTTTCCACCGCTCCTTAACAATTCTATTAGACTATAAATTGTTAAAGATTAGAAATTGTTAAATTTTTATGTGGATTTCTTAATATGCTAATTAATATATCTAGTTAACTATTATTATTGGGTTTTATCAAAATAAAAATTAATAAATTTAAATTAATTAATTTAAATCAATAAATTTAAATTAATAAATTTAAATCAATAAATTTAAATTAATTAATTTAAATCAATAAATTTAAATTAATTAATTTAAATCAATAAATTTAAATTAATTGATTTAAATTAATAAATTTAAATTAATTGATTTAAATTTATCATAGAGTAGAATTTAGAAAATTAGAAATGAGAAGAAATAATATAGTTTATAATTTTTATTTTTAGTTATATTAGAAGTAAAAATATTACTATACACTAATGTAAATATATTTTTAAAACCATTGTTCAAAAATATATTTTTAAAATTATATTAAAGATTTAGATGAAGAAAATATATCTTATAGTCAAAATATGATTTCAACTATGTCATTATTACATTTAATTTTAGAACTAGAACCATTAATGTCTATAATCGTAAACTTTAAATGAGATTGTCCAAACATCCTCACAACACTATTTAAAAATTACTGGCATAGTATCTTCTCCATATTTTTATAAAAAGTTATAAATAGATTTTTTTTTCTCTTCTAATAGATTTCAATTTTTTTAATGTTTAAGTTTGGTGCCAAAATTAAATTTTTAGATTAAACAATATAATATAATTAGTCTTTAGTTTTAAAATCAAAACTATTATCCTAATGTAAAATATTAAAGTTAAAATTAAAAAACTTCACTTTCTCTCTCTCTATAATTAAAAATTAAATCAAATGTATAAATAGATAAAAATAATTCTTTTTGGGAATGAATATAGCTTCAAATGATGATATTTTTGAAAAAATAATTAGTTTTCTAAACTGTCCAAAAATGATAACTTTTCTTTAAAAAAATTTATTTCCCAAAAAACTTTCCAAAAATATGATATATATCATTTGTATAAATTTAATCCTTTAAATAATAATATATTTAAAAAAAATTAATAAGTTTATAAATTTTCCAAGAACAATGATATGTTTAATTTTTTTTATGCTAGAGGAGGAGGAAGAACTTGAAGGAGAAGGAGGAAGAGGAGGAGGAGGAGGAGGAGGAAGTAGAGGAGGTGGAGGAGGAGAATAAGGAGAAGGATAAGGAGGAGAAGGAGAAGAAGGAGAAAGAGGAGAAGGAGAGGGAGGAGGAGGAGGAGAACAAGGAGGACAAGAAGGAGAAGATGAAGAAAGAGGAGGAGGAGGAGGAGGACGAGTAACACAAGAAGGAGAAGAAGAACAAATATAATAAGTAGAAGGAGAAGGAGAAAACACTTGCTTTCCCCTCCCTTCAACCTCCTACGACATTAAACAATTTATATCTATGCCAATTTGAATAACTTCAAGTGTTGACACAAATGCTCTTAGCACATTATCGTACCCATATAATAATCTCCATTACTTTCTCGGAGTAATGGATTATCTATTATGTTTCTAGATAACAATGTTATAATCCTCATTCTTTCAAGAGAATGGATGATATGTTATTGAATTTATCTAGATGATATATTATTGAATATATCTTGGATATTAATACCTAATTATTTTGAATTTAAAGTTTAACTATTCTTTTTCAATAAGTAAAAATAGATTTTATAAAAATAGTTTATTTGTAATAATGCAATATATACATTAGTTCATGTCTTAGGCTATATGTGTGAAGTTTTATTAGTTGGTAACAAATGAATGAATGAGATCAAAATTATTTGTAATAATGCAATATATACATTAGTTCATGTTTTAGGCCATATGTGTGAAGTTTTATTAGTTGGTAACAAATGAATGAATGAGATCAAAATTATATAATATTTTTCAAAAAATAAAATTAAATGTCATTTTAAAAAATTGTCACTCTAATATCAATTTTATAAATTTTTAATGTTATATAATAAATTGATTGTATACAAATACCATACAACATATTGTGAATTGATTGACTGGTGAAGTTCAATGGTTCTCATTGAGCCCATCAGGGTTCAAATCTTGTAAAGACATCTGATAAGGGATGAGGCCGAGATCGTGCCCCGGGCGAATTTGGCGGAATGGAAACCTCTTAGTCCTTGGCTCTAAGCCAAAGAGAATGAACTATTCTCACAAAAAAAATTTTTAAAAAAAAAAAAATACCATACAATATGTGCTGCTATCGGCCTAAACATTGCACCTTGTTGATGCAAGTGCTAATAATAATAAAAATTGCAATAGAGGCACCGGCACCTGTCACATAATGTTTTCACAGCTAAACAACTTTGAATATGTCCTACACATTGTAACTACGAGGCTGTTGCATGAGATGACGCGTACATTCCAAGACAAGATTTGATTACATTTCTATCCACAAATTACATTTTTTTTGGTGCAGCGGTTCATTTAACGAGGGTTTGATCTGAAGTAATGCTCGCTTCACCGCAACTAAATGTAAGCTTGCATCAGTTACCGAGAACTCGAGTACTGATTGAGAAGGCAAGACCGTTAAAGCCACTTCCAGGACACCGAAGCTAAGGTAGTTTTTCTTTTCTATGATGAATTTCGTTCTGTGAAGCAACATTTAGTTATTTAGTTGAGCACTACTTCCAAATTTTTGTACCAAAATTACCTTAATTATCGTATTTACATACTAAGTGCAGTCTTACTGAAACATCAGAGGCAGCCGAGGGCAGAATTAGTTTGAAATTAGGGTTCAGGTTTACAATTATTAAGAATGTGGGGAATGTTATATTTCAGTGTTTTAGAGAATGTGGTGTAAGCTTATATTGGATTGTGTTAAGCCCAGTTCATAAAATGATCGAATATATACGAAGCAAAAAACGATTCCAACATATCATAAAGTTGGAAACTAATTTGCATCAGAAACTTTTGAGGAAGGACGTTGTCACATACTTGAGCCAAGTCACTAGTACTCAGGGTATACATAAGGATGCAAGACGATACGATTTGGAATGGATTGTAAAGATAATTAATTCATTTGATGAAGTTATTATTTAAGATTTCTCACAAGGACTTTCTCTATAGTGTGGTGCTTCAAGAAAGGGAGTTTTTTGTATTCCATCGAAAGATGAGGACTATTTTGCTAAAGGACTCTTTCCTCTATTAGCCCGTCTCCAATCACCGAACACAACACACAGGCTGGCAGGTTCGCAAGCTCTGATACTACCACGAAATACCTTACTGATTTTTGCCCTTTTTTCACTCTTTCCTCTGAGAATTTCGCCAAACAGCTTGCTTGCTTATAGTATTTTCTGATTTTCTGAGTTTTTTCAATGATTTACTTTTACTGTACCGCTTGTTTGCCATCTTCCATTTTTGCTTCTTGCATTTGTAATAAATGTGCTCAAAACAATGAATATATATGTGCCAGTTTATTGAGTAGATCACTTTTGCTACAGTATTGTATATGTTTGGTTTCAGTTCGAGCAATTTTCCCACGCCACACACAAACCGTCCCTTAACCAATCTCCCATGGCAGCAATTGGAAAATCACCTAGCAATGGTAATCCATGCCCACGAAGAAGAGCACGACTCCTAAATACTTTATGCTCCAGAGACTGAATCCCTATCGACCTCCAGTATTATTGACTTTCCAACTCACGGCGAGTATTGAGCTCACGTTCAACAAAATAGCAATCTCTAACAAAATATGTCCATCGCCTAATACATTAAATCTTACTTTATGGCGACTCAACATGCTCCTTACCAAATGAATATTAAAGTTAGACCTAAGGGGCTTATTTCTGGAGGGTGGAGAATTTAGATGTTGTACACAGTGCCTTGATTCTGATTGATTACAAGATAATTGAGTCCAAGGAGAACCCAGTGGCACGGTGGGTTGTAGAGCCCAAGCAGCCAAGGAAAATTAATGAGGGCTGGATTGATTGGGAATCCATTTTAGGAGGTAATTGGGGTGAACGATACCAGTGACCAGGAGTAGTTCCCCGGATTGTCCATTGGATGATGAGTTTGATCTAAGTGTGTTGTTCAAAACTTCAATGTAGCCATGCATTTCTAGTTTGGACATTTTGATCTACAGCTTGGATCGATCAAATAAAAATCATAATATGATTATTAAGGGTTGATTGGATCAGCGTATTGTTATTGCATATTCAGTAGTTTGTAATCAGTATTTATTTTTCAAAGTTACAGCTTCTTTTGATTTGTTTAATTTGTTTAATTTTATCTTAATTTGTTTGTGTTTAAAAATTAAAATATTAATTTTTGTGTATTATTCTAATATTTTCCTTCTGCTATTCCCAGAATCCCTGGAAAAACTTTCCATCTTTGTAACTACATCCAAATGTGCCTGAATTTTGGAGAATCCAAATGTGCCTGAATTTTGGAGAAACACCGATTTAAACTAACCTTTGATTTGCATGGGTTGAGTACAAGCTCTGGAAAATGCCCTGAAACCCTGACGGGGAAATTGTATTGATCAAAGCTGTTAAGTTTTCAAGAACCAGAATAACATAACTGAAATGCGAAACACAGTAACAGATAACACAAGTCCTTATCCTGGGAAAACCCTCCTCATCGAGGGAAAAACCCAGCTGATTCCTTTATTCAGCTTTTGAAAAATCAATTACAATATCTCTGCCCTTCTTTAATGATCTCAACATTCTATGATCAATCAGTATCAGAAATTAAAATAATCAACTGAGAATGCTACATGATACACACAGGTATCTTCTCAGACATAAACTCAATGTGTAAACAAATGTGATGATAGTAATACCAAACTCAGCTCTTACTGACCACAGTCAATGTGAAGATTATGAACTGCAGAGATGAGACTTCCTATAATCATAAGCTCTGATCTCTGAAAACTGCAAAAGTATTACCAATTATAAATGCTTTGATTGCTGACGATACACACTAACAAGCATGCACGGAACTTTACTCAAAAGAAGAGAAAACAATTGCAGATTGGACACGGCAACAGGCATGCATAGAAGATAATCGCATAAGACTCTCTTTTTCACAATAACGATACACAGAATAATAATGAATTCAGCTCACACATAGAGCAGCATCTCAATACTCCGCTACATATACAAAACGCTGATCACCAACACCGAGAATAATCCAAGGCTAGCGCAAAAGTCTTTTCCATAACGGTAGGCACCTCCTGATAACGGTTAGAGGTGAAAATGAAGCACAAACAACAGCCGTTATAATACATTTACGGCACATAAGAAAATACGAACCAACACCATGAAGGAAGAGCACGGCACCAAAGATGATGTGGACACTGCCAGCTAACAGTGATGCCAAGTAATCCCGATGCCAAGTAACCATGACATTAAGAAGCACGATGCCAAGTAACACTATACCAATTAGACATGAAGCCTCTGACTCACGATGCCACATATGCAACTCGCGACAGAATTTTGCTGAAGATGACCAACACAGTTATGAAGGAACTCTCTCGCAGCTACCTTAAACATCAACAAAAGCTCTCAATATAATCACAGAGTATCAAACATGAGTAATAAAATAGAGAAGAAGGATGGTGGGTCCCTATGCTATAGAAATTTTTTGCTTACATAGTCAAGACTCAATAGCACGCAACAAGAAGAAAAATGTATTGTGTACCTTGTTAGTAACTTTTACCAAGACCAGAATAGGATAGAAACTCTATGAAAAAGCTTCTTCTATCTTAGCCTGTGAAACAAAGAATGACTAAAATGCTCTAACAGTGAAGTGGGCCATAACCATCACCTTAGAGGCACGCTGTTTAAGGAGAAAGTCTGCTGGAGGCAACTGCAACAGGCTGTGGATGGGGAGTCCCTGTTTTCAGGCCCCAGGATAGGACAGATGGCCCTAAGAGGCAAGCACCAGCTTTGATTGGAGAAGGTTGAAAAGGTGTTATGGCTATCCCCAAGGGCTTTAGCATCTTGAGGGAGGCCTCAGTAGTTTCATCCTGTTGGTGCTTGTCCAGATCTAGAATGATTTTCTTATAAATGGACTTCCCTTTGCAAATGATTTAAAAACCCCATAGCTTTATAAGGAACATTGACAATTTGAATTTTTAGTGTCTTTATGTTTTCTTCTGTTATATTTGGTCCTTTTATTTCAGGTTATTAAGTGCGTAAACATGCCTACAGAAACAGGAAAAATGTAAATACTCATATAATCGTTTTAAGGTGATTTACCTTGGTTCTTGTAATGCAGTGTTGTGTTCTTCTGAACTGTATTTACAGCGCTCCCTTGTTTTTGTGCACAATGGGGATTGAGCATTTGTACATTGCAGCAGCATCTTTCTGATATAATTTGCCCTTATTAGAAAAAAATAAGAATGAAAATATGAAAAATAGCAGAGGTTTGACTCTACAATTTGAGAGTCAAACTTTTCTTTGAAGCTTTGAAGCTAATGTTTTTAATTTATTATGATATATTGTTTATTGCCCAGGCCTCTGAGAAATTCATGAAAATATCACAAAATTCTGAAAATACTGGTTGAGGAGATTCTGACCAAGAAATCCCGTGTATTGCAGTATATTCCTGTGGAATTCCCAACTGCCCTGTGGCTTTGTTCTCATGCTGCTTGTTTTTTTTTGAATCTGCATCACTGTTGACAACAGCCAAGGATCCACAGTTCTCGCTTCTTTTTAAATCTGCATCCTATGGTAGTTTAAAATAAATTGTAGATTCCTATTTTACTTATTTGAATATGTATCTGTAATTTCAATATATTCTAGCTTGGATGATACCTTCAGCTGGGTGGTTGAAATCCTCCTCTCCAAGCATATGCTAAGATAAGGTTTTTATATTTTATAATTTTGTAATATAATGAACATCTATCTGTTAAAACAAGAAACCATTTTCTTTTTAAGAACAAATTTTCACAAACATAGGCATATTCATTTCTAATGTATGACGCTTCTTTTTTGGCATTTTATATTGATATTCTATGTACTTTTATGTCAGTTAGGCAAGAAAACATATTCATCAAATTGAGGAATCGTAATCAGCAAAGTCTTGGTATAATGTCTTTTCATTTCAGCTGCAATTTTTATACCCTATAGACAACTCTCTTTCTCATGCACAACAGCTCTTTGCTCGTGCAACCTTCATTATTCAAACACATTATGGAGTCTGTTTTCAGTTGCTAATTCCATATTGCTCCATATGAAGGATCTCAATTGATATCAGAAGGAAAATTCAATTTTTCTCCAAATCTCACTTAAAATTGTATTTTATAGGTTAACATTTGTATGTTGTAATTGATTTTGAGGTTTAAAAATTTAAGTCCTTTGATGTCGTAATGCACTACACAGCATTTACTGTAATTAGCTATCTCAAATTAATGAGAAAAAAACCATATTCCAAAATTCGTGGTGTTGTGGTGTACACTTTCTTTTTCTTTCATTCTTTTACAATTAGGATTGCTTCCACTTCGCTTCCGCTATCTCAGTCTCTTTTAATCTCTTTTGTTTTGAACAGTTTTACCTTTTTTGGGATCCCAATATTTTCCCAATTTTATCTTAAGAAATTGAAAATATCTTCATCCCTTGGTTTACCAAGAAATAATTGAGAAATATATTTGCTTCCACAGAACTTTGAACAAACGGTTTATTGACAGGGGCTTTTATAGTTATCACCACCGGTGAGGGGTGGAGGGCAAGAGAGTCAAGAATACCTTTGCCTATTTAATATTCACTTAAATGTACATGCTCCATCCTCTTTATCATTGTATTATATGTGCTATTGACATATGTAAGGAACCATTTTGTCTCAAAACTTTTAATACATAAATGAGCATATTTGAAAAAAAACAATTGTATGCACATGGAGAATTTCTAGACGTTTGTGGCATATTTAACTCACAATAGTAGTGTGCTGTGTATTCCTTACTCTCCTACTCAATCCTTTTTGAAGGAGGCTGTCACGAGGGTCGCTAGGAGGGACATTGGTGTAACTACAATTCTTGATCTCTTGACCCTAAACTCTCCTAGGATCTTCACAAGGCTACTTCTGTAGCCTATAGGGCTCTTTACCAAGTAACCCCACAAGGATTCAATCTATGATCCTTTTTCCTCTTCAACTTGTCAACACCATTCATGAAATCAAGCTTCTATCACAATGCTCCATGGGTGCCTTCTAGCACCACCATTCCCAAGTACTCACCCTTGATCATGCTGATCATCAAAATGGAGAGAAAGGTTAGTTCATTTGGCATGTGATCTAAAACCATGCCTGATCACATCATTTTGAAAGAAATCCCTATTGCTAGCAAGGTTTCTCTGCTGACTGTCCCCAAACAGGGCTACAAGGCTATTAGGCCTAATTGGACACCTATTGGCTTATAACACAGAATCTTGCTCAACAAAGTGCTAAACAAATTACATATTCGAATACCCTTTTGGGAAATCTCTAAGATTCATCTGGTTTCCCTTCCCCAACCTGTCTGCACAGTGGGTTGCTATAAATAGGCCTAAAATTAAGGGTTTCATGCTTTTCTGATTGAACCAGCGAGGGTTTGGTATTTCACACCAATAAACTATTCACCAAGACCCCTCCTTGGTTGTGATGCCTTCCAACACACATAGCCTCCTCTCCATATGCTTTGATTGAAGCAATGAATGCATTCAATCACTCTTCTTGTCTCTGCAACTCCCTGTGATCCCTAGCCATGCACTCCTGGCTCGCCTAGGGCATCACTTTAAAAATTGCTTGCTTACTTTCCAGGGCCCCATCTTCCACCATATGGTTACACATGGAGTCTAGTCACAGATCCCAAATGGCCGTACAATTTGTACGGTGGGAGAGTGAGCTAGCACTCCATTTATCAAACACTGTCTGGACAGACCCAAGACAGGCCAAAAAACGAAGAATTAAGAAAACAATACTAAAACCTAACAAAATGACTAACTCCTACCACACTGAATACAATGAAAGACTAATCTACCATATTCAAAGATTACAGTCACAAAACTAATCCATATTCACTCGGTTACAATCAAGACTCTTCAAACTCTACACAAAAATCCACAGAACTTCTTCCTTGCAAATCTTGATCTCCGTACAGAACAATTCCCAATGCCCCAAATTAGGGTTTTTTCATCAATTTATACCCATTCCCATGTGTTAGGACCCTTGGGTTGGGATTTGGGCAGCTCTGAGCCTTTTTCCTAGGTTTAAGGAAATGTTGTCATGACAACTTTTAAGCATACTCTGCTTGGGGAAGAACCACGTCCCATTTCTGCCCATACTCTTTGGTTAGGCACCTCAGCAAGTTACCTAAGACTTTGTTAACCACCTTAGTTTGGCCATCAGTCTGAGGGTGGTAAGCTGAACCAAATGAAAGATTGGTACCCAATCTAGTCCACAATGTTTTCCAAAAATGGCTCATGAACTTGACATCCCTATTTGATACAATGCTTAGGGGTAGTCTGTGGATTCTTACAATCTCTTTAAAGAATAAATGAGCAAATGCTACTAGCATCATGTGTAGTTTTGCAAGGTATAAAATGACCCATCTTACTAAATCTGTCTACCACAACATAGATACTGTCATGGCCATGCTTGGTCTTGGGTAGGCCCACAATGAAATCCATGCTCACACTCCCATGGTCTATTTGGGATTGGTAGAGGTTGGTACAAACCTGCATTGCTAGATCCTCCTTTTGCCTTCATGCACACTACACACTGCTCAACATATTTGGTTACATCTCTAACCAACTTTGGCCAATGGTAAAACCTTTGCACAAGATCTATGGTTTTGTTCACCCCAAAATGGCCACTCAAGCTACCATTATGCTTTTCCTGTATGAGGTTCTCCCTCATTGATCCCTTGGGGACACACAACTGATTTCCCCGAAACAGAAAACCACTTTGCAAGGTAAAATCAGAAAACTTGCTATGAAAATGATTCTGAAAATCAGAGCATACCTTATAGGCTTCACCAAAGTCTTCATCATCCTTATAGAGGTTCTTGAAACTCTCTATCCCAATGCTATTTAACTGAACTTCTTGTATGGTCAGCAACCTCCTACTTAGTGCATTTGCAACCTTGTTTAATTGCCCCTTTTTGTGCTTGATTGTGAAAGTGAATGCTTGAAGGTATTCCATCCACTTTAGGTGTCTATTGCTTAATTTCTCTTGTGTGTTGATGTAGCTAAGGGTTTGGTTGTCAGTAAACACTACAAACTCCTTGGGTAGCAAATAATGTCTCCACTTTCTAAGAGACTGTACCAAGGCATATAACTCCAAATCATAAGAAGAGTACTTCTTCTTAGCTTCATTTAATTTCTCACTAAAGAAGGCTACTGGTCTACCTTCGTGACTTAACACACCCCCTAGTGCCATTCCACTAGCATCACACTCCAAGGTGAAAAGTTTGTCAAAACTAGGCAGTCTAAGGATAGGTTGTGTTGCTACTTGTTCCTTCAGCTTTTTGAATGCTTGGTCTGCTGCAGAAGTCCATCTAAACTTGGTCTTGAGACCACCTTTAATGGTGTCTACCATTGGTGCACAAATATCACTAAACTGCCTTATGAACTTCCTATAAAATTGAGCTAACCCATGAAAGCTCCTTACCTCTGTTGCTGTGGTTGGTGTAGGCCAACTTAAGATAGCTTCCACCTTGCTTGGATCCATTTTCAATGATCCATGGGATACTACAAACCCCAAATAGACAAGCTCTTGTTTGAAGAACTCACATTTCTCTAAGTTGATGGATAACTTCTCCTGCAACCTTTTTAGGACCATCTCCACATGCTTTAAATGTTCTGCTACTGTCTTACTGAAGATAAGTATATCATCTAGATATACCACCACAAATATCCCTGTGAAATCTTTAAGCACTTCATTCATGAGCCTCATGAATGTGCTAGTGCATTTGAGAGGCCAAATGGCATAACTCTCCACTCATACAGCCCATCAGTTGTCTTAAAGGCTGTCTTCCATTCATCCCCATCCTTGATTCTAATCTGGTGGTATCCACTTTTGAGGTCCAATTTGGTGAAATACATTGCCCCTCCAAGACAATCAATTAAATCCTCAATCCTAGGTATGGGGAACCTATACCGGATTGTAATTCTATTTATGGCTCTTGAATCTGTACAAAGCCTCCATTTTCCACCTTTTTTAGATGCCAACACAACTGGGACTGCACAAGGGCTTATACTTTTCCTGATTAACCCTTGATCCAAAAGTTCTTGCACTTGCCTAGCCACCTCCAAGTTTTGGTCTAGAGTGAGCTTATAAGCTGCTTTATTGGGTAATGATGCACTAGGTACAGTCTATCTGATGGCTTATCACTCTCCTAGGAGGTAAGGTTGCTGGAGTACCATCACTGACTATGTCTTTGTACTTCACAAGCAACTCTTGAATTGCAGATGGCAATGGCTCTGGTTTAGTTTTCCCCTCCTCTTTGGGTTTGAGTAGAATAGCATACTCATCACTGTCCTTATCCTTGAGGGCTTTGATGAACTCTTTTCTACCACTCATCAAGATGCTAGGAGTCTTGGACTGTGATTCATCTTCTTCCAATAAGGACTATATCTTGAAAGTCTTGTCATCCTTCTTGAAGGATATAGAGTTCTCCTTCCCATCATACACTGCACTCCTATCAAATTGCCAAGGCCTGCCCAACAGTAAGTGGCATGCATCCATAGGCAATACATCACAAAGTAACTTATCCTTATACCTTGCAATTGAAAACTCAACCCAAGTCTGCTCATTCACCAATACACTCTGCCCTTTATTCAGCCATGTCACCTTGTATGGATTGACATGAGGGATCTTCTCCAATTTTAGTTTGCTCACAGCTTCTTCTGAGATGATATTGTCCGTGGAGCTTGAATCCACAATCACTTTACAAACCTTGCCAAGGATTTTACATCTCATCCTAAACAAGGCTCTCCTGTGTTTGGGTTCATCCTTAACCGATTGTCTGATCAAAATCCTTTTGAACATCAAGTTCTCTCCCATTTCTGATTCAATATGGTTAACCTCAGGTGTCTTGACACTTGTTGTGTCTTCATGGGCATATACAATCCTCTTTCCATTTTTTGATGAGGTAGGCTTATCAGGGCACCTATAAGCCGGGTGACCCAACTGGCCACAATTGTAACACTTCATACTTGCAAAGTATGAGTTGCTCCTACCTACACCTCTTCCTCTATTAGAGCCTCCTTGAGTACCTCTACCTCTTGAATGGCCCCCTCTTGGATTGGTTTCACCTCCATGCTCAGTCAGCTTGGACTCTCCTTGGTTTCTTTGCTCATTACCCCTGCCTTGATAACCACCTCGGTGACCCACTTGGTCTCTACCTTTGCCTCTACCTCTATTATTGGAGTCTCCCTTCTTGTTCCTCTCTTCAACCTTGAGGGCTAATTGGTGGCACTTTTGAACAGTGGTTGGAGTCCACAAGCTTATCTCCTCTTGGATGTTCCATTTGAGACCACTCAAATATCTAGCTACCTTGATAGATTCCTCTTCTTGGATCTTGGACCTAAGGCATAGCTTCTGAAACTCCTCTGTATAAGAGGCCACATCTGAGTCCTTTTGTTTTAATCCTCGTCTCTTCCCATGAAGTTGAATTTCAGTCTTCTGACAGATAATTTTCCTTCACCTTAGTCACCATGGCTTTCCAATTTGCTACAGGTAGCTTGCCCATTCTGATTCTTTCATCTTGCAAGTACTTCCACCATGTCAAAGCTGATCGTCTTAATCTTGATTTGGCAACCTTAATCTTTTGGGCTTCTGTCACACCCTCACACTCAAAATGGTTTTCCATCCCCTCAATCCATTCCATTACTGTCTCAATATCCATTTTCCCACTAAATAGTGGCAGTCCTTCAAATGCCTTTGCATTCAATGCTTTGATTGCTTTCAAGAATGGTTCCTCATTCATTGGAGGGTCTGGTTTAGGGATGATGTCATCCTCATCAATAAGCTTTTTACCCCTGTCACTATTTTCAGCATCTTTGTTTTGTTCTTGAGCTCTCTGATCAACTACTTCTTGGAGTTTGATCCTCATCTCATCCATGGCATCTTCAAGGAGTCTATTTCTCTCCTTTTGCTCTTCCACCTCTCTGGCTAGCTCTGCATTTGTCACCATATTGCACTCCCCTACTGATTCACCAGTATATAGAGACATACACTAACTCTCAAATCTTTAACGGCTCTGATACCAATCTGGTAACTACAAGTCTTGATCTCTTGACCCTAAACTCTCCTAGGATCTTCACAAGGCTACTTCTTTAGCCTATAGGGCTCTTTACCAAGTAACCCCACAAGGATTCAATCTATGATCCTTTTCCTCTTCAACTTGTCAACACCATTCATGAAATCAAGTTTCTATCACAATGCTTCATGGGTGCCTTCTAGCACCACCATTCCCAAGTACTCACCCTTGATCATGCTGATCATCAAAATGGAGAGAAAGGTTAGTTCAATTGGCATGTGATCTAAAACCATGCCTAATCACATCATTTTGAAAGAAATCCCTATCGCTAGCAAGGTTTCTCTGCTGACTATCCCCAAACAGGGCTACAAGCCTATTAGGCCTAATTGGACACCTATTGGCTTATAACACAGAAACTTGCTCAACAAAGTGCTAAACAAATTACATATTCGAGTACCCTTTTGGGAAATCTCTAAGATTCATCTGGTTTCCCTTCCCCAACCTGTCCGTACAGTGGGTTGCTATAAATAGGCCTAAAATTAAGGGTTTCATGCTTTTCTGATTGAACCAGCGAGGGTTTGGTATTTCACACCAATAAACTATTCACCAAGACCCCTCCTTGGTTGTGATGCCTTCCAACACACATAGCCTCCTCTCCATATGCTTTGATTGAAGCAATGAATGCATTCAATCACTCTTCTTGTCTCTGCAACTCCCTGTGATCCCTAGCCATGCACTCCTAGCTCGCCTAGGGCATCACTTTAAAAATTGCTTGCTTACTTTCCAGGGCCCCATCTTCCACCATATGGTTACACATGGAGTCTAGTCATAGATCCCAAATGGCCGTACAATTTGTACGGTGGGAGAGTGAGCTAGCACTCCATTTATCAAACACTCTCTGGACAAATCTGAGACATGCCAGAAAACTAAGAATTAACAAAACAATACTAAAACCTAACAAAATGACCAACTCCTACCACACTGAATGCAATGAAAGACTAATCTACCATATTCAAAGATTACAGTCACAAAACTAATCCATATTCACTCGGTTACAATCAAGACTCTTCGAACTCTACACAAAAATCCACAGAACTTCTTCCTTGCAAATCTTGATCTCCGTACAGAACAATTCCCAATGCCCCAAATTAGGGTTTTTTCATCAATTTATACCCATTCCCATGTGTTAGGACCCTTGGGTTGGGATTTGGGCAGCTCTGAGCCTTTTTCCTAGGTTTAAGGAAATGTTGTCATGACAACTTTTAAAGTTGTCATAGCAACATTTGGTGGTTTGTCTATACACTTGGTCACACCATTTTGTGACTCAATCAAACACATAATTAGGCCATCAGGGCCATGCTTAGCCCCTGAATACATCACTGAGACATTTTACAACTTTGGGCAACATGTCTCATTCTACCAAATCTGGCTCAACTAGGACTTAGGGACACCAACTGAGATCCTCCAAACTAAACCAAATACACACTGGGACAAACTAGTCCCCTTAGTTTACTAGTGGCTTGGCTAAGGCCACTACAAGCCAAAAATCATTAACTAGGGACCCTAGGTTACTAGATAGCCTTACCTAGGTGCTGTGCACCAGACATGTACAAATAATATGTTTAGGTAACCTTGGCCTCCACTCCTGTGCCACTCCAATCTTTCTTTTTAAGAAGAACACTTACAAGGCTGAAGATAGTTATGTTGTCCGCATCATCTCAAATGTCATTGGCGCTATTCTACTCAACTTGATGCTTGCTTTTTGACAAAAAATGCTTGCAGGTTGAAGATGACATCTTAAGTTGTCCTTAGTATTTCCAACATCATTGGTCACACGACACAAAGTTTTCCATTGGCCAACTGAGGGTCTGTTTCCATCAATCATGGGTTAAGATTTATCATCATACTCTGCGAAGACTGGATCTATTTTTTTTCCTCCATTTAGGAGTTGGAGAACAAGGAAAATTTCCTCTTTGGATGCCCCATTTACTATGAGATCTGAGGAACTATTATTGCCTCTGTAGGGACTTAGGTAAGAATCTCTCTACTTTCTTCAAATATTTGGACAACTAGCTTTTGATCCTTTATCTATGAGAGACCATCACCCTTTGACATAGATTCTTGCAGGGGATCTCTAGGGATCTTCCAATCCCAAGGTTTATCATATCCTTCTTGTAGCCATCTTGGAGACTTGCAGCTCTAAACAGCCTTTATGTATTGCTAATTCAGACATCGTTGTAGGTAAACTTGCGAGATGATGTGTCTCACAGCTTCTACCTTAGAATGTTCATCCTTGTTATTTTTGTTCCACTTCTTCTTGATGGTGTGTTTCAACTCCTCCTCAACAACATAGGTCTACTCCTCTCTAGACAACCCCTTAAACACAGGGACAAACACATATTATGAATTTCTTCACTAATATGGGAGTTACTTGGGCCTTGAATGTTAGGTGTGATTTTAGGGGGAGTATCTTGTTTGGCCCAACTTGCCTTAGGCTTTTCCCTATGAGCACTATCAGATTTTGTAGTGGCCCTTTCTTAGTGATTGATGATGACACCAATGCATCCTCCATTTTTGGCCAACTATGATTTTTTATGAGACCTTCTCCCTCTGGTACTCCTCAACTTATGCTCTTTGGGGTTCTTGTTCCCCCCTATTTGGCTATTTGTATTGGTTTCTTGCCCACTATCAGATCTTGTAGTGGTCCCTTCATAGTGATTGATGATGAAACCAATGAATCCTCCATTTTTGGCTGACTATGATTCTTGATGAGACCTTCTCCCTCCGGTACTCCTCAACTTATGCTCTTTGGGGTCCTTGTTCCCCCTACTTGGCTATTTGTATTGGTTTCTTCACCACCTATGGTGGCGACCCCTTGCTGTTTTGTATTTTGTTTTTGATTCTTACCCTTCATGGGGCTTCTCTAGGATTCTCCTCAAACTTTCAGTGTAAATTGGTGTACTGTTGAGTCCCATTGACCTAATTTTGATCATCCATGTACATTAATATAATTTATATATTTTTTTTTCTATAATCCAGTTTCTGAGAAACCTCCTGATGTTTGTGGCTTTTTTAGTTCATAATAGCAGTGCCTTAAAATCCATTTTTTGACAGCATGGTTTGTTCTTTTCTACCCATTCATCTTGTTTTCAGGACTTCCAAGGTTGAGTTGTCTGAAAAGCAAATGGAGAAAAGTAATTATTTCCTACTAGTTTCAAATATCTGTACTCTTGTTTGTTTCTGTCCAAGACAATTCTGATTCTGAAAAGCACATGGAATACTATCTATTTAAATTCCGAAGGAAGGGCCGTGTTGAAACCCTTGCCTTCTTTTCGTTAAAGATGCCATGCAAAATCTGCCTAGACCACATTGAAGAATTGTGCCAATTATTAGTACAAGCACTTATAGTTGCAAGTTATGAAGAAGTCCCTTAACAATTCCTTTCCAGTTCTTGGCACTTTGTTGTTTGAGATATAAACATTTCAATCTCAAGGGAGAGACTTATCATTTTGGTATTCTGCATATAATATTCATCAAGTAAAACCTAAGTTGCTGATTCGGGTGTGGATGCGGATGCGGATGAGGATGCGGGATGCAGATGCGTGTATATATATATATATATATATATATAGTTTAAAAATATATATATAAAAAATATTATATATATGAAGTGCAAGAAATTTGAAATATGCAAAAATATTAAATAAATCATTTGATAGTATGAATCAGATTATCAAAATAATGATACTTCACCATTGATCAAGTGACAAGATTCAAGATATTTCATATTCGATACCTCAACTTCAACTTAAAACTTCATACACAAAAATATTCAAATAGAAAGAAGTTCAATAACTAATTACAAACTCAAAACTTATTTCATCATTCAATGTTTCATTGTTTATCAATCAAGGATTCAAGAGTCAAGACTCAAAATTCACTAATCAGATTGAGAATCATAAGGATTCTCAAGAAAATCTGCATTCTCATTATCTCCAACTACTGCAAGTTCAAGATCATTTGAACCAAGAACGGTTCCACTTGTGTTAAATGCACCATGTGTCATGGTATCATCACCATCATCTATGACTGCAGTAAGATCATGAAGCATTGCATCCAAGTTTTCAAACTCAGGGGCTACATCTCAAAGCTTGGTTGACCCTTCCTTATATTCGTTCTGGTTGCATGACAAAAGACGCAAGTTGGTATGAATGTAAACCAAGTCCTCAACTTTCTTTGAGCCCAACCGGTTGCGCTTCACTGAATGTATATACGAGTATGTACTCCAATTCCTTTCAGCAGCAGAAGAACTTGCAACCCAGATAGTGTTCACACAATTAAACATACAAATGAAAAATAATTTAAAGAATGTTAAACACTAAATTGTAGAATACGTGGTAAACAAAAAACAATAAAAAACTTACTTGTGACAGGATCTTGATTGCAAGACCTTGTAGATGCTTGTATGGTTGACCATACATGTACCACCAAGTGATAGATCCCATTTTATATTGGTCCTTTATTGCAAATGGAGACATTTTTGAACCCGAAGCAAATAAGCCAAATTCTTCCCTCACTGTGTCGTGCATTTGATCATCTGGGAAGAGCCTTGTAAAAGCTTTGTAGCACCCATTAGCAACTTCTTCATCCACATATGGTGTAACTCTTCCTGGCATACCAAGTACTTGCTGACTATAGTACCTTGGAGATAATGCATATGCGAGGAGGTGCAATGGGGTACTCATCTTCTCCCAACGATGATGAATGATTGCCTCCACCTTATTGCATAAGGCTTCACATTCTGTGGGGTCATTCTCATGTTTTTGTATGGAAACTTTTACCTTCTCAACCATGGTGTCCATGCCATCATCACATCCCCCAAGCAAGGTGTATCTATATCGGCAAAGCAGAGCATGGTCATGATAGGGTCCGTGAAATCCAATACAAATTGCACACGAGCCCACCAACTCTCATCCAAGACCAAAGCCTTGACCTTTTGGGCTCTTTCTGAATTTGAAGCGTTCCATATACTCCACTGGTTAGAAATAACCATTTGGCTTAATGCTGTTTGCACCTTCACAAGTCGTCTCATAACAATAGTATGAGACGCAAAATGGGTCTCAGCAACCTAAGCATAAGGCAAGTTAACAATATGTCAATAAGTATTAAGCAAAGTTATATACAATTTGATAATTGAACATGAACATAAAATTTATTCAAATTAAATGAATAAATGAAATTTACTAATTTAGTAATTACAATTTGAGTTTACCTTCAGCAGCTCCAATTTGGAAAATGATCTAAATATGGATTGTGACATGTGGTGGTTCGTCACAAACATTTGTATCTCCTCCCCATCATGGTAAATTTGCTTCACCCAATCAATTTGAGTGCCAAATTGTTGCACGATCAAGTTTAGGGAGTGTACTGTGCATGGTGTCCAAAAAATATGGTCATACCGACCTTCAATCAAAGCACCTGCACCCCTACAATTTTTGGCATTGTCTGTAACCACCTGTACCACATTCTCACTCCCCACCATCTTTATGGCCTTAATGAGAATACTACAAATGAATTGTGAATCCTTCACCTGCCCTTCACAATCAACAACCCTCAAAAACATTGACCCTTTGGGGGACATTGCAATCACATTAATCAATGGTCGATTTCTTGTATCTTTCCATCCATCAGACACAATAGTTATACCTAAAGTTTTCCAAGAATGTTTAATTGGTTGAAGAGCCCTCTCTATAGCAGTCCTCTCTTTTTGCAACAAAGTGGTACACATCTTTTCATACTCGGGACCTACGTAATCAATTGGGGCTTTATTTATGGCTTCCACCATTTCCTTCCAATATGGTGATCTTACCAAGTTGAAAGGAAGACCATTGGCATAGAGACAACGTGCAATGGCTTCATCAGCATGCTCTCTTGCCTCCATTTTAAATGCACTATCCAATGGGCCTCTTTTGTGGGCTGTAATTTCTACTTCTTCCTCTTCCTCTCCCTCTCCCGGTATAGGTACTTCCAAGAATGGATGTTTGGAGGAGACAACTGGTTCATTGGGTAATTGCATTTTGTTCTTTCCGGATGGAGGTTGATAAAAACTTTTTTTTTAGCCTCTTCTTGTTCTTTTACAAATGAAGCTATCTGTGCATTAGACAACCCCTTCCCACCTGTGCCTTTGCACATTGCAATACCTTTTCCAGCAGGGCCCATAAAATGAAGTTTGACCCGGGACTATGAGCTATTGAATGGTTTTCCTTTGTTACTTTGACAATAATTGCACTTCCAAAGATACGTGCCACCTCCTGAAACCTGTGATACTCTTGTGGTATGTCTCCATAAAGGAGATCCTACATCAATATTAAAATTATCGTTACTTTGCCCTCCCACTGAACTTTGACTATCGGTGGCAGCCATTCTTGCACAATACAATTGATTTCCTTGCTATAATAAGAAAATAAATAAATATAATTTAGAAAAAAACTATGAACATGAAGCTTACAAGTGCAAAACAATGATACAAAAATAGTCTAAAACAAATAGCTAAACTTGTTTCATTATTTCTTAAAAATACAAAAAAATGAAAAAAAACTTGAAATATTTCTACCCAAACTTGAAAAAATCCATCAAAACCTTAAAAAAAATCCATTAAAGAACTCAACAATGGGATCAAATGCTTACCTTTGATGCTGAAAACTCCTTCGTGGAAGCTATCTCTCAGCCCACAAATGATCCTCTTCGAAAACAATCACCTTAGCTTCAAAATCGAAAATGGAGAGAAAATGAAAAAAGAGGCAAGCTGCATAAGAAATGAGAAGAAAAATGTTTGAATGGCCTCTTCTAGGGCCGTTTTAGGTTTTAGAAGTCAAAATGAATAAAATATTCATTCTAAGTTGCCGAATCGGGTACGGATATGGGTACAGGTACGTGGATACTATACGCGGATACGGCATAATTTTTTTAAGGGGTTGGGTACGTTTAGACACATCCGTACAAGAATATATATAAAAATGGTAAATATATACATATTTTGCAGCCTAAAAACAAGAATTAAGAAATAGTATACTTGTAATATTAATTATTTCATAAACAATTTAACAAATTAATATTATAACAAGAAATAATAAACATAATTAAACAATTATATACTATATAATGTTACTATTAAAATATATAACAATTTGAATTGAAAAATAAATAAATACAACTTTAATAATAACATACTAAGATTCCGAAGGGATTCCATGAAGTCCCTGATTCCGGTACGTACTGTACCCGGAATCGGCAGTTAATATGGACGATTCAGCAACTTAGTATTCATTTAAACACATGTTTTAATATATTTTTGAGTTACTTTTTTGCAAAAACAGAAGTCTGGGCCTGCGTTTTGGCTTTGACGCGTCCGGATGCCCTGCGGATGCCTTCCGGAAGCGCATCCTGGGCGCCCGGATGCGCTTCCGGATGGCATCCGCAGGGCATCCGGATCCGCATCGGCACCGGAACCCACCCGCATCCGCATCCGGCAGAATCCCAGGTGCATCGGTATCTTAGAGTAAAACAGTTAAAAACCATTCTCTTCAAAACTTACTTTACAACTGCCCAAATGGCTAAATACAGTTACATGAGGAACATCAGCGTATGCAAACTGTTGTCTTAATACATATGAATTTTGGGATATAATGAACACTTTCATGTTTATTGAGTGAAACTGCAACCATTAAGTTGTCGCCATAATAAGAAATTTACAATACAATAAGACAGGCAAGTTCTTCGTAGGATAGATAGATCATTTTTTGTAATTCTTCGAGCGGAGATACATAGAAACGGTCACTAGATACAGTGTACCTCTAATATTTAAGCATTGGTTACCGTTATGAGAGATGAGTCATCAGTGTGTGTGGAATTCTTTTTCATGTCGCTTGTTTTGTACAATTGTATGTTTAAATGAACATCTCTTACACACTGTGTTTTCTTCTCATGCTTAGTATTTTCATTTAGTATAAAACTCTCAACTAGTTTTCCAAGCTATGCAATATATATATGTATTATGTATATCTAACTGTAAACATGAGTAATGCTACAAATTAAATGCCGAATTCAAATTTTTTTGATGAAGCCTTTTTATGTTTTCTTTTTGGCTTGCAGATAATTGGTGTAAGATTGCAGTTCTAACCAGTATGTCTTCTTTGGGGACTTCCAAGGGGATCCTTGAGGTATTGAAGTTTGGAGTCTATGTTACAGTTCCAATTTTCCTCATGTATTCAGTTGCCAGCAACCCTGGTACTATGCAGAAATTAACAAAAAATGTAAGTTATGATTCTCTCCGTAGTGCTATGTGTTGAAATGCCTTTCTCAAATACTGATAAAAGCTAAAATGCTTGTCATATGTCGATTAGCCATTTAGTGTATACAGTAATTTCTGCAATCTATGATAAGATACTCACATAGATGAATTGGAAAACCTCTATGATACTGAGTTTTTTCTGTTTCATTCCTAAATCTGAGTAGCCCATGGTAGATAAGAATATGGATTTCACTAGCTAACATATCAAACATAAGCCAATATGAAATCTAAGCAGTATCCTATGAAAGTTCAAAATGATCAAAAGAAACTTGCTCAAAATAATAGCAATGTAAAAGAAAAGGAATCATTGTGAAGAGTACGAATATTTTCTTTTTACACACATCGCTCATTTTTGGAATGTCTATTGGTGAGAAATTTCTAGAAAAAATTTACCTATGTTTGGTGGTTTTTCTGTGTGTACACCCGAACAAAGAAAGAGACAGATATGCACATACATTTGCATGGTTGTAGATGCATGTGTGTATGCATACGTATAGTATCTTGGCCATAGTAATAGCAGATGCCATACTTATGTTGAATACTTGTATCAATATCCATTTACAAACAATTTGCCATATTGCTCATGCATTGTCTTTCTAATGTGGACAAGCTGCTCATCCTCGCCCCTTTTATGCCAAGGGAGTGCCTGAGCACCCTTGACTTTGGCAAAGCCAAAAATGAGTTGTTTGCCATCAGTCAGCCTTCAATCTCCTTGCTAACTACTGAAACTACACTATCAAATCACAAGCTGTTGTACCAGTAAATGATGGGAATAACATAAATAGAGAACAATTTAATTCGAAGGCAATCCAGTGCAAGCAGTACAGGGAGGACCTGTGATAATGTAATGTCCCCTTTCTATTTTGCCTTAAAACTTCGCCTATAGTTTCAATTTTTTATGATAAACAAAGTCCAAACAAAAATAATCACCCAAAACTTATTATAATATGTGAATGACTACCAAGATATGGGAAGTCTGAAATTACTTTTATCTTTCACTTTTGTATTCTTCTATTTCTGCCTGAGTAATGTTCTAATATATTTTTCTTCACATCAATCTGTTGGTGTGTATCAGAAGTATCGATTTGTCTTCTAAGTACATTCAAAGATCTGCCTGTGTTTCAATGTGAAATTTATCCAATGCTTAGATTTTATTATGATTTCACGTCCTCCTTATCTTCGTACTTCAATGGATCTTTTCTTTTTTATGCTCTGCAATCTGATTTTGTATGTGCTGTTTTTGGTGATCTCTGAGTGTATACGAAACTTATATAATGAAGATACTGATTATATTGGATCTCTAGATGATGATTCGATAATCCTCTTTCCCTTTACATTCGGTGTGGTTGCTGTCTGTCCTGTGCAAGCTGCTGATTTCGTTCCTCTGTATTTTAATGATTATGTGATTGCTGATTCACGTTGGAGCCAAAACTCCTTCAAAAGCTGACTGGATGATATACTTGTTTCTGGTTGGTGATCCCAATTGCTATTTGGCTGTACGAAATCAGAGACCCTTTGTATGGAGTAGTTTCCTAGTGTAATATTAAATGCTGAGTTCATGGACTTTAGAGCTGACTAGTCGATTTTCTATCCCCTGTTACAGAGATTTCGGTCTGAGTATGCTTTTGGAAGTAATTGAATATCATTCAGAAGTTTTCAGCGACAATCGAATATTAGTAAACTAGTGTATCTACAGTTGCGGTGCCTCTTCTCCTCTTCTCCTTTAGCATGGGTCCATTCTCCTGATCTTATTCATTCAATCTTTTTCAGACGTAGATATCTCTATCTTAGTATTTCTCATGATCTTATCAAACACAAGGAGATACATCGGACCGTCGATGCTAAAAATGCCTCCCACGGCAGCTCATGTATTTCCAGCACTTTGCGTTCTCCTGTCCGCTCCCTTGACTTGCCCTTTATTATTACCTTCATCTCCCTGTTATATACTTCTTTTAATAGCTCCTTCCATTTGTCATGACTAGTAGTCGCCATTTCAATTTATAAATATTATTTATGTTTGATATATGTATTTTGGTATTCAATATATATTTTTATTCATATGTATTGTATTATAGTATTAATTATATATTATATCAATATATTAATGATATCATATATTTTTATATTAATTATATAATAGATTTATTATTATCAACCAATACCTATAAATTATTAATATTTATCACTTATTAATTATTCATTATTTTATTATTCTAATATTATATTTATTATTATCTATCTATTTGATCATTATTATTTTTTATTTATTTACATTTCATATTTGATTTTATTATTGTTATCTTTTTTCCTCGATAAGGTCTTAATTGACATTCTTTATTTGCTTATCACTTTTGCATTTAGGCCTTTGAACGGGAGGAAATGACAGTCCTCCCCTCCCCCAATTTGCTTGTCTTCAAGCAATGAATAATGTCATTTGTAGTCCACCTCTCTATAGCTAGGACCCCGCACGCATGTATATATATATATATATATATATATATATATGTATGTATGTATATATATATATATATTCCCCTAATTTATATGTTAGTTGCCCCGATGGTAATATTCAATAAAGCTATTGAATTCAAATACATACCTTTAGTGTAACATATCTTTCACTCCTTTCAATATAATCAAACATAGAGCCACAGAAGGAATATGCACAAAGTATACACATGAAGACGCGAAGCATACACGAAATAGATACATGAATGCATGAAGACACCGAGTATACACGAAGTATACACATTAATGCATGAAGACATGGAGCATACACGAAGAATACACTCAATATAAACTTTGTTAGATTCTTTGACTAAACCCTACAATTTACAATTCATAATAAGCCAAGGTTAGGGAAATGTTTTACAAAATTTACTTCTTCATTATGCTTTTTACACTGAACCCTGCAACTACAAAGTGAACACAAGCGCATACATATATCCATATAGGTTAATAACACTAGCTAGGTGGATGTATATATCAATTTAAAATGCAATTTCCTATACTATCATCATTATTAATTTGGCTCTTAGAAATTGAGTCATGATAAGTTAAGGCAAGCCAATCCCATACTAAGCCCAAGAGCAGAACTTTGGCCCCTTTGGTCTCGATGGTATGTATTAGGCATCTATGCGAGGTGGTCTACTTAGCAAGATGCTTGTTTTGTGTCTTTATTCATGCTTTATCTCTCATTGTTAATTAGCTCAACATGGTAGGAATGATAGGGAATCATAGTAGGGTCCTCAACTTGACCAATCTAATCCCAAGAATGGAAATTTGCCCCCCTAGCCTTGGTGGTAGGACTTTGGCATCGACCAAGGTGGTCTACTTAGATGGCAGTCTTAACCCTCTTAGTTGTCCAACTTAAGCCCAAGAGCGGAACTTTGGCCCTCTTTGACTTGATGGAAGAACTTTCGCATCCATCAAGGTGATCTACTTAGATGACAACCTTAATTCTCCAACCTAAGCCCAAGAGCGAACTTTGGCCCCTTTGGCTTTGATGGTAGAACTTTGGCATCCATCAAGGAGGTCTACTTAGATGGCAACCTTAATTCTCCAACCTAAGCCCAAGAGCGGAACTTTGGAGGACCTCTTGGCTTGATGGCAGAACTTTGGCATCCATCAAGGTGGTCTACTTAGATGACAACCTTAATTCTCCAACCTAAGCCCAAGAGTAGAACTTTGGCCCTCTTGGCCTTGATGGCAGAACTTTGACATCCATCAAGGTGGTCTACTTAGATGGCGATCTTAACTCTCTTACCTACAGCTCTTATGGTAAGAATGGTATAGGGTATGTAGTGGGACTCTCAGTTTGTCCAATCTAAGCCCAAGAGTGGGACCTTGAACCTCCTGGCCTTGACGGCAAAACTTTGGCATCCATCAAGGTGGTCTACTCAGATGGCAACCTTAATCCTCTTACTTACCTACATCTCTCCCCCAAATCAATTTCACATTTCTTTTATTCTTGTACGCTTAGATCAAACAAAGGGGCATGTATTTGAAACACAATGTATGCTCATGAATATATGTAGACATAGTTTACTTGGCCCATAAGACTTATCACTTTTGCAATTAGGGCTTCGAATGGGGGGACATGATACATAAAAAATGTTGGCCTTACCCCAACAAAAGTGTGCTATTTGAAGGATCATCAGTTGTTGGTTACAACTCAATTATTGGTCTAGTTGTCTGCAACCACCATATAGCTTACAATACCGACTTGATCATTATTTCAACAAAACTAAGTTGGCATAACATGTATTAAGATAACTGGGTACAATTCCTTTAAGGCTTCCACAAAAGAAAAATCAGAGTGCCATCTAATACAACCTATGAACAAAACTTAATATTAGGATCAAAGAAGGGCCAACGGAGAAGATGTCACTAGAGGGAAATTGCCCCTAGTCAACCCTGAAGAGGCAGTCCCACTAGTTAAGCTATTGAGGAGTAAAGTAGTTTTTGATGACTGGCCGTATAGCTATGTTTGAATCCCCAACAATGGTGCCAGATGTTAGCTACTTAAACTACACAAAGTAAACAATAAGAATCATAATTAGATAGAGAACAACTACATGAGGATAGAGAAGTCAATTCTTTATTTTAAAGATAGTCTTCAATAAAATGAGAGTGCTACAGAGAGGACATACTATCTAAATTGATGTCCTTACCTCCACAACTGGTGTGCTTTTTGAAGCACCAACAATTATGAGTTAATACAATCATTGGTCTAACTATTTAACTGCCATAAAACTTGCGCTATGGAAGCCGATGATTTTAATAACAAAACTGAGTTCGTATAGCTTGCATTAATATAACTTGGTATGGTATACACTACCAATGTCAGATGAGTCCCTATCTCTCACATGCTTGATTTTGACACATAAATATCAAGTGTTTTTCTGTCTCTCTCATTGATCAATCAATTGAATGCAGTCCCAAAGGCCTTCTTGTTATACAAGTACAATCTCCTATGCTATGTGGGTGCCCTCAATTTTGGTGAGTTGACCATGAAAGTTGGTGATTTACAACCATTCATGCCTTATCGTCCTTTTGTTGGATGAATGGTTTGCCATCACTTATTACCTTGATTTTGGCAATCCAACTATTAAATTGAGTAATTCACCATTGCTTTCCCCTAGTCCTCCTAGTATTGGACAAGTTTCTTATCCTCATTACATTAGATCTATCCCTACTACTAGTGAACATATCGTTACATGTTGACATTAGAGTGCCTAAAGGGCCTTACATATCACTCATCCCTAAATGCCTTCGATTTTGGCATGTTAAAATAGCTATGAGTGGTTTGCTATGGCTCACCCCCTCACTTCATCTCTCACCTTTGTTAGGTTAGTGCTTAAAGGCTCAAATCCTCTATTGGTTGAGGTTTCCTCTCTATTTGGCAAGGATTTTCCCTCTCCATCATTGTTGGGGGAGTGTATGAAGATAGTTGTCTCTCGTTGGTTGAGGTTTTTCCTTTGTTGAGGAAGGCCCTAACTTTGCAATAGGAGAGAACTTCCTCTCTTGATAAGCCCAATGAGAAAAAATGTTCCCAACAAAGGAGAGGGAAAACATTTATGCTCTTGTTCCTAGAAAGGAAGTTTAAGGGGGAGGAGGGCTGTTAGACATCACAAAGTGAGCTATTATACAGACCTTCATAGGGAGAGTGAAAATCTCAACATTGGGTTGATGGAAGAGATTAGATCTATTTTTTGTAATGTCCCCAAATTATCAGTATCCAATTTTGCGCTAGGTTACAATCTCTTATCTAAAGCAAGTAGGGTTCATAGATACCTTTAATTCGATTGAAGCCCTGCAACGCGATTAGGGTTTATTTATAATCATAATTCATAGTTAGATTCCTTTAATTAAAAATACCTTATAGATTGAATCAATAGATTGCAACAATTAATTTTTAAGGTGACCTAATCATAGAAGTGATAGGATCGGTGACTTGATGAGGTGCCCTGAGAAACCTCCTACCCTAGGCCCTTGAGCGGATATGTCATCCCCCTTGGCCTGATGTGGCCCGTGCCATACATATGAGGTGGCGTACCTAGTGTGGGGTCCTATCTTTGTTCTCTTTCATCTCACCATTCCTAACTTGGCTTCAAATGATTGAACACCCTTTTACCATGGAAGGGATGTGAGGATCTTTCACGCCCAAGAATCTATCCTTCCTAAGACTAAAGACAGTCCTCTTGTACCCCTTTGGCCCCATGGGGGCTCCTTGGTCACAACCATGAGGTGGCGTGCTTGAAAAGGTGACCTCATCACCAATCTTCTAGTAGTAATTACCTCACTATCCTTACCATGGTCGATTTCAGAAATCAGAAACATAACATCTTTTATGTATATGTTTTTCTTTTATATTAAGTCCTTATACCATCAACGTATCTATCACTACTAAATCAAATGATTACAAAATGCTTTTTAGATATTTATATAGGATTTATGTATGAAGTACCAAGGATGGACTATTTGATCAGTAATGGACTCATTATGCAATATATGTGTCACATGATACTCATACGAAGGATCACAGATCTGAATATTATTATTATAATCTGTTCTTTCTTCTTGATGCCTTTTCTTCTTCTCCGATGCATTCCACTAATTTAATTTCTACCTTATATAGTTGTTGGGGGGGTACAATCAGCCGCAACCCTTACCCCTTCCCAAGAGAGGTGTCTTCTCCAAATAATCCATTGCCTCCTCAAGGCTAATCGTGTGCCTCTTCATTAGTATTGTGGCTGTTGCTTAATGAATTATTAAGGACTAAAGATCGTCAATTATGGAGTCTCTTGGTTCACAACAAAGGAAAGAATATTGTGGAAGATGAATTCCTTAATCAGGATTTTTGATTATAGAAAACTGTGAGGTCTTATTTATAAGAGAATTTTCATACTACAGGATTGCTGTTCATCTGATGTTAAATCGGGGGCATGATAGATCTGGTTAATTTGATGATTGTATGATTAATACAGACTGATTGAATTGATGGAAGAGTTGATTTCTGGTAAGTTTGCCTGATTCCTAATTGATATTTGATGAATGATTGAATGATTTCCTTTGATTGATGATTTGATATATTAGTGAATGATGATTTAATGAATGTAGAATTCATAGAGCAATCAATTATGATCGAGTGCGTGCTGATTTGATGTATTGGTGAGTGATGATAGATAAGTGATCCTTGAGTGCTTTGAATAATTTCTCCTTTATACATTATTGATGATTGAGTGTGTGCTGATTTGGTGGATTGTTGAGTGATGATAGATAAGTGATCCTTGAGTGCTTTGAATGATTTCTCCTTTATACATTATTGGTAAAGGGTCACCAATTTTCATAAGAATTAAGTCACCACATTCAAATGTTGCCTTTGAGAATAATATATTATTTCCTAATTTGATCTCCCTTGGATGCCCTTCTCAAATGAAGTTTTTCTCTTTTATATACCTTTGAGTGTAGGGAGTCAAACTCATTCATTTGTTAATGCCCTTATAAAAGGGTCACACCCTTTGGTTATGAAAATAAAAGATATATCTCTGTGACAACTGCTGCCACTTTTACTTCTTATTTGATCTTCCCCTATCCCTCACTTCTCAAATCTGTCTTTACTGCTTTTCAAATTTGCACATATCCCATCTAAGATCTGCGTATCCTCTTCTTCTAGATCTACATATCTTATTTTCTTCTTTCTTTCTCATTCTAATTTCAGATCCCTCCTTATACTTATGCTCTAAATATTCTCTACTCCCTTTCCTCCATTCCATTTGATCCTTCTTCCCCTTTATATCTTTTGTGAGGAAGGGTCACACCTCATCACCATGCCTGACCTTTTCAACGGTTACAACCTTTCACAGTTGTTAAACTATAGCGTCGAATTGATTGATATAATTATTATTTTTATTGCTCAATATAATAGTCGACTATATATATATATATTATCATTATTATTAATGTACATTATAATCGACTGCAATCTATGTTGAAATAGAGTTTAACAATATCTGCTATTGAATCGACGTAGTCGATATTGCAAAAGCCTTGGAATATATTAATGCTGTTACGGGTAACTATCATCCGATAGTTAACGTAACATATTATATATTAATATGTTACGTTAACTATCGAAGGATAGTTATTGTAACAGTTGCATATAATATGAAGTGCCTAAAACGAATATTATTGATAAGTTCCGTGTTTACGAAAGAGCATGTCTACGTAAAGACATGGCTCTACGTGGCTTAATCATGTCTCTATGTAGATATGACTTATCATGTTATATTTATATGCTACGTATGGTTAGAGGAAAGCAATCAATAAACATGACATTGTCTTCTCCTCTGCAAACATACAATACAGTTTTAGTAAATATACATTGCACAGAAAACATATACAATAAACAGTACATTTATAGATATCAGATTTTCTCTATTAAAAGATCTTATATTCCTAACATGGTATCAGAGCCTTAATAGAGGAAAATCATTAAAGCTAACCTTGAATTCCTTATAGATTCATTATAAACAAAAGAGAAATTATAATGGCCAGTGGTATTAAGGTAGAAGACAGACTCGAAGGTGCTTCTAACTTCTTCTCATGGAAAATTCGAATTCATACATTGCTTCAAGAACTTGAGTTAGATTCCTATGTTGAGGAAGACAAAAGGATGCCAGAAAAAGAACCAGAAAAATCAACTTGGAAAAGACGTAACAACAAAGCAAAGAAGATCATAATTGATGTTGTTAAAGATCATATCCTCCCCTCCACAGCGAGACTTAAAACCACCTATGAAGTATTCAAAACTATTCAAGAAACATTTGAGATTAATAATACAAGTAGATTACTTACTCTCAAACAACAACTTCTAAATCTAAAGATGAATAAAGGAGAAACAATTACATCTTATTTTCTTCGGATTTCCGAATTAAGAGATCAACTCTCCACTATTGGAAATAATATCGATGACATGGAGTTAACATTAATAGCTCTTAGAGGATTACCCATCACATGGGAATCTTTTATTCAATGTATAATTGGACGTTCTTCTCTACCCAAGTTTGATTAGCTCAAGAATGATTGCACTCAAGAGGAATCCCGGTTAATATCAAGAGGGATCGGGCCTACCAAAGGAAATGAGATTCAAGCTCTACATATTCAAACTTCAAAAGCAATAAAAGGAAGTTTAAACATAAGAAAGGAAACTCTAACACAAGCCACGTAGGGAATCCTAATAAAAGTTACAAAAACCGAGACTTATCCAAAATACAATGTTACAAATGTGATAAGCTTGGACATACACATAGATTCTGTCCTGAGAGGAAGAAAATTCAAGCAGCATTAGTTGAAGTCAAAGGAGCAGAAATATCCTTATTCTTCTTGGCATTATCAAGTGAAGTTAACTGAAGCAAAAACACTTGGATAATCGATAGTGGAGCATCTCGGCATATAACAGGATTCAGAGATCAATTTGAAACCCTAGAAGAAGATTCCTCTGAAGAAGTTACAATTGGAGACAATTCCACTTATCCAGCAAAAGGAATTGGGACTTGCTCAATCAAGTTGAAATCAGGGGCAACTCTACTATTGAAAGATGTTCTCTTTGTACCAGGCATAAAAAGGAACTTAGTCTCTATTTCAGGCTTAGCCGATCAAGGCTATCGAGTCACATTCCAAGAAAATAAAGTATTAATATGGACAAAGAACACTAATATTAAAAATGCTATTTCCTTAGGGTATAGAGATGGAAGCCTATACAAAGTAGGAAATAGTCTCATATCAGCTCTAAGTCATGATGTATCCAACACTAATGAACTTTGGCACCGAAGATTAGGTCATCTTGGATTTAGCACCCTTCCCTCCCTTAAGAAAATTACTATAGGGATATCAAATCTAAACTCAAAACATATAAGTACTTGTAAAGGATGTGCTCTAGGAAAAAATGTAAAAAGATCCTTTCCCTCTAGTGAACATAAAACCAAAGTTGTATTAGAACTCATTCACACTGACTTGTGTGGACCTATGTCAACCCTCTCACTAGGAGGTTGTTCATACTATGTGATCTTCATTGACGATTACTCTAGAAAAAATTGGATTTATTTTCTTAAACTAAAAGAATCAAATGAAGTATTATTAAAGTTCAAAGAATTCAAAGCATTAGTTGAAAACCAAACTTGGAAGAAAATAAAAATCCTAAGATCAGATAATGGAGGTAAATATAATTCTGAAAATTTTAAAGAATTTTGCATTTTTGTTGGGATTAAGAGAGAGTATACAGTACCTTATAATCCTCAACAGAACGAAGTAGCAAAAAGGAAAAATAGAACTATTATTGAAGCTGCCAAGGCTATGATGCATGATCAAAATCTTCATACCTCCTTTTGGGCCGAAGCATCCAATACTGATGTATACATTCAGAACAAATGTCCTCACTCTATTCTAGAAAACATCACACCTGAGGAAGCCTTTATAGGAAAGAAACCAGATCTAAGTCATCTTAGAATCTTCGGATGTCCTGTATATATTCACATTCCCAAAGAGAAAAGAATCAAACTAGATCCCTCTAGAAAGAGAGGAATATTTGTTGGTTACAATGAAACTACTAAAGGATACAGGGTATACATACTAGGACAGAAATCCATTGAAATTAGCAGAGATATCAAATTTGAAGAAGACATTGCTCTGAAAATCTCTACACTTATAGAAGAAGGATCAAATGAAAATCAGAGGGAGAATACGATAGAATATGATGAAATTAAGAATTAGAGGGAGAATGCCTTTCAAGATAATGAGAATCAAAGAGAAAACATAATAAAAAACAATGAACTTCCTTCATCTCACCTTGAAGATGTTGAAATTCCTAACAGCAAGAAAAGACCATTATGGGCAAGAAAAATGATTGAGGAAAACAATGTTGAACCAGATGAAATGTCTAATGAAAGTAAAAGGACAAGAAATCAGAAGTGCTATCTTGCACTTATGGCAGAACTTACAAAATCAGAACCACTTAATGTTAAAGAAGCCCTAGCATGTCAAGCCTGGAAAGATGCGATGATTGAAGAATACCAATCTATTGTAAAAAATGATGTTTGGGAAGTAGTGCCTAGACCAAAAGGGAAAACCATCATCTCCTCTAGATGGCTATTCAAAGTCAAATATGCTTCTGATGGTAGTATTGAAAAACATAAAGCCAGATTTGTTGCCAGAGGTTTTTCTCAAAAGGCTAGAATTGAATACAAAGAAACCTTTTTTCTGGTTGCTTGATACACTTCTGTAAGAACTATTATAGCCATTGTAGCATCCAAGGGGTGGAAGATACATCAAATGGATGTAAAGACAACATTTCTAAATGGTGTTATTGAAGAAGTATACATAGAACAACCAGAAGGTTTCATCACCCATGACAATAATTATGTTTGCAAATTGAAGAAAGCACTTTATGGTCTTAAGCAAGCTTCCAAGGCTTGGTATGAATGTATAGACAATTATCTCTCCAAGTTAGGATACTCCAAGAATGAAGCCGATCCTAATATATACTTCAAAATATCCAAAGGTGAAATGGTAATTATAGTTCTTCATGTTGATGACTTATTAATAACATGAGAAGATCATCTTATTGCTAAATGCAAACAAGAACTCACAAATGAATTTGACATGAAGGATCTAGGGTTGTTACACTACTTCTTAGGATTAGAAGTAGTACAGAAAGAAAATCATATTTTTTAAATCAAAGAAAGTACACTATGGACATCTTAACCAAATTTGGCATGAAGGAGTGTAAACCTTTAACCACTCCAATGGAAACAAATCTTCATTAATTCAAAGAAGAAGCTACAAATTCAGAGCCTACAGATTCTTCATATTATGTTCTTGGTAAACACTCGTCCTGATATTTGCTATGCTACAAATGTTTTAGGTCATTTCATGTGTGAACCTAAGAAGATCCAGTTAATAGCTGCTAAACATATTTTGAGATACTTATGTGGTACAATTGAGTTGGGTCGAAAGTATGAGAATGTTGAGATACAACTCCAAGGGTTCACTGACTCCGATTGGGCCAGAAATTCAATCGATCATAAAAGCACTACAGGATGTTGCTTTAGCCTTGTATCAGCAATGATTTCGTGGTTCAGTAGAAAACAGTCAACTGTTGCTCAAAGTTCTACCGAAGCAGAGTACATGGCTGCCTCTATGGGTGCTCGAGAAGCAGTATGGTTAAGGAAGTTACTATTTGGATTGTTTGGCAAGCCTCTAAAACCTACAATAATTTATTGTGACAATCAAAGTTGCATTAAGCTTTTTGTAAATCCAGTTTTTCACAATCGCTCCAAACACATAGAAATTCCTTATCACTACATAAGAGACATGGTAGACAGAGATATTATCAAACTCGTCTACATCAGTACTAAAGAACAAAATGCTGATATTTTTACCAAGCCTCTTGCGAAGTTGAAAATCGAGTACTTCAGACAGAAACTTGGTATGATTAAGTAGTGATTAAATTTCTGAGATTCTATCTCTTAAATATGTAAATTAATGTATTCATGAATAAAATTAAATATTGCAATATTGTGTATTTTGAAAGATGACGATCTTTCTTGTGTGTAAGGTCACTATTGTAAGGTGATGACCTACAATAGTTTGACTTAAGTTATCATCTACTCTTGTTCCGAATTTAGTCGAGGATCATGATAACTAGTGGTTCAAGTTTTTGATTCGGATTGCGCCGGATATCTTGACACTTATGTTTATCACTAAAATCCAGTTCGGAATTGAGTCGGGGATTGTGACAAATTTCCTTCATTAGGTTGAACTTATGTTTCGGATCATGACAGAAATCCTGATCTAGAGTGATTATGTGTTATTTTAAAAGGGGAATCCAATTCCGAAATAAGTCGGGGATTTCAATAACACTCACATTTTGTGATTATCAATCCTCTCGCTAAGAGGGAGTGTTAAACTATAGCGTCGAATTGATTGATATAATTATATTGTTATTGCTCAATATAATAGTCGACTGTATATATATATATATATATATATATATATATATATATATATATTATCATTATTATTAATGTACATTATAATCGACTGCAATCTATGTTGAAACAGAGTTTAACAATATCTGCTATTGAATCGACGTAGTCGATATTACAAAAGCCTTGGAATATATTAATGTTGTTACGAGTAACTACATCCAATAGTTAACGTAACATATTATATATTAATATGTTACGTTAACTACCGAAGGATAGTTATCGTAACAGTTGCATATAATACGAAGTGCCTAAAACGAATATTATTGGTAAGTTACGTGTTTACGAAAGAGCATGTCTACGTAAAGACATGGCTCTACGTGGCTTAATCATGTCTCTACGTAGATATGACTTATCATGTTATATTTATATGCTACGTATGGTTAGAGGAAAGCAATCAATAAACACGACATTGTCTTCTCCTCTGCAAACATACAATACAGTTTTAGTAAATATATATTGCACAGAAAATATATACAATAAACAGTACGTTTATAGACATCAGATTTTCTCTATTAAAAGATCTTATATTCCTAACAACAGTCACCACCCTTTGAAAGAGTCACAACCCTTCATCTTTTAACTAAGTTGCCAGTTTGGGTTCAAGTTCAAGTTTGGGTTCGAAGAACCAGTTCGCTGGTACGACAAAATTTTGAAATGGGGTTTGGGTTGTTTGGGTTTGTTAGTACAGAAACATGTAAAAATTATATATATATATACACATATTTATACAACCTAGAAGCATGATTTAAGATTAGAATGCCACATAGTATCATAAAAACAACAAGAACACTATAAACTTGTAACCATAGCATCATATCAACATCAAAATATTAAAATAATAATATTGAGTTCAAGTATCATTGTTTTGACTTTCAACTATTGGAACTTTATGCTAAGTTTCAATCATCTAATGGATTGTTTAAATCTTCCATCTTATTCTTCTTCTACATCAAAGGCATTAGTTGATTCACAAACAGTGCCAATGCCAATGGGATCAGCTGCACCAATAACATTCTTGCTTTCCAAGTCCTCAAATGCTTATTATTTTTTCACTGTACAGAGAGCTTGTTTGTTTGTAATTAACATCCTACTTGAAAAATGTTATAAAAGTAGCTTGCAACTCCCTTCACATATTGAAGATATTGTTTAATGTTTAAAATATGATTTATCACTATAGAGAACTTACAATTAATCAGATAGGGGTCATTATCAGCAATTGGATATAAAGATTTCAGTGGAAGAAATCTTGAGGGCTAGTTTAATTTGATGTAATAAATATCTGAACTTCAGCAAATTTTGTTTTGTGATGTTAAAGATCTGATTCAAATTCTGTAATAATTGTTTTCCGCACTAAATTAGAAAATGTTTCTTGGTGAAATTGTACCTGGTTCGTACTTGGTCTGCCTAGGTTCGACCTAGGTTTAGCCTGGACGAACCAGCTTGCCTGGGTTCGAACCCTAGTTGAACCCACACGCGAACCAGGACCAGGACCACAAACTGGTTTGAAATTTGTCTAGTCCGGAGGGCCAGGGGGCAAACCAGGTAACTTAGTCTTTAAAAAGAGTCACTTCTTTATTTTCTTTCCTTAATCCTTAATTCTTATCCTCCCTCTTTCTTCCTCCCTCTATTTCCCCTACAAATGAACTTCTCTTCTCTCCCTTTTATACCTCATGTTTGAAGGAGACACAACTTTTCCATTAATGCCTTTTGGCCATTTTTTTAACTTTAACTAATTTTAAATATTTTTCAATTTTATTCTTTTATATTTTTAAGTTAATTTTTTTTTCGATTGATAATGGGCATATACCAAAAGAGTGGAGCTAGAAAACAAAATATGGCTTAGATGATCTTACCTTCTTTTCGGAATTCTCACATGTTAGCCATCCCCATCTGCGTGATGCGAATCCTGCTCAGAATGATTATCTTACCAATAGATCATATATTATGATACTCCAACCTCCATGTTAGTGTTGTCATTAATAAGCAATTTTCTTTGTTAGTCCAAGTTTTTCCTTGTCTCTACTCTATCTATTCATCATGAATCCTTAATAACCAGCTGAAATAAGAGAGTATCTGTAACGTGGATAATATACAGCTAATTTATAGACCTTCCTTTTATATTCAGGATAGGATCTATGTTTGCTTTCCTGATATTCCTATGCTGTAAAATATTTTGTTGATATAATTCATCATTTAATGTTTTCATTTCTGATATAACTCCTACTTAAGAGTTTAGCAGAATGGGGAATATAGTTTCTTAATTTTTGTTTGTGTGGATTCTTAAAATCTTCCCTTTCTTCTTCCAAGATCCACCATTGACCCTCCTGTTATAATTACCTGAGATTACCTTATTACTTATCGTAAGGTAATTCCATGATCTGTTTTAATTCGGTTTATCCTGTAAAATGGACCTTCATCTTTCTCAGGTAAACATATAATTTGCAGAAAACTCTGCTCCGTTTCTAACCCTTTAGGCAAAAACATAACATTGATCACTACTTGTAATATCACGTATCTATGCATATTATCTGTTTATACTAGCTACATTGTAATACTTTTATCTGCAGTCATTTCAGATTTCATAATATGGAAGATATATTGTTCATCTCTAAACCCATTTCCTGAATATCCACTGTAATAATAATGATACCAGGTCTGATAATAATTCTGAAAGACAAAATTGGTATCCTTTATACCCACAAACCAGCTTACCCCTTATATCTGAAACTATCATACTATATTTCTAGAACTGCTATTACTCTTAAAAAGTTTTAATAATCCTTTATAGCTGGAAATCTAAGTTACCCTGGTTCGCCCCTAGACCCCTCCGGACCAGCCTGGGTTTGAACTGGTACTTGGTTCTGGTCCGGTTCGCCTGTGGATTCGCCCAGGGTTCGAACCCAGGCAGGTTGGTTTGTCCAGGCCGAACCCAGGTCAAACCAGGGCAGGCCCAGGCAGACCAAGTACATTTCCACTGAGAAACATTTTATAATTTAGTGCGGAAAACAATTATTACAGAATTTGAATAAGATCTTTAACATTACAAAACAAAATCTGCTGAAGTTCAGATATTTATTACATCAAATTAAACTAGCCCTCATGATTTCTTCCAGTGAAATTTTTATATCCAATTGCTGATAATGACCTCTATCCAATTAATTGGAAGCTCTCTATAGTGATACATCATATTTTAAACATTAAACAATATCTTCAATAGGTGAAGGGAGTTGCCAGCTACTTTTTTAACATTTATGATTTTTCAAGTAGGATGTTTGTTAATAATTACAAACAAACAAGCTCTTTGTAGAGTGAAAAAGTAATAAGCATTTGAGGACTTGGAAAGTGAGAATGTTATTGATGCAGTTGATCCCATTGGCATTGGCATTGTTTCTGAATCAACTAATGCCTTTGATGATGATGAAGAAGAAGAAGAATAAAGTTCCAATTGTTGAAAGTCAAAACAATGATAATTGAACCCAATATTATTATTTTGATGTTGATATGATGCTATGATTACAAATTTATGGTGTTTTTTTGTTGTTTTTATGATACTACGTGACATTCTAATTTTAACTCATGCTTCTAGGCTTCATAAATATGTATATATATATAATTTTCAAGGTTACTAGGAGACGGGGGTACTTGGAGACTGGTACCGGTACTGGTACGGGTAATTTTCAAAAATAGGAGACGGGGGGTACTTGGAGATGTCAATTTTTGTTTAATATAATTTAATAATTTCTAGAAAATATCATGACATAGAACTTTGAAAACAAGAATAGTGGTAAACTTTAACATTAACTTTTAAGTTTAGATACACAAAAGTCAAAAGTCATTGTGTTGAAGAGTGAAAGAGCTCAAAACTCACAATTTATATTTCATATTAGATTGTCATTACATATTGAAATTCAAAAATATTGATAGTTTGATGTTGATACACATGCCAAAGGATATGAGATGTGTGATTATGAGAAATTTTGTATTGTTCTTCTGATAGTGGAGAAGGTTTGCATGGATTTGTCCCTATAAGATAGTTGACAAGGCTGGACATACTCAGTGGCTTCCATTTTTTCCAACAGTTGAATTGATGTTATGCAAAGATCTCTTATTACCATTCTGGTAAACTCTTTAAAAGAATAGTTGTTAGTAAATCATGAAACTACAAGAAAAGTGAATAATTGTACATCATTGACGAGTCTTTCTAGAGAGGCAATTCAGAAAATTGATTAGAAGACTATAGTGGCTATCATTATCATTACTAACAGATAAGTAATACTGATTGTCACAAGGGTGATGATAGTGGATAAGATTTAAGAGTTTTTATTACACCTTATGCCCTATGTTTTTGGTGGGAAACATCAATTGTTGGTCCGGAGACTTTGAAGACGGCAACCAGAAAAACCCCGTGCATCAAGACGTTTTTGGGGACGTCTCTGGTACTTGGAGACGTGTCTCCGGTAATGGAGGTCTCCGAGACGCGTCTCAAGGGGTAGGAGACGGATCTCCTGGTAACGCTGATAATTTTAAAAATTTTACACATTTCTTCGAATCTGAACCCAAACCCCTTTTCAAAATCTTGTCGAACTTGCGAACTGGTTCTTCGTACCTGAACTTAGAACCGAACTCAAACCGGTAACTTAGCTGGAAATGAGGGCATATAATCTAAAACTATATCATGACCATAAATACCCAAAAGCAAGAGGAAGGAGAGCATTATATTGAGTAGATTTAAAGTGTAATATTTATATATCATTGATATATATAGTCTGTTACATTCACCTTCCAGAAATTACAAGTAGTTTTGAGGCTAAAGAGACCACGCATAGAAGAAATATAACTACGGCTAATCCAAAATTGGCCGCCTATGCCCTATAAGGAAGACCAGAAAATCCAATACTCCAAGGCTTAATATCCACTATCTTTAGAATTTCTAAGCCAATAACTTGGAGATACATATCTGTAGACTGATTACAAACTATTAATCTGACCAGATTGAAAATGAGTTTGGAGCCCCTATTGCTGAGAATATCTTATATGCTTGACCTAATAATCTATGCACTAGACATACCCATTACATACCATATACTTTGACTCTATGATGCAACCGACTTCACTCCTTCACTCCAGCAGGCTTTGATTGACAAAGGTACCAGCCATAAAGGAATTTCTACCTGGCGGGGAGGACGACCCTGCTTCCTTCATATTGATGTCTGGACCCCTTTCAGTTGTACTTGCCAACCCATCCCACCTCTGCCCCCTATTGGCGTTCTCTGTAGCCTTGGCTTTATCCTTCGAATTCCTAGCACCCATTACGGCTGGTGGGAGAACTTGAATTTTTTCATCATCAATGTTGGCTATAGAATCAGTAACTGCCCAGCCCTCCCTTGCCATGTAATCCTGCCACCAATTCCCCACTCCTTCCTTTAGGTGCAGCCATTTTTGCAATAAACCCACGCTTCTAATTATGCCTTCCTTACGAGCCTCAAAAGCATCAATGTCCTTGAAGACCAGCAGGGGACGTTTTACTGTGGATGCTGCAGCCATATCTTCTATCCTAGGTCCATCCGGAACCACATAATCTTTTGGGTATGGGATCCTCATTTCCTCGTTTACATTGTAAATGGCATTCCTCGAGTTTCCCATGAGCTCCGTTTTGAAAGTATAGCAGCATAACTCCACCTCAGCTTTGGGCATTCCTACATATAGAGCTATGGCTACAAAGGCAACTGGAATATCACAATTAACCCTAAAATCCTGATCATACTATATAAACTTTGCCCAAGACTTCCTTGACCGCTTTGCATGCAAGATCATCAAGACCATTAAGGATTCCACCCCATCTTTCAATCTTGATCGCCCCATAAAATGCCTTTATACAGTTGTCCACTATCAATTGAGCTTCAAGTTTGTCTCCATTTTCGGATTCCTCTCCAACTGTTGAGATTTTAGCTTAACTCTATCTCCGCCCCAAGTTTGTTGTCTTAGACCCTCTTCTGTGGCCAAATGCTGCTAGCCTGCTTACAATGCCTTTCTACTTCATCTACTACTGCATGTGGATCGAGTTTATAGTACCTTCTATTATGGTAAATCGATGTTGTTGTATTAAATAGAGGAGATGAAAGCTCCTTATATAGATTTACAAAGACAATTTTTCTAAACGAAACAATTGTGAACTAAAGACGAAAATAGAAACTATCTAATAAACTAAAGACTAACTAAGATAACCATTAAAGAAACATTACAACATTCTAATACCCTCCCTTAATGGTCATTGTCTAAAAGACTACATGTCTTGTGGTCATAAATTATTCAAAACATTCTGTTGTTGCTGAAACCATCCATAGATCTGCAAAATGTTAATGACCAAGAAGCCATCCAATCTGATGTTGGGTAACACAGGTATTACTCCTTGTAGTTAGAGACATTGAGATGAAACTGAAACCACGATTTTGAGGAAAATCGCCAAACCCTTTTTTGCAGATGAGCACTACACCCCAAAACAGACTGCAAGATAATTTACTAGGAACTTTTGCAGATGAGCATTACAACTCAAAAAATATTGCAAAAAGCCATGATATTTTTAGGAGAAAAATCGGAAAAACTAGACACGATTTTTGAGGTGAAAAATTGATCAAAAGTAGACAATAGAATCTGAGACATGAATCAGAGAATATAAAGCTTCATTTTTTTAGGAAAAATGGTGGAACCCAACATATAATTTTTGAAGAAAAATTATTAAAACCCAATAGATAATTTTAGGAAAAAATTATTAAAACCCCCCATAATTTTTTAAAGGGAAAAAATATGAAAACCCATTAGAAATTTTTTGAGGGAAAAATTATGAAAACCCATTAGAGAAATCTTCATGTGCGAAAATACGAGACTTCATGTGGTAAAACAACACATGCAAATACATGCAACTCTCAAAAATCAGTCTTTTGCTCAAACTAGGAAATCACGTGATCAGAACCCTCGACCAAGCTTGCAATTTTCAGCAAAAATCTTCGAAGACGAACCACAGAATTTTCATAAAATACTCCCAATGATTTTTATTTTAAAAAATCAAAAAAAAAATTTCTGGAAAAAAAATTTCAAATCAGAAGAGGCTTGAATTTTTCTTAAAAGAATTGTCGAATTTTTCTTAAAAGAATTTTCAAATTTTATGAAATACCATTGACTCGCTCTGATACCATGTTATAGTAAATCGATGTTGTTGTATTAAACAAAGGAGATGAAAGCTCCTTATATAGATTTACAAAGACAATGTTTCGAAAAGAAACAATCGTGAACTAAAGATGAAAATAGAAACTATCTAATAAACTAAAGACTAACTAAGATGACCATTAAAGAAACATTACAACATTCTAATACCTTCCTCTTACCTTTCCTTGATCTTCTGATGCACTAATTCTAATGCTTAATAGCTCAAATCTTTTGTGGTTTCCACCGTGTTATACCACGACATAGTCTATTATATATATCTTTTAAGAGTCACCACGTACTAGCTATGTTATATTCATCTATCATAGAATCCCGAAATCCATATAGGAAGTCTTGGAAAACCAACATGGATTGGCGATAATGTCCCTATCTAGTGATGATTGCCCATAACCCATTCCTTAGAATAATGACTTACTAAAGTAAGCAAAAGGGAGAGGTTAATTGAGGGATACTTCATCTTGGCCACGTGCTTATTGCGATGTCCCCTTTTCAAGATAGGATTTAATAATAATGAAACTAAATGAAATTAAAATATGAAATAAATGAATGAATAATAATATTATAAAAATAAATAATAAATATAATAATCATATAAATCAAATATATATATATATATATATATATATACTATATAAGTTGCTTCTACAGAAAATATATAATAATGAATTCCATGGCATTTATCTATGTGAACAAAATATTACAACATATATCTAACTGCTGTAGCGGACAATATCTGATACAGTTCTGACAACGTTTGTGGGCCTTTTCCTCCGAACTACCGTACAGAATCTGTGAAGTATTGATTAAAATTAATAATATGCAGCAAGGAAAAGCATTTCACAGAGTCATTGCAAAGGACTAAGGAATATTGACTATGAATTAATCAGCAATCATTAACTAGAAATGAATCATAACAAAAGGGGTGCGATAATCTCTAAGTAAAACTGATCATAAGTAATAGTCCTGTTTACATATAGATGATGATGCGTATACAGGATGTGATTACTAAGTGCAACAATTAATATAAAGACTTGTAACGAATAACAACAATGATTAATATCTGAATTAGTGGCTAATGACAAGTTGGCGGTAACAATGCGATTACTAAAGACAATGGACACACCACTTGGAGACATCCCATTTGTATGGTCAGATATAAAGAGTCACTTGATATCTTTTCAGGAGGATATCGGGGGTTGGGAAGAATATACAGTTGGGTATAATAAGAAAGAGAGAGTGTCTGTAGTGATGGTAGTCTGAAAACAGCACAGGCGTTTTCTCCCGTATTCATACATTTATATCTACGTTCAATAATATGGATTGAGATTCATATGAATTCTATTATGGGCAAGGATTCATATATGGTTTTATATTTAATAATAATAAAATCAGAATTATATATATTCGTATGTATTCATACCAAATTGATAAATTTATATATATTTCAGTCCTATTACTATCTGAGAAGGGAAGGTTGTTATGTTACCAAGGAGGGGCTTGTATAAATCCAAGCAATGGATATTTGTCCCAAGATAGGGTAGGGATCAGCGACCCGAGCGCCTTGCGGGCAAAGTCCCAAGAAAGGCTTAAGGGCTTGGATTTGTAAACTTTGAGGGAATCCATTACAAGTTGGTATCTAGGCAACATGTATAACACCGACTCCTTCCGTCATTGAGCTGGAATAGTAATAAGGTAAGCATGAATGATAATAATTTGAACAGATAACTTAAATCTAATAGAATGAATGACTATTCCTACTAGGGGACATTACAAACCAAACCCTAATTGGGAAATTTAGGATAAATTAAGGTCGGTCCCACTAGTGGACATTACACTTATGCTATCTCAAACATGCCTCTTGACATTTCCAGCCTTCAATCGACCCTATCATCTTGGGCTATACACGATTCTGAAGTCTCAATTATGAATATAGCCTAAACATCTAAGTGCTGATGGAAAAGCCTTGCCGACCAATGAAGGCTAAAATACATAAGGAGTAGTCTTTGTGGCGGATATAAAATAAATTTCAAAAGTATATAGATCCTTACATGGATTAAATATGTGACTATGTCTATATTTAAGAGTAAATATGAGTATGTATGGCTAATGAAATCTCTGTATATATGTATGAGAATATATGAATAAATATGTGTATATCTATACATATTTGTATATGTGAATACATACAAATTTATGTACATATATATGCGACTGTGTAATCATATATATATGCTAATCATATATCTATGTATATAATTGCTTCAATATGTAGACATTTTCTATAAATGGGCAAAGAATGTTGTTAATAACATCTAAATACGAATATATTGATACTATTTCCACTATCTGTCTGCTTGCATCAACCTTAAAACCTCTGGCTTCCTCTTAGTTGTGTGGCTCCCCCTTATCCCCTGCTATGGTTAATTCTACTCTAGACTCTCAAATCAGCTGGGTCAACGACAAGCCCATTCAGGTCGGTCATATGAACCCTTACTGCACAACTGTTATGCATTTTGGCTATAGTTGTATCAGAATACAATCTTTTATGCTTTCCTAGACTAAGCATAGTACCTATTAACTTGGCTATACAAGTTTTGCTAGTACAACTCAAAGAGATGTACTATTGTTCCCCCCTATTTTTTGTATCCAAATGCCGTCAACTGCAGTATTAGCTAGTATGCCTGCCTCCTTGTTGCCTTCTCTAAAAATGTGATTTACTGTAACTTCACTGAAGTGTCCAAGAAGATTTAAAGCTCTTCCTAATAAAGAGTTCAACTTCCTATTTGGGGTCCTTTTGGTTCTGATAGCATTGACAATAATTTGGGAGTCCCCTTCCATTGCCAACTTTTTAATTCCTAGATCTTTGCATATATGCAGCCCTTCTACTAGTACTTCCATTTTTGCTATATTATTTGTTCCTACTCCTATTGGCTTCGCCAATTTTCTGTATACAGATCCATCCCAATAATGTATAATGCAACCTATGCCTGCTATCCCTAGGTTACCCCTTGAGGCATCATCAAAATTCATTTTATGCCATCCAAAGTCCAGTTGTGTCCATTTGCAATTTGATCTTTTATCCTTTGCACTTTTATCTTTTTTTCCCATAATCTAGAGGGACCTCAAGTAGTCCATATGAGGATTTCCTCATCTTGCTGTCCCATAATGTGAATTTGCTATCGTTTGAAAAGCTATTTTTCAGCCTATGAATTCTGGTCTCTACTATTGCTGCTTCCACTTTATTAACTAAACAGTTCCATTCCGTTTTCTTATTCTGGAAAAATTCTTCTATTCCTTTCCTTCCATACTTCCCACACTAATATGGATGGGGCTATCTTCCACAATCCTCTGTATAAGAAGATTATTAGCTAGGGCTGTTTTCCATTCCAGTTTGTAGCATAACTATTGCCAGCACTCTGACGTGTAAGGACAGCTTACCAACAAGTGTTTCACAGTTTCTTCATCCACTTCATAGAGCACACATTTTGATGGGCCTACATATCCTATCTTTTTGAACTAGTCTGCAGTTAAAATTCTGCTCTGCATTGCTGCCCATAAGAACATTCTGGCCTTGGGAAGGCATAATTTGTCCCAACACATATAAGTGGGTATAGCTGTCTTTTCCTAGCGTTGGCTGTTTATTGCTGCCGAGTATCCGTCCTTTACCTTAAACTCTCTAGTCTTTGATCCTAGCCTTACTAATTTGTCCTCCCCCATCTTAGGGGTGATTTTTCTGAGGGCCAAGATATTATTCAACTCGAAGGCTTCTTCCCTTGATAGAAGTAAAGCTTCTAAAGACCTCCACTACCATCCTAGGGAGGGATCCCCGCTAGGTATTTCTATGTAATCTTTAACAAGTTCGCCCCAATGTTCTTCTAATATCTCTTTTGTTCGCAGTAGGTTGGGATTGTTGTCTAGTGTCTGGTATCCCCGCCAAGGGACACTCCAGAATAGTGCCTTGTTTCCATTTGCTATATCCCAAGAGATCTTGTTAGTGATCAAATCCTTGTTGTCCAATATGAAATTCCAGATTTGGGATCCTCTCGGTGTGTTTGCTGTTCTAAATATGCTCTCGGGGTTTGAATTTGTTAAGTATTTTTTTTGAAGAATTCTCACCCATTTACAGCTGGGTTCCTTTTAAAATTTCCAAACTAATTTGGCACCTAACACCTTGCTTTGTCGTTGTAAATTTTTTAATCCTATTCCCCCTGCTTCTCTTGGTCTACATATCTTTTCCCAACTTATTAAATCTATCTTTTTTATTTTCAAGGTCCCTTGCCAAAAGAAAGATTTCATTTTCTTTTCTAGTTTTTCGTTAGCCTCTTTGGATAGTGGCAAACAAGACATTTGATAGGTGGGAATTGCTGATAATACCTGCTCTTAACATGGTTGCTCTTCCTGAGTTTGACAACCACTCCCCTTTCCATGATTCCATCTTTTGTTCCATTCTTTTCTTTATTGGTTCCCACATTGAATTTACTTTAATACCTTTGTCCAATGGTAATCCAAGGTACCTAAAAGGAAAGCTTCCTTTCCTGAATCCCATTATGTTACATATAGTTGTTTCTTCTCTCCAATTAGTGTTGAAGAAAAAAATTTCAGATTTATCTTCATTTATTACTTGTCCTAATGCCTTTGTGTAGTTGTTTAAAATTTTCCTGTACTTTGTTGCTTCCCTCCTTTCCCGCAGAGCAAGGTGTCATTTGCAAATTACTGATGGATTATATTTGCTATGCCTTTTGTGACTCTAACTCGTGTAATCTCCCCTTGCTCTTGTGCTTTGTTGATTGACCTACCTAGTGGTTCTTCCATAATTATGAACAAGAACAGGGATATTGGTTCCTCTTGTCTTAGTCCTTTAGAAATTTCAAAGTATTCCTTCAGGGATCCATTCATTAACACCGATATTTTAGGGGTAGAAATGCAGCTGAATATTAAGTTAATCCATTGTTTGGCAAATCCGAATGCTTCCATGCATTTACTTAGAAATCTCCAATTTCTACTTTATCATATGCATTTTTGATGTCTAGCTTAATTAGCATATGCTGTTCCTTATTGTGCTGGATTGAGTGAATAGCTTCTTGTGCAATTATTACCCCATCTAATATGGATCTACTTGGCACGAACCCTGTTTGCTCTTATGAAATAATAAAGGGAAGCACTTTTTTTAGTCTGTTTGCTAGAATTTTAGCTAAATTTTTTTAGGTTGTGTTGCATAATGAGATAGGTCTGTAATCATTCAATTCTTTTGATTTTTCTTTTTTAGGGATGAGTGTTAGGAAGGTATTGTTGATTTCTCTCAGAATTCTTCCTGAGTTTCTCATACTTTCTAATGCTTTCATCAATTCTTCACCCAAAAAGTGCCAATATTTCTGGTAGAAGCATGTGGAAAACTTATCTGGCCCCGAGGGTTTCTCAAGGTGCATTTGATGCAGGACAGTTTCAATTTCAGTGACCTCAATTTTTCCTGTCAGCATATTATTCTATTCTTCCATGATAATTTTGGGTATGTTCTCTAGTAGTTCAGCTTGTAAAATTCAGTCTGAACTGTCCCAATTATTTAGGATATTTTAAAGTATGTTACTATTTCTTCAACAATTTCTCGGGGTTCCTCTACAATGTTCCCCCTAACTCCTTTAATTTTGGTGATCGTATTTACATTCCTCTGTCTAGTGCAGTTGTGAAAAAACTTTGAGTTCTTGTCACCTTCCGCCAACTAGTTTTCCCTGGATTTTTACTTCCAGAATATCTCTTCTTTGGAAAGGATGTCTTCGTATTTATGGAGTAGCTCTTTTTCTTTGAGATATTTCCTTAAATCCATCCCATCTTTAATTACTGCCTCATTAAGTATGTCTATCTCCACTTATATCTTTTCTTTTTTCTTCGAGTATGTTTTTAAAGTGATCTTTATTTCATTGCAAAATTTTCTGTTTGATTATTTTCAGTTTTGAGTTGAAATAGTACATCTTTGATCCTTCTGTTTGTGCCTCCTTCCACCATTTTTCCACGAAGATAAGGAAATTTGGATCTTGCAACCACATTCTTTCAAATTTAAATGGACAATTTCTTGGCTTAATTTCTTCTTCTATTTCTACTAAGACCAGGAAGTGATCTGATCCTCCATTTGTCAGGATGCTTGAATTTAATGTGCTATGAAAAGTAGCTAGTTTTTTTGCCTTTAAACAGAAATCTATCTAGTCTTTCAGGAATGTGGCTAGATCCTTTCCTATGATTATTCCATGTATAAGTTCCATTGACTGTTTTGATGTCTATGAAGTTGTAATCTTGAATCCAGTCTCTGAAATCTTTTTGTGCTTGTGATTCAGTTTGAGTTCCTCCTCTTTTCTCTGAGGAGTGATTGCATTAAAACCCCTTCCCAGACAGTAATTCCAATTAGGATTTTGTCTGATAAAGGTCTCAATTTCATTTCAAAACTCCTTTTTCATCGTCATTGTAGGTCCATGCACATTGATAAGGATAAACTGAGTTGTATTTCTGATACTCTTGACCCACCCTCATTGCCAATTGGTATTGATAATTAAACTCTCATACTTCATTTTCCTTGGGTTCTATATAACGGCTAGTCCCCAAATGCCCCTTTTGCTGATACACTAGTGATATTCCAGATACTCAACCTTTTGCCATATTTACTAGCTTCTTCATTACTTAGTTTTGTCTCTTGTAATAATAAAATGCCCGCCTTGAAGATAGATATATAGCACTTAATCAGGCGCTTCTTGTTAGGGGCATTCATGCCCCCAACATTCCGGGTTACGACCTTCATTTTCCCTTGGGGAGGTCCTTCCCCTTCCCTAGGTTGAATAATGAGGTGATCTTGGCTCAATTTTCAGCATCAATTTCTAAGTTCCTTAGTTCATTGAGGGATTTTCTACCTCTTTTTTTTCTGTTTTCCCAAATTCAGGACTATTCTTATTAGGGCAAGTTAGCGCAAGACCTAACTTTGCCATCTCCCCATTCCCCACTTCCTGTTCAATGGGAATATCTTCAATGGCTTTGTTTTCTTCTAAATTAGTTTCATCCATCTTGAGAATTTCTTCTATTAATTTGTCTTTCCTCTTCCATCTTCCTGGGATCATCTTCTTCTGATTCTATCTCCACTCCTTTGATAAAATCGAAACCCAACATAGCATATGCTGATTCTAGTTCAGGAGGAATCAAATCTTCTACTTCTTCCTTCCTAATATCACCTTCTTCAATGATATCCATATCTCTTTTTTATTTCTTTGGCCTCTTTTTTATTGTTTTGGTCTTATCTCTATATACTTCATCTAAGATAGCTAATTGATCTTTTACTTCTTCCTGAAAGGAGTCCACTTCTAATAAATTATTTAAAATTTCTTTGTTTTCAGAAATACTTTTGTTAGTTCTTTCTGGGGACTCGATTGAGTCCTAATTTTGTTTGAAGTTTGTTCAAGTGTCTGCTTTTCTACCATGAAGCCTCCTAGATTATCATTAAAACTGATTTTACATGGATCCTTTATATGTTTATTTTTCTCTGTATTATTGGTTATTACATTTCCATATATTAGTCCCTTGTAGAATTCAGGTCTGATGTATAATCTATCTTCTAAAGTTATTATTTCTAGCGGTTCTGGGACTCTGGCTGTGTTATCAATATCAATTAATAATTTTATGGCTCCTATTCTGAGAGAATTTTTGTCTATACCAATAAAAGTTCCCATTGCATTGCCAATATGTGCCAAAATTTCATAATTTAAGAATTCTATCGGCAAGAAGCCTAATTTGACCCATTTAGGGAATTTCTTTGGTTGGTATTGCTCAGGATTGAAATTAGGCCTCTAATCCAAAATGTGAAAACTAAGACATTTATATACCAGAGGATTTCCATTCAATATTTCTTTTTTCAAGGATTCTTTTTTGCAATCTACAAAAATAAAATTATCAGTTAGGGCAGTAATACTTACCTGACTCGGAAAGATCCAGTTCCACCAATCTATGATTTTGTTAAGGGGTTGCCCAAATCCACTCCATTTTGCATAGAACCCATGTTCCTTGCAGTAATCTATTTTGGGATCCATTACTTTCCTTAGAATATTCAGATACCTAGATTCATAGATGGATTTGAACATCCCTTTTTCCTTTTTGTTTGCTAGGTGGTTTAATCTGGAACATGGGTAAACATGAAGGTAGGGTTTTTGAAATTTCTTTAAATCTCCACTTTGCTGTTGAGATTCTCGAACGGGCTTCTTTCCTGGCTGAAAGGCGGATCTTGAAGGCTTTTGTAGGGGGAATCTAGGGTTTTGCAACTGGCCAATGGGGATTTTGTTAGCTCCAGTAACAAATCTTGGTGTTTCTATTGGAACTCTATTTGCCCCTGTTGCTATTTGAATGTTTTCCTTTTCCTGAGCCCGTTCCAGTCTGATTGTTTTTCTTGATTTGGCAATTTGCCACCTTCAATGGCTGTCGAAGCAGGTAAACTAAGTCCCCTGCCCTGCTTGTTTTCCCAAGTTTGCATTGTCACAATTACAGAGCAATGATAGTCTTAGAATATTTTTAATTTAATTATTATTGTTTATTATTTATCCTATTTCAAGATGGGGGACATGATAGTCGACCCTACTGAAGATTGCTGTCTGAAAGAACCCCAACTGAATTTTTATGCAAATTTCTGAAGTTTTGGGTTTTGATTGACTTTGTCCAGTGATTTAGGAAGTTTTGTCTATTTTTTTGGTTTTTTGTATTTTTTTGTATTTTTTTGAATATAATGATTGCATACACATAAAATTTGAAAACTGATGCTGAAAGAAATTGAATCTCAACTAAAACGAATAACTAACAATTCCTGACTTTCTTATTTCTCCGAAACAATTTCTACATACCCATACTCCTCTTGTACGGTTCAGATCTGAACATGAGCCACAAGTTGTAATGCTTGGAATTACAAGTTCTGATTCCTCTTGCTGTCTTCTACTGCTGATGTTGTACAGGATGATATTCATGCATTTTATATGCCACTTAGTGCCAATACAACACTCGTGTCCAACTGATGACAAACCTGTGAACATGCTGAAGATATACGGCTGGGAATTATGTCTGCAAATTGACTGATTCGCTTCCTTAGAACTCAGATCTGCAACCTGGAGCTGTACAACTGCCTCTAATTGCTTAGGAAATGATTAAGAATGCTGATCAGACCACCGATCTACAGCGGCTGGAGATTCTGCCCCAAACCAGTCTGATGTAATATTATTCTCCACCAAAAATGACGTTAGCCTTTGCCTGAAGGGGTATATGGCCCAAGTAGAAATGATTGTGATGCATAAAACTTGCCGCAGACTCCCTGATCTGTAATTTTGTTCACTATGGTCTACTTCCCCGATTTTGATTGAGAATTTCTCCTCGAGAATTCAACGACATTGTGACAGAAACTCTGAATGGTGATTCAAACTGATACCTAGAAGGCTTGGGTTTCGTCTAGCTCTCTCCACTTCCAAGAGCTTTTGTTCTTGGAAGTTTGAATACTGCTCAAATCCTTCCCAAAGATCTGTTGTGACCTTTTCACCCCATCACCCCATTGCAAATGGGGACCCCCTCTTTTGCTCGTAGTCGTTAGGTTAGTTAGGTTTTGGCAGTAAATTTGGCAATTTAGAGCTTTAAGAGACTGAGAGGTGGTAAAGAAATTAAGTGGTCGAGTTGCGATCTTAAAGAGGGAACGTTAAAATTGAACTCCTTTGGGGTCAAGTTATAGTGGGTCGAGCGTAAAATCCTAAGTGTATAAAAATTCTGGTTAGTCAATTAGTCCAAAATTTCATATAAAAGGATATTCCATGTATTAAGGGCATAAAAACCCTTATAGAAATTGATTTTCATACTCAAAATTGCCACAAAATCCGGACTTATAATTCAGACTTATAATGATTTTCCCCACTTATTTTGATCAAAATATGGACTTATAGTGAATTTCCCCAATTTAATTGGCCTTTTCCTAAAACAATTCTAAGTGTTGAAGGAAAAATCCAGACATATTATGAATTTCCACCATCCTGTATAGCATTTGCTTGAAAATTTGTGAGTGTTGGAATTATCCAGACATGGGTCGATTTTCCCCAACTAGAATCTAGAGATTGAAGAAGAGAATGAAGAGTGCAAACATGAGGCAAATTCCCTTTGGTTTTATACTTAGCCAAATTTTGGGAAGCGAAGTTGGAATTAATAAGTAGGACATTATTTCCACAGCAAGTCAAATTATGATATTGCTATCAGGATTCAATTGTGTAGTTTTTTGAGTCAAACTCATTGACCCATGTTTCAATGGTTCCACTTGTGCTAGATGCACCATGTGTCATGGTATCATCACCATCATTTGTGACTGTAGTAAGATCATGAAGCGTTGCATCCAAGTTTGCACACTCAGGGACTACATCCCAAATCTTGGTTGACCCTTGTATTCATTCTGGTTGCGTGACAAAAGACGCAAGTTGGTATGAATGTAAACCAAGTCCTCAACTTTCTTTGAGCCCAACCGGTTGCGCTTCACTGAATGGATATAGGAGTATGTACTCTAATTCCTTTCAGCAGCAGAAGAACTTGTAACCTGGATAGTGTTCACACAATTAAACATACAAATGAAAAACAATTTAAAGAATGTTAAACACTAAATTGTAGAATACATGTGGAAAACAAAAAACAAAAAAAAAAAAACTTGTGACAGGATCTTGATTGCAAGACATTGTAGATACTTGTATGGTTGACCATACATGTACCACCAAGTGATAGCTCCCATTTTATATTGGCCCTTTATTGCAAATGGAGACATTTTTGAACCCGAAGCAAATAAGCCAAATTCTTCCCTCACTGTGTCGTGCATTTGATCATCTGGGAAGAGCCTTGTAAAAGCTTTGTAGCACCCATTAGCAACTTCTTCATTCGCATATGGTGCAACTCTTCTTGGCATACCAAGTTCTTGTTGACTATAGTACCTTGGAGATAATGCATATGCAAGGAGGTGCAATGGGGTAGTCATCTTCTCCCAACGATGATGAATGATTGCCTCCACCTTATTGCATAAGGCTTCACATTCGATGGGGCCATTCTCATGTTTTTGTATGGCAACTTTTACCTTCTCAACCATGGTGTCCATGCCATCATACACATCCCCCAAGCAAGGTGTATCTGTATCGGCAAAGCGGAGCATGGTCATGATAGGGTCCGTGAAATCCAATACAAATTGCACACGTGCCCACCAACTGTCATCCAAGACCAAAGCCTTGACCTTTTGGGCTCTTTCTAAATTTGAAGCCTTCCATATACCCCACTGGTTAGAAATAACCATTTGGCTTAATGCTGTTTGCACCTTCACAAGTCGTCTCATAACATTAGTATGAGACGCAAAACGGCAAGTTAACAATATGTCAATAAATAATAAGCAAAGCTATATACAATTTGATAATTGAACATGAACATAAATAAATGAAATTTAGTAATTTAGTAATTACAATTTGAGTTTACCTTCAGCAGCTCCAATTTGGAGAATGATCTAAATATGGATTGTGACATGTGGTGGTTCGTCACAAACATTTGTATCTCCTCCCCATCTTGGTAAATTTGCTTCACCAAATCAATTTGAGTGCCAATTTGTTGCATGATCAAGTTTAGGGAGTGTACTGTGCATGGTGTCCAAAAAAATATGGTCATATCGACCCTCAATCAAAGCACCTGCACCCTTACAATTTTTGACATTGTCTGTAACCACCTGTACCACATTCTCACTCCCCACCATCTCTATGGCCTCAATGAGAATTCTACAAATGAACTGTGAATCCTTCACCTGCCCCTCACAATCAACAGCCCTCAAAGACATTGACCCTTTGGGGGACATTGCAATCACATTAATCAATGGTCGATTTCTTATATCTTTCCATCCATTAGACACAATAGTTATACTTGAAGTTTTCCAAGAATGTTTAATTGGTTGAAGAGCCCTCTCTATAGCAGTCCTCTCTTTTTACAACAAAGTGGTATGCACCTTTTCATACCCAGCACTTACATAATCAGCTGGGGCTTTATTGATAGCTTCCACCATTTCCTTCCAATATGGTGATCTTACCAAGTTGAAAGGAAGACCATTAGCATATAGACAACGTGCAATGGCTTCATCAACAAGCTCTCTTGCCTCCATTTTAAATGCACTATCCAATGGGCCTCTTTTGCAGGCTGTAATTTCTACTTCTTCCTCTTCCTCTCCCGGTACAAGTACTTCCAAAAATGGATGTTTGGAGGAGACAACTGGTTCATTGGGTAATTGCATTTTGTTCTTTCCGGATGGAGGTTGATAAATTTTTTTTTTTGATCTTTTAACCAAACAATCAGCCTCTTCTTGTTCTTTTACAAATGAAGCTATCTGTGCATTAGACAACCCCTTCCCACCTGTGCCTTTGCACATTGCAGTACCTTTTCCAGAAGGGCCCATAAAATGAAGTTTGACCCAGGAATATGAGCTATTGAATGGTTTTCCTTTGTTACTTTTACAATAATTGCACTTCCAAAGATACAAGCCACCTCCTAAAACTTGTGATACTCTTGTGGTATGTCTCCATAAAGGAGATCTTACATCAATACTAAAATTATTGTTATTTTGCCCTCCCACTGAACTTTGACTACCGGTGGCGGCCATTCATGCACAATACAATCGATTTCTTTGCTATAATAAGAAAATAAATAAATATAATTTAGAAAAAAAATTATGAACATCAAGCTTACAAGTGCAAAACAATGATACAAAATAGTCTAAAACAAATAGCTAAACTTGTTTCATTATTTCTTAAAAAAATGAAAAAATGAAAAAAAACTTCAAATATTTCTACCCAAACTTGAAAAAATCCATCAAAACCTAAAAAAAATCCATTAAAGAACTCAACAATGGGATCAAATGCTTACTTTTGATGCTGATAACTCCTTTGTGGAAGCTATCTCTCAGCCTACGAATGATCCTCTTCGAAAACAATCACTTTAGCTTCAAAATCGAAAATGGAGAGAAAATGAAAAAAGAGGCAAGCTGCATAAGAAATGAGAAGAAAAATGTTTGAATGGCCTCTTCTAGGGCCGTTTTAGGGTTTAGAAGTCAAAGAATAAATAAAATATTCATTTAAACACATGTTTTAATATATTTTTGAGTTACTTTTTTGCAAAAATGGAAGTCTAGCCCCGCGTTTTGGCTTTGATGCGTCTGGATGCGTGCAGATGCGCCCGGATGCCCTGTGGATGCCATCCGGAAGCGCATCGCCGGATGGCATCCACAGGGCATCCACATCCGCATTTGGCAGAATCCCAGGCGCATCAGTATCTTAGGATAGCAGCAAATCATAAGCCAGAGTAAATCGTAGACTGGGAGTGAATTTTTCTTTCTAATATCTTGTTTCTCTACTTGCAAACTCTTCTTTGACACACAGCTCTCATATTGTGCCTGGCATGTTAAGGATAAAAGCACGAGATGGAGTGCTTAAAATTTTATGAAGTATTTTCTTCACATCACAGTTAATAGGATTTAAACATTATATTTTAATTTTTTGGTTCATGTAGGGATATTGCTTATTGATTTTAAAGTCAGCCTAGCTTTGAACTTTTTATGTAAAAATATAATGAATGAAAAATATAAGACAACCTTTTTGATGACACTTATTATTCGTAGTGTCGATCCATCTTCCTTAGCATGAATAGGATGTTTTAGTTGCTATCATCTTGTTTATTATGTCATGTTTGGATGTGGAGTATTTATAGCATGAATTCATATTACGTGGCAATTGACTTAGTTATTGAAATGAATTTCTTTTCAATTGATAAAGAATGTTAAATATTTTGTGAGAAATGTACCACATACCATCTAGTACCTTGATACCATTTTAGGTCAACTAGTTGCTGATGTTTTGATATTTATGGTACTTGTTATTCATTTGCTTAATTGAAACAGCACTCTTATGTGGTATATCCACCTGAGGGCCCACGGCCTCCCTCCCTAGAAGAGATGAGAGAATGGGAACAGAAGAACAAGAACAAGTAGCGTTCAAGTTTCATTTCATTGTCAATATTTATGACAATACTGAAGTTGGGTAATAAAAATTCTTATTGTCAAAGTTGATCCCTTGTTGTAAAGATGATACCATGTTGGCATATTCGCTGGAAGTGGTTTCTAAATAAGGAGAAGCACAATTAGAATGAGTAGTTCGATTGTTTTATAAGCTTATATAATTTCATGGTGTCAGGACTCAGAAATGGATTTTATTAGTTTGAACATTGCACAATTCACATTTGCGATATTGTCTAGCATTGATAAAGGTTTACTGTTAAAAAATAATTTCACGCGTTCATCTGGTGAAATTGAAGAAATCTGAACTTCTAGAAAAATATTTTTCCTCCATTTAAATGTGAAATCGGAATTCCTTCTCTGTAACATTCTTTAAACATGTTATAGACAATAATATTTTGATTAGATTTGGAACTCTAATTTTTATTTTCATTTACCATATGCAACTTTTGAATGAACTACATTATTGATTTAGTTTCTAGTTGGGATAAGACTGGGTCATTGAATTATGCCAAAGATTCAAGACACGTCTTTCTTTGCGAGCATATTCAGTTCCAATGGTATAAGAGGAGTACGCTCATGATCCAAAAACAAACAAGTACTAGAGTAAGACATTCCTTCAACATGGTCGTTCAACTACAAAACTCATATCATTCAATCTCTTGCAATACCCGGATTCAGAAGGAGAAAGTGGTTTAGTGAGCACTTAAAATAAAAAGAGAAAGAAAGAAGAGATTTGTTCATCATCAAATCTTAAACCTTCGATAGTGGGGTCTTCTGGAAACTCGGTACAAATAGGAGCATTATTTATGCCTAGAAGCGTATTATATTCTAGAGGGAATTTAAGAATCTCTATCAATAAATCCTCCATGGGATTTAAATTGACGTCCATTTACTTTTTATATATAAATAATTTGAGTAATTTATTTATTTAAAATTAATTTTTAATTATCAAATTATGAATATTTTATCAATATTATGAAAACTATGTTATATTGTTGTATTAATATGAATCAAACTAGCAATTGCACCTTGGTGTGCAATGGGTATGCTAAATAAGTGTGGAAGGTCAATTTGAAAGAGCTTTAGTATATTTGTGCATACATTTATACATTGCATGAAGGAAATTGGTTGGGATGATATTTTTTTGCAACAAAAGTATCAATAGAGAAGTGATAGCTTCAAATAAGTAGGCATCCAAACACAATCAAAGAAAAACCGTTAAATCAAGAAAGTATTTAGGTTTTATTGTCGATAAAGAGAGAGCGATTAGAAAAGAGATGGAGAGCTAAAGAAAGGGACGAGGTAGCTATATATATATATATATATATATATATGGAATAGATAAATATATAGAGGAAAAGAATGAAAAAAGAGGAGATACCAGATAAAGATAAATATGAGAAGTGATATACAAAGAAGTAGACAAAGGGAGCTCGATATAGGTTAGAGAGAGATGAAGGGATAATAAAATAGAGATAAAGGGGGAGAATGAAGAGGAAATATCAAGAAATAGTGATAGAGAGGGAAAGATAGATATATAGGTATAGGAAGAGATTGAGGGAGCGGGGTGGGAAGGGAGGCACGTGTTTAGAGATAAAGGAAGAGAAAGGAAGACAGACAGGTATAGGGGGAGATATTGAGGGAGAGATGAAGGATAATAGTTAGAAAGATAGAGAGGAAATGAGAGAGAAAGAGAGATATGGGGAGGTGGAGTGATAACGAGATAGAGATATAAGGAGATGGAGAATAACATTTACTTTGACATATACATCTAGGATATTTGTGTGCTGATGTTTAGATCCGATACATGTTGACTGCTAAAAACTAAAATATAATCTAAAAAAATATTATTTCAATTTGTCAATCGAAGTATGCATGTAGATGTGTCTTAAAGTGTAATCACACAAATTATTTTTTAAAGCCAATATCAATATGAAAGTGTTAACAAAGTAAATAGTGCATAATCCTTCAAAATGAATGGAATGAGTTTAAGTAGTAGTATATTATTATATAGCATCTTATAAAGTTAAATTGAAAACTGATAATGAGCAATCATCACCTTAACCTTATAAATTTCAAAATATGGGACATCAAAAGTTATAAAGAAGTGCTATCTTAATATACCATAAAAGAGGGGGTCATTTCTAATACTACAGGGAACTCTCTCTCTTTCTCTCTCTCAAATTTCAAAATATAGGACATCAAAACTTATAAAGAAGTGATATCTTAATATATCATAAAAGGGAGTCATTTCTAATGCGCATCTCTCTCTCTCTCTCTCTGTGTATATGTGTGTGTGTGTGTGTGTGTGTGTGTGAAGGGGCTGAGGGAGTGGGGAGGGGAGGGGAGGAACATGTTTAGAGATAAAAGAAAAGAAAGAAAGACATGAAGAGAGGGGGAGATGGGGAGGAGGAGATGAAGAATAATAGATAGAGGAAGAGGGAGAGGGAGAGGGAGAGAGATATGGGGAGGTGGAATGATAGGGAGATAGAGATATAAGGAGATGTAGAGAGAGGGGGGAGAAAGATATATATATATATATATATATATATATAGAGAGAGAGAGAGAGAGAGAGAGAGAGAGAGAGAGATTTCTATCTTTAATTTCTATCCTTATCTTTGTGTCTTTCTCTCCCTACAAATCTCTTTGCCTCTCTTTCCCCTCCTTTGTCTCATTTGTTTCCCCTCTCCGTCTCTTTCTTCCTTTCTCTTTCATCTCCTTTTAACTCTCTCTATTGTATCTTTATTTCCCTATCCCTTCTCCATTCCTCTTTATTTTCTCTCTTTCTATCTCTAGCTCTCTATGTATCACAAATAATATTAACATTAATTGAAAGAGAACTTTGAAATATTAAAAATAAAAAAGTATTAGAAAGTTAAGTATAATATAATTGAATTCTTAAATAAATAAAATTTAAAAAAAATATTAAAATATAACAAAGTATTATAAAAGTTTAAATGTTTTTAAATAAATAAAATTAAAATGGTACTTCAAATAAAATATTAAAGTTTTTTAAAAACTATATTAAAACTGTTAATGTTAAAATTTTAACTTCAAAATTAAAAGTCAAGTAAATTTAAATTTAAAAGGTTAAAATAATATTCAAATTTTTTTTATATTGATTATGATTATGATTATGTAATTGTTTTATCATTTCTTGATATTGTAGATTGTGAAGTTTCTAGAATATAATTGAAGATATATTAAAAAGAAATAATCAATATTTTAAAGATTTCTTTAAAATAGTTATAGTTTATTTAAAATATTAATAATGATAATTAAAATTTTCATGTTATTTAAATTATTATATATATTTTTCATTTTATTTTCTTGTGCTCTCTAATGTTCTCTATCATCCTTGATGATGGTTCATGGAGTGTGATCTAAAATGTAGATACAAAATATTTAACACAATTTAATTTGCATCTTATTATCATGGATTGTGGAAATCTCTTATCTTTAACCAATTGTTCATCAAACAAAATAATGAAATTATTATTATTTTTTGAAAATAATCTAAGATATTATATGTAATATAAAAAATTATTTTAAAGTTAATTTTATTATATTATATGTAAAGAATTCCTTTATAATAAAAAATAAATATAATTGTATGTAATATTTTTAATCAATTATTTAAACTATTTTATGTAATTTTAATTTTTTACAAAATTTTGAAGTTTGATTTTTAAATCAAATATAAAATATTGTTATATGTCAAAATTACATTAGAATTAAATACGATACAAAATATTAAACAAAATATACACAAATATAAAGCATAATTATAATAAAAAATAGACAATATTAAGTAGAAAATAAAAGTAAAATGTGTTAAAAAAATTGTTTATAATTTTATTTTTTTTACATTGTTTATGTTTAGTCTACATGTGGATAGTAACCCCAACAACTGATTAGGTGTACATTTGCAAAGGACTTGTCCAAATTGCTTTTACACTTTTTTTTTATGGTCATATCAATTATTTATTATTTATTATTTTTCCATTATTAGGGCTTACTAATTCTCATATTTACACCCTAACAAAACTTTTTCTAGGACTCATTTCAACGACAAACATTTCCTATTAATAATTATTATTTTTATGCTGGCCTGCATGAGTTGTTGATATGTTTGAAAAACATCAATGAATAAGATGATATAATATTTTTTTATTTTTAGTTGTAAGCATAAAACGAAATGTGAAAACAAGGAAAATGACATATAAAACAAAAACTGGAAAACTATTAGTAAACTATTTCATTTGTCTCGACCCTTTATTACGCGAAACGAGCAAATGAGTGCGGATGGGAAAAGTGACAATTGCACAATCCAACAAAGATTAACATTTTAATTGTCTTGCATGCCTCTCGTTATGCATGAACCGTTGATTTGAAAACCTAGGTTGTTCTTTTCATATATGAAACACCCTCAACGTAATTATGCTATATTAAAAAATCATATAAGAATGATATGGATAAAGATGCCCTTCTCAAAATAAATGGAATTTTCTTTAAATTATTAAATAATAATTTGTAATTAAATAGATAATGATATCCTTCCTAACAATCTTTATCCTTCTCAAAATAAATGGATTTTTCTTTAAAATATTAAATAATAAATTGTAATTAAATGGATAATGATATCCTTCCTAACATACTTGCTAACAATGATGGAGGAGTCAGGTGGAATAAGAATTTTACATCAACAAGAAGCGGGAAAATTTTGAATCAATTGAATGTTAATAATAGTTAATGTTAATGGTTGAAGATCTACTACTGGTAAAGGGTTGGATTGTAATGTTATTTGTTGTAGGTAAAGGGTTGGATGGTGGTAGTCTTGCTATTGGGTTATCAAGTGGGCCCTCTTTCTGAATGACAAGACTTTTTCTTTGGGTTTCCTGGAGGCGTTGGTTGTTGGAACTCACCTTGTCTCCAATGGGGCCCTTAATTTTCTTGGAGTTTCATCATCTAATACCTTGTCTAAGACCTTGGTTTTTAGCAAAGAGTTAGTGGGTCATAAATCACTTTGAGGTGCTATTGAAATTCTGAAATGGTCAGATTATTTTGGTGCCTACCTAAAAGGTAAGAGCTCTTCACCTTTGGTTTCTCATATCTCTAATCGAGTTTCAGACAAGTTCTCTATCTTAGTTCCAGACTACATTATGGACAAGTATTTCCAATATAGGAATGTCTTTGGTTGGGAAGTTCCTTGGTCCCCGTTCAAATATTGAATTGGTTCTCTCTTCAACTCTTAAAAGATGATGTACAAAAGGGTAGGTTGATGTGGCTGATATGGAAAAAGGGTTTTTATCTTATTTTGTATGAGAGGATGATAAGTTGGATGTGTTGACTAGAGGTCCTTGAATTATTGACTAACCTACTCTAGTTTTCATGAAGTGGCAATTGAGGTCCAAGCCCAATGATTGTTCTTTTAGCTCTGCATTGTAATGGGTAAGACTTCGTGGATTGCCCATGGAATTTTGCAGTGAGGAAGTTTTCAGAGCAATCGTTGGTTCTTTTGGGCATTTGTTTTCAATCGATAAAATGAATTCTTCCATAAGAAAACTAGTTGTAGACCTCCCATCCTTGAATAACTTGAAGCTTGGGGTATGAGATCAAGTTGTAGAGTTTGAATCCATGCCCTTTGCTTGTTTTTCATGCAAAAAAGATAATCACTAGGTCAAAAAATGTCCTAAGGTTCATTAACCTTTGCAAAAAATATGGAAGGAAAAGGGGTCAATGACAGCTAAAGACAAATCAGATCCCAATGGGGTTTTGGTTAAATGTTAGAGGGCAAGATGACTAAGACTTCACAAGGAGATTTAGAGGATTGAGTTGTTCTTTCTTTGGAGGACTTGGACAAGAATGACACGGTGGTGTTGGGTGAATATTTTACAACTGACTTGATTTAACCAATTACAAAATTATAATTTCAACCACAATGTGTGAGAGACACTCTCTCCTCTTTGTAAGGGGAGGTTCCCCCTGTTTATTTCTACTGAAATCAACTATAACATGTAACTAAGATTATCTACACTAAATTAACAATGTGATGTTACCTTCACCATATTCTCTTTTTTTAGAGTAGGTATTCTTTCCTTCATCACATTCTTTTCTTTCAGAATAGATGATCATCCTTCATAACAATCTTTCAAGTACAATCTAGTATAGTTAATAATCAAGAAGTTCATGAAAGCTCAAAGACTTTCAATGACTTCTTATAAAGTTTCAGGAACAAAGATAAAATACGTGTGCAACTCAAACTTCAACATACATTATACCTTAATCACACAAACATAGAGAATAAAAGTAGTTCAAAGACTACAAGTTATCTCTAGTTTGAACATATATCATATTTCAAACACAATAAGTAGCTCAAATATTGCAAGATCAAGTTTGAATCCCTTATAAATAACACTGCGATGCTCCCAATCAATTTCAAGCAATGTCGTCACATAACAATTTATTCCAACACAAAGATTGAAAGCAACTTGCCTCTTTTTATTGACTGCGATTTGGTTTGCACCACAAAATCGAAGTTTTGAAATGCTTCTCAAACTAGTAGAGTTTTGTTGTGTTGCCAAAAGATCCTTATTTGCAATGAGCACTCTCATATTTATAGAGGAGAGGCTATGAGCGAAAGGTGGTAGGGATATAACTAAGTTTGACTTATTCAACAATACAGTCCTATGGGACTTTGACTTGTGCTATTGCTATATGTAATTACAATTTTACATTTTACATGTAATATGTTGAAACAAAATTATATAATGCATCATTGAAAATAGACTATCTGGAGACAATCTTGTTGCCAACACTCTTCGCCAATGGAATCTTCATATCTTCACTTGGTAGCCTGTACTTCAGAGTCTTCAGGTCTCAGTGTCTAGATATGGGTATATAGAACAAAGATGCAATAATGAATTGAGGAATTCCTAGAGTTAAACAAATCCGTGACAAAGATCATGCACGATCAAAGGAAAATCCTAAAAATATAAAAAGGAGGAAGAAAATGACTAAGTCTAGGACAATTGCAATTTGGGCTTTAAAACTTGGATTACAAGTATTCAAAGCAATGAAAAAGTTTACATGTAATCAGGTCTTAGAACCCTGATTACATGTGAGAGAGATCATCTTTTAATCGGGTTTCCAAAACCCGATTGTAATTAGAATGCAATTGTGTGACCTTGCAATCATGGTTTATAAACTTGATTACAAATGGGAGTGACTTGATATGCAATCAGGTTTCTAAAATCCGATTCATATGATATGCAATGACGAAGGAGACATGCAATCTAGTTTTAGAAACCTAATTGCAAATGTGTAAGGTGTATGACTTGAAATTGGGTTTTTAAAACCCGATTGCAGGTGTTTTAACAAAATGCAAAGAATGTCTTGCAATTGGGTTTTGCAAGTGAATGGTTTGGACTTGCAAATCCCTTGCAATTAATTTTTAGAAACTTGATTGCATGTAAATTGGTGCAATTTGGTCTTGTACAATTGGGTTTTCAAAACCTGTTGCATATGCGATGCAAATGTGACCTTGTAATAAGGTTTGAAAAACACAATTTCAAATGGGAATATGTTGGCGCACAAATTGCAATTGGGTTTTAGAAACTTGATTACATATTATTAATGCAAAGATGAGGGCAACATGTAATCAAGTTTCATAATTCTGATTGCATGCAAGAACTGTAATGGTATGATTTGAGTGTCTGGAAAAACCTTGACTTTATAAGGGTGGAAATTTTCCTAACTCTTGGATGACATTGACTTTGTGAAAACAAGAAGACAAGATAATTCCCTTAAACGAACAATTTTTTTTTGGGATCAAAGCATGCATGAACACACTCAAGGACTGCCTCGTTAGGTATGCATATAGGACACTAACTACAAATGGATAAATTCTATAGGGGTTATCCTATGATTTTTATCAAGCTAAAATGGAGGATAATGGTTGGTTCTAACTCTGGAACCTTTGTTACAATCATGCAATAAAAGACACTAAAAACATATAGGATGAAACGAATGACAAAAATAAATCTACTAAAAAAGACTCAACTTTGTGCAATTGTAATAATTGAAAAGGGAAACTAACCTAACCTAGACTAACCAATTGCAAGAATTTCTTTAAATGAAATCATTAACTAGTTCTCCAAAGTAGCTACCCTTCTTCAACAAGGTGTCATGCTTTACATGATCATAGATAGTGAAATACAAATGCAACATGAACAATTGTAGCATGAGTTGATACATTGCTTCTTGGAAGAAATAAACATATTTACTTGCCTTTACAAATGGATTATACATATTGTTGTCCCAAAGTAGATAAATGAATCTAGAATGCCCTTGCTCAATTGCAAATGCATCTTGAGTTCCATTGTCAACTATATCTTCTTTCTTGAGTATAAGTGTGACCTTTGATAACTGGATAGCTTTCAATCAAGCTAGATGTCTTATTGGACATCCTCTTGATAAGAAAAACGTTGACTCTCCAACTAGAACCTCAACCTTTACATTGTTGATTGGATTGAGTTATCTCATGTCATTCAGTTGAAAGCATGGCTACATTACTTACTTCATTATGTTGTTCACAACATTTATATTTGTGAGATTTTTCATTAAGACTTGAGAAAAACTCCTCTATTGTGTTTGTGAAAATGTCTTCATCAAGTTCTTTGGTAGTTCCTTCATGCACAATATGTTCAAGTTCATGAACTTGAAATATATATGCATTCTTTTTATCTTGTTCAACTTGACTGATACCTTTTAGCATGCCCATCTTTTCACATCCGAAGACATGATTGTCCTCATTTATCAGCACTTTTGGCAAAATGATCTTCATCAACATCGTTTTGTTTATTTCCCATGGTATCTTGCATAGCCTCTATATCTTTTTCAATTGGTTCTTAATAATTCACTGAGTAGATATGAGAGTTGCCAAGTATTTTTGCTTCCTTTTCCTGGAAGAGATCAACAAGATCACTTTTCTCGAATCCACATTGCTCTATTGTTGCATTCTCTAATGGTGTCTCAAGAGAAAGCATCTTTGGTGGTGAGGATATATTTTTTTGTCTCCTTAGAGCATAATTAGAAGCGGTATTTGCATCCTTGGAATGCCCTTTTGGGGAGTAGAGGACGAACCTTGAGATATATGATTTTTGAGAGCTAGAAATTCATTAACCAACCTTTGCACCATAGGGTTTGTTTTGTTGGTTGAAGAAGATACCAAAGGACTTATTTGCCCAGGAAGAATCAGATCATCTTCTACCTCAGTTGCTAAATTTTGTGCAATTGCAAGATTGGTTGGATTTTCTCTTCTCAATAAAAAAGCTTACCTCTAGTAGCTGAGCGTTGATGTGAAGAAACACTTCAATTTATTTATATGCCAACTTGTTAATTTGATAATGAACTCACATGTTGGCTCATACAAGTTTTTCTTCATTTGAGCTAACTAAGACAATAGGGTGTGTGAGTATCTTTTACATGCTTGAATCTTTTCTCAAACTTGGCTCTAAGAGTAGCTCATTTTTTGCTTGACTATGATGCAAGATGGTAGAACCAATCAACAAAAACACCTTGTAGTTTCTCAATGAATAATCTCATCGAGACGTCTTTACATTCCACACCAAGAACACCACATGCAATGTAGAAATCCTTGATGTTCTCATCTAGATGTTGTTTCCCGTCATCATAGAACTTAGGAAAGTTCTTTCGTGCGCCATGAGGAAGAACATGTATGGGTGGTGTAAACTTCAAAAGACCAAAATCATTTCCCTAAGGAGCTTGGGAAACCATTTTACATGTTCTTAGTGAAAGTTTGAGAAACTACAAAAAAAGAATTTAGAATGAATATGATGTTGGTATACTTCAAACAAAAGTGGGAGACTTTTGAATGTATATCAATCCCCAACCGAGTCGACAAAACTGTTAGGTGAATATTTTGCAACCAACTTGATTCAATCAATTACAAAATAGTGATTTCAACCACAGTGTGTGAGACATTCTCTCCTCTTTGTAAGGGGAGGCTCCCATGTTATTGCTACTAAAATCAACTAACCCTTAACTAAGATTATCTACACTAAACTAACAATAGGATTTTACCTTCACCATATTCTCTTTTTTAAGAATACGTATTATTTCCTCCATCATATTCTCGTATTTTAGAATAGATGATCATCCTTTACAAGAATCTTTCAAGTACAATCTATTAGAGTCAGTAACCAAGAAGTTCATGAAAGCTCAAAGACTTTCCATGACTTATTATAAAATTTCACGAAAGAGATGAAATATACTTGCAGCTCAAAGACTTCAACATACACTACACCTTAGTCACACAAGTATAGAGGATAAGATCAGTTCAAAGACTACAAGTTATCTTTAGTTTAAACATATAAAACTAATTCCAAACACAATAAGCAACTCAAATACTACAAGATCAAGTTTGAATCCCTTTTAAATAACACTACAATAATCATCATCAAGTTTGGGTAATGTTGTCACATAATAGTTTGTTCGAACACAAATATTGAAAGTAACTTGCCTCTTTTATTGATTGCAAGTTGGTTTGCACGACAAAATCAAAGTTTTGAAATGCTTCTCAAATTGGCAGAGTTTTGTTGCATTGCCAAAAGATACTTATTTGCAATGAGAAATCGCATATTTATAGAGGAGAGGCTATGAGAAAAAGGTGGGAGGGATACAACTAACTTTGACTTATTCAACAATACAGTCCTACTTGACTTTGATTTGAATTATTGTTACATTTAATTACAATATTTAATTTTAACTGTAATAAGTCGAAACAAAATTACATAATGCATGATTGAAAATAGACAAAGTGTTTGGAGACACACTCTTTGCCAATGGATTTTTCATATCTTCGCTTGGTAGCTCGTACTTCGAAGTCTTCAAGTCCCAGTGTGCAGATATGGGTATCTAGAATGAAGTTGCAGCATTGGATTGAAGAAATCCCATAGTTGAACAAATCTCTCACAAAGATCATGCACAGTCAGAGGAAATCCCAAAAATTGCAAAAAGGAGGAAGAAAATGACTAAGTCTGGAATAGTTGCAATTTTGGATTCAAACAGGGTCCCAAATTACAACTATGCAAAGTAGTGAAAAAGTTTACATGTAATCAAGTTTTGAAACCTTGATTACATGTGTGAGAGAGATCGTCTCGCAATCAGGTTTTAAAAACCTAATTGTATTTAGAATACAAATGTGTGACCTTGCATTCAGGGTTTACAAACCCAATTGCAAGTGGACATGTGAAATGATTACCTTGCAATTGAAGTTTATAAAATTGATTGAAAGTGGGAGTGAATTGACATGCAATCATGTTTCTAAAACCTTATTGCATATGATATTCTATGGCGAAGGAGACATGCAATTGGGTTTTAGAATTGGATTTATAAAACTTGATCCCAAGAGTTTTAACAAAGTGCAAAGGATGTCTTACAATTGGGTTTTGGAAACCCAATTGCAAGTTAATGGTTTGGACTTGCAAGTTCCTTAAAATCAAGTTTTAGAAACTTGATTGCATGTGAATTGGTGCACTGAGGTCTTTTACAACCAGGTTTTCAAAACTAGATTGCATATGAGATGCAAATGTGACCTAATTGCAATCAATTTCTAGAAACATAGTTGCATATTATCAATGTAAAGATGTGGGAAACATATTATTGGGTTTTACAAAATCAATTGCATGTGAGCAATGCAAATGGTACAAATTGTAGTGTCAGGAAAACTCCCGACTTTACAAGGGTGGAATATTTTCTAACTCTTGGATGTCTTTGACTTTGTGAAAATTAGAAGACATGATAATGCCCCAAATGAATAGACTTTCTTGGGGATCAAACCATCCATGAAGAGATTTGAGCATTTCCTTGTTAGGCATTCCTAGATAGGCCATAAGATACAAAATAGAGAAATGTTTGTAGGGTTATCCCATGATTTTTGCCAACCTAAAATCAAAGATAATAGGTGGTATGCAATTCCTTAGTGATGAAAGTTCAGGAATCCCTAGAGAATGCTTTGTTCCTTGATTTTTTCATCCCACCACTGGTGGACCAAGCTTTGGTATCTCATCATATAACTATTGATCAGGAGGATAAAGTTTAAGAATTCAAGAGGTAGATTCTTCAACTTGAGAGTATGGTTGAGGAAATAAAATATCAAGATAAGACTACGCGTTCCATGGTTTCATTGTTGGTGGATCTTGAGGAACCTCCTTTTATTTTGGTTGAATCTTGAAATAAAGGAAACCTATTTTCTCTACTGCTAGCCAAGGGGTAATCACTAGGAACTGGTACAAGATTGATAGTGGTTTAGAGATGAGGGGTAAAGGAAGACCTCCTACCCAACAAAGATCATGCATAGTTAGAGGAAAGCCCAAAAATTGCAAAACAGAGGAAGAAAATGACTAAGTCTGGAATAGTTGCAATTTTGGTTTTAAATCCCAAATTACAATTATTCAAAGTAGTGCAAAATTTTACATGTAATCAAGTTTTGAAACCCTAATTACATGTGTGAGATAGATCATCTTTCAATCAGGTTTTGAAAACCCAATTGCATTTAGAATACAAGTGTGTGATATTGTAATCAAGGTTTACAAACCCGATTGCAAGTGTACAGGTGCAATGCTTACCTTGCAATTGAGGTTTAAAAACCCGATTGCAAGTGGGACTGACTTGACATGCAATCATGTTTCTAAAACTTGATTGCATATGATATGCAATGGTGAAGGAGACATGGAATTGGGTTTTAGAATCAGATTTCTAAAACTTGATTACAAGAGTTTTAACAAAATGCAAAGGATGTCTTGCAATCGGGTTTTGGAAATCCGATTGAAAGTGAATGGTTTGGACTTGCAAATTCCGTACAATCAAGTTTTAGAAACTTGAATGCATGTGAATTGGTGCAGTGAGGTCTTATGTAATCGAGTTTTCAAAACTGGATTGCATATGAGATGCAAATGTGACCTTGCAATCGGGTTTCAGAAACTCAATTGCATGTTATCAATGCAAAGATATGAGAAACATATTATCTAGTTTTACAAACTCAATTGCATGTGATTAATGTAAATGGTACGAGTTGTAGTGTTAGGAAAACCCCCAAATTTTCAAGGGTGGAACATTTTCTAACTCCTAGATGACTTTGACTTTGCAAAAATGAGAAGACATGATAATACCCCAAATGAATAGAATCTTTGGGGGATCAAAATGTGCATGAAGACATTCGAGGATTTCCTCATTAGGCATGCCTATAGGACATAATATATAGAACAAATAAATTTTCGTTGGGTTATACCATAATTTTTTCCAATTTAAAATCAAGGATAATAGGTGGCCTGCAATTCCTCAGTGATGGAAGTTCGGGAATCCCTAGAGAATTCTTTGTTCCTTTATTTTGTCATCCCACCACTAGTGGACTAAGCTCTGGTATCTCAGCATGTATGAATATTGATCAGGAGGATAAAGCTTAAGAATTCAAGAGGTAGAGTATTCAACCTAAGAGTATTGCCGAGGAAAACAAATATCAAGATAAGACTACATGTTCCATGGTTTTCATCCTTGGCGGATCTTGAGGAACCTCCTTTTATTTTGGTTGAATCTTGAAATAAAAGGAAACCTACTTTCTCTACTACTAGCCAAGGGGTGATCACTAGGAACTGGTAGAAGAGTGACCGTTGTTTAGAGATGAGGGGTAAATGAAGACCTCCTACCCAAAAAGGATAGGAAAGAGAGAGTAAGAAAGAGATTGATGGAGGATCTCAAAAGACCCCTTTTGGGATGTTCTTTAAAAACACTCCTAAAAACATCTTCATGAGGATCTTATCCTAGAATATTTAGGGGTCAAATAACCCTCATAAATATTTTTATCTAAATTGATAAGGGATCATGGCGTTGATAGTTTCCTCAATTACGAGATCTACATGCAAAGTGATGAGTTGGAAAAATTAAGAATGTGTTGTTTAGGGATTTTGGTTTCCATGGTTGTAATGTTGATGGAGCCCCTAGTGGCATTTCCACGTTTTGGAGCCCCGGGTTGGTTAAGGTTGTGGTTTTTTTTTAAGATGCTAACCTTATTGCTACTAGATTCACCCACTTGAGAGATGATGCTTCTTGGATTATCTCTTATATTTCTACTGCAAATGTCAAGGATGCCAAAAAGGGATTATTGAATAACTAAAGAAATTTTAAATCTATTTTCCAGAATGATAGATGGCTTGTCATTGGGTTTTTTAATATTCTATTGAAAGATGAAGAGAATCATGGAGGCTATCAGATTCCTGATGATAATAGAAGTGACTTAATGAACTTTATTAATTTTGATCTTGTATAGGTTGTAAAATATTGGATGAATAACCTGCAAGAAGATTACTAAAAATCCAACCACAAAATAATCTTAAGCTACTTGAATAAATCATACACCTAATCAAAAGAGGAAGATAAATAATTAATTGCGTAAAAATGAATCATTATAAAGCCACGCATAAATCATATCAACATAATTTCTCCCTTGTTTCTCTTTCCAATGTAATGTGAACTCTCAAATTTTCTCTTGATATGACAAAATGAAAATTCAAGATCTGTGGTTATAAAACAATGAAGAATCACCTTCATTTTCTAAATTTTGGGATTCCAATAGACAATTCAGATTAAAAGGCAATGTTTGGTAATGAATGGTTAGGATTCAATAAAGGTGATTTATGATGAAAAAAAAAGATAAAAATTTCTTCTTTATTTGAGATGTGGATGGAATTGAAGGCTTAATTAATATTAAATAATTAAATTATTTAATCATATGCATGAGAACATAATAAATAAAATAAAAATTTATTTATTTTAGAGGAAGTTGTTTTCTTCAAAAAAGAAAAATAGTTGAATAGTTGTTTAATTATGAGGGAAAATAGAAGAAAGCATTTAATTAAAGTGAATAAAATTGACTAATTAAATAATAAAATTATTTAGTTAATATTAGAAGAAAATTAGATAAATAATAATTCAAAATTATTTAATTAGAGGAGGAAATTTTTAATTTTTGAATTGAATTAGAAAAATGACACAGAATTAATCAAATAATTAAAATTATTTAATTAATTAAGAAAAAAGTTAGTAAAATTATTGCTTGCTGACATGGGGCAAATTTAGGTGTTTACATTTTACCCCTCTTTGAGACAATGCACTTTTGAGCATTGTTTCAAAGAATAATCATAATTTTTTTCCCCTAGTACGCCCTTGTGAGAATAAAGTGATGATGAGGTAATATGGTACCCCCTTGAGAGATTGTTTGTGCAATAAAGTCATGAATGATCTCGCGAAAGAAATGTTAGATGACAAGATGAAATATGATGACAAAGAAGAATGTTTAGTAAGAAGTGAATAATGTTAGTAGGTGATGATGGTTATTAGATTGATATTGGTGTAAAATGGTGAAAAGGGAAGCAATGCAAATTGGAAGATTGTCAAAATGTACAATGGTAAAAAGGAAACAATGCAAATAGGAAGATCACTTCACCTTTTCAAAGATGACACATTTAGAAGGAAGATGTCCCCAATAAGCTCAACAGGTGACTCAAGTGCTAAATGGAGAGAGTAATTCATTCTACTAAATATGTAATTTTGATATGAAAAATGATAATACAAACAAAATACAAACTAGGAAAGATTTAAATACATCTAGAAAAGAAATAGGAAATAAGCAACTTCATATCTGAATAATTGATAGACAAAATGCTAAGATAACCTGTAACGACTTTTCTAAGATCCCAACTCTGTAACCTACCTACCTGTCAAATTTGAGCCTATTTCTAAGGGTATAGATTGACCTTCTTGACATGTACCTAGGTTAGGTCTAATTTTAAGCCTATACACTAGGTTTATGCCTGATACTTTCAGGATCACTCCAACTATTCCCGATTTTCTTAGATTAGTTACAAAAACCTTGTAGCTTTCTTTTGCACACCAAAAAAAAGAAAAAAGTTGGGTAAAAGGGTTTTTCCTTGGTCAAACCTATGTTTAAGAATCAACCATAAAATTGAATTGAAATTACATAAAGGAAAAGTATGTAAAAAGGTAAATGTTAGATTCACCTTGCATAAACCATCATGGATGGATGTAGAAATGACTCATACCCATGAAGATACTTGAATGTGCATGGAATCAAGGAGTTGACCTTGATTTGTAGAATAGGAATCAAGGATGCCCTAAAAAATGCATGGATCTATGAACATCACTCCTAGATCTTCAAAGTTGATATGCTTGATAATCGCTTACAATGAAGAAGAGATGAATGTAGATGGATGGAAGGATCTTCTTGCTCAATTGAGAATTCATGTACTTGGCCATTATGGGAGAGAATTTTTTTTAATGAAGATCACCTTGGAATGAACTTGAATTAATCAGAGAAATTGGATTTTAGATGCTCGTCTTCAAATCTTGAATCCAATTTCTCAATTTCTCTTGAAAAATTGGTTGCAAATTCTTGAGTATAGTTATTGGATGCAAAATGAGGAGAGATAGGGTGTTTTTATATGTCATCCACCATTTTGAGATTCAAAATTGATCTAGGTTGACCCCTAGATCATTTCATCCATTAACATTCTAACATAGGGCTTTGGGCCAAATTCAGGTCTAAACCCAAGGGTATATATTGGCTTTTTGACCTATACCTGGGGTTTTGGTCCAAAATTCAAACTATGTGCCAAGATGGTAGAGAAGAAGTTTGAAATTAAGAATCAGGGTGCGAGGATCAAGCATAACGAACACCTGATCTCAAAATCACCAAAGTGGGGCCTAATATAGCATCCAATCATGGGTACTAACTTTTTAGGATAGCAAAATTATACATAGAGATGATTGATGTATAAGATGAAGTAGATAGATAGGTGTTGTGTGATGAGAATCATGTATGGTTTCAGGAAGAACCTATCCTGTATAAGACAAGTGATGACATCTAGTTTTAGGGAAGACATACCCTATATATTAAACAAGTGACAATGTCTGGATTCAGGAAAGACATATCCTTTATAATATAAGTGCCAAATTCTAGAGTCAGGAAAGACATAGCTCGTATGAGATAAGTGATGATTCAAGATTGATTGATTGACTGATAGAATGATTTGATTGATTGACTAATTTAACTAGTTGGTTGATAAAAGAAATATTACTGAAATGACCAGATTAAGAAATGACTATGTCGGTTGGATGAAAGGACACACTTTCCATTAAAATCCTAAATATATAGATACCACTTTTCTTTTTGAATCTTCTTATTATGATGCAAATATTTTCATCATCGAGCCACTTCTATTTAGCAAAGTGGGTATGTCCACACTAGGATATTGAGAATCTAGTTGAGATTTTCCCTTTTCATATGACATGCACTTATAATAGACAAGGAATGCTGATCAATCCATCTAAGGGTGATGTGTTAGGGGTCAAGGTATATGTGAAAACTACAAGCATCGTTACTCATTGTAATATTTTCTGCATTAGATACTTTGCTCATATGTAAACACCCAAAATACATGTCCTTAGATTTCATGAAAAAACACCCAAAATTCTTTTCCTTTGATTTCATGATAAACCATCCCACAAACAACAAACAAATAAAAATAAAGCCATAAACCATATTGACATCTCTAATCACTTGTGGATATATCGAAGAAGCATATGAACATGACTTAAGATAAATCAAAATATGATAAGACTCACTTAACTAAACTAGTCAACAACCATACTAATCTTGCCAAAGAAAAGTGTTTCTTGAAATGATAATGTTTGATAAGATTCCTAACATAGGAAATACATATGTATTAAGGCATGATATCTCATAGGGCTCTTGTTCTAGGAAAGACATATTTGTAGAGGCACAATATTCGATAGGTATATTTAAAATTGATTGGCGGTTGATCAACTAGGTTGTAGACTATCTTGATAGGTTTGTCTAGTGATGCATGGTTTGTTAAGCTCAAACTTGTACTATGTTTGATGTCTATTCAAAGTGTTTGTTGTTTCAAAAATATTGTGTTATGGAAAATGACAAAGACGAGATTATTTTTTTTATTTTTGATGTTTATTATTATTAGGGATTTCTAAGGACTTTTTCTATTTATTTTTTTGGATTTTTTATCATTTTTTTCATGACATTTTAGATTGTTGATTGAGGTGAAAGGCATATGTGAAGAATTTATTCTTAAACAAGATGTATTTATTTGCCCCAATGTCTAGAGAAGAATGAAACATTATGAATGGATGAATGCACTGGTAGAACAAAAATAGATAGGTGAAAGTTTGGGGTAACTTATTATGTAATCATAGCTAATTTGGTTTGCAAGGACTATCTCATAATGTGATAACGCGTTTAACCAAGCTAAGGGATTGGAAATGGCAATGTAGACCATGACATTTGTGCTCTAAATGGCATGTGGTCCAAATGAATAGATATGTCAAGAAGTTTTTGAAAACATACTCAGGTAAGTGCACAAAGATGGGGGACCAAAAAGATGCCACTTTTCTTTTTGGCCCCCCATCGCGCACAGTGCGCACGCAGTAAAGGGCGCACGCCCTATGGCTTGGGTTGCCCAAGCCTTAGGCTTGGGCAATCCAAAACAAAGCGCGTGCACCAAATAGGGCGCATGCCAAATAGGGTGCACACGCTTTGTAAAATCCAAACATTTTCACCCCCGTGCGCACTATGCAAAGCCAAATCCATATTTTTGCATAGCACGTGCGCGCTATGAAAAACTAGAAAGAGAGGGAGAGATAAGGGATAGAGGATGATAAGGGGGGAGAGAGAGAGAGAGAGAGAGAGAGAGAGAGAGAGAGAGAGAGAGAGAGAGAGAGAGGGTAATTTATACAAATATAACATTTAAGTATAAGTTTGATAATTTTCTTATACTTTAAGTTATATTTGTATAAATTATAAAATATAATGCTTTCAGGATGTTTGGGATAGGTTCCAGCTTCACAAGAGTTAACATGCAGATTCTAGATTTGAAAAATTCCAGACTTAGCCAAATTTCAAGATTTAGCAAGCCTTCAGTAGGGTTACCTCCCACAATCCATCATGGATTTCTAAGGTCAAACTAAAGCTGGCAAAAGGATTCCCAAAGGGTTTTAACTCGTTTTATCACAAATCACACAGTTTCGACCCCATCACTATGACAGACATAGCATAGCTCTCACCTCTCTCTCTCTCTCTCTCTCTCTCTCTCTCTATCTCTCTCTGTCTCTGTCTCTGTCTCTGTCTCTGTCTCTGTCTCCCTCCCACTCTCTCTCACCCTCTCTCTCTATCACCATCTCTCTCTCTCTCTCTCTCCATTCTCTCCTCTCTCTCATCACCCTCTCTCTCCCTCTCTCTCTGTAATGAGAGAGAGAGAGAAGGGGAAAGGGAGCGAGTAGGAGAGAGAGAGAGAGAGAAGGAGAAGGAGATGTGTCTTTGTGTGTTTTTGTTTGTTTGTGTGTGTGTGTGTGTGTGTGTGTGTGAGAGAGAGAGAGAGAGAGAGAGAGAAGGGGAAAGGGAGAGAGTAGGAGAGATAGAGAGAAGGAGAAGGAGAGGTGTGTGTGTGTGTGTGTGTGTGTGTGAGAGAGAGAGAGAGAAGGGGAAGGAGAGATAGAGAATGTTAAAGGGAGAGAGTAGGAGAGAGAGAGAGAAGGATAAGGAGAGAGTGTTAGGAATAAGGTGTCTCAACCTTGGATAATTCCTATTTTTATTATTTGTTTTGTAAATGTATTTTTTGCAAATAATGAAATTAAGTGTGAGTGTACATGTCTAGTTGGCATGTTGATGTGTCACTCCACTTGATGTATCGACATCTTGTGCGTAAGGAGATCATGACTGAAAGGGTCATGACGGATTCCTATGACGCGTAAGAACTATTTAAGGAATGTGCTATGACAGGTGTAAGAGCATCTTATGACTTGGGCCTATTTGGGCGCCCAAGAAGAAGTGGTTGGTGTGTGTAAGAGAATATGCCAAAAATAGGTTGGTATGACAGATTCTCTTACATTTCTCTTGTGACTGTTATTTTTGGTGGATTCTATGACAAGCTGTCATAGTCTATTCTAGGGATGGACGCCTATTCTTGGGATTGCATGTAACAGTTGTGTACATGTGGCTTTGTGCATGGGTCTTGGTGGTTGGACACCAAACTCCTTTTATGGGTATTTTTTGGGTCCTGAGGAGTCTATATATATGATGCTGCTTCTATGGGAGATACATAAGTTTGATAGGTGTACTGTTATGTAGCTAGACTAGTCTCTCATCTCCTGAAAGAACTTGCATTGCAAGTGTGTTGTAATCTTTGTGTTGAAGATAATACATTGTGCAGGTTTTGGAGGGGTGGGGTTGTTTTACCGAAAGGTTTTTTCCCACCGACATATCTTTGTGTTTATGTGTTTCGATCTTCTCTATCTATTTTCTATATGCATGGTATATGGCTGCAATATCTTTGTTAAAGTAGTTAACGAATTTGAAATTGTAAGGGTTTAAAAAGAATTTGCACAATACTTTCCTTTAGAGATTAGTTTATGAAGCTGTTTTCGCACCTGAGTTTCCTTACAAGTGGTATCAGAGCTTGATCAACTTTTGATCCTAGTTGTTGGGTAGGGTTTTTTGAGCTAATTTCAAGTTGAGTGGGAGTTTTGTGCAGAGCATTTTGAATCTTATTTGCAGATTGAGATGGCAAGTTCCTCATACAGTAGAATGGAGGTGGAGAAATTTAATGGCACTAATTTTGAGTTGTGGAAACTCAAGATGGAAGACATGCTTGAAGACCGTGATCTATGGGAGGCTACTTCACTTGTTGTAAAACCTGCAACGATATCTCAAGCAAATTGGGAGATCAAGGATCGGAAGGCTAAGGGTCTCATTAGACTCTGTCTAGCAGATGTCATTCTTCTGAATGTTCTTGATGAGACTACTGCAAATTCTTTGTGGCAACGACTTGGGTTTGTGTATTAGGCCAAATCTCTGGTGAATAAGTTGTTCCTGAGAAAGAAGTTGTATTCTTTAAGAATGGAGGAAGGAGGATCCGTAACTGATCATCTCAACGCATTCAATTTACTGATTGCACAGTTGGCATCATCCGGTGCCAAGATCAAGGAGGAGGATCGTTGTAAGACCATGCTTTGTTCCTTGCCAGATTCGTGGGACCATCTTGTGATGGCTCTCGGAAGTACTATAGTCACATTCCGTATGGATGATGTGGTGTCTTCACTGCTATCTGAGGAGATGCAAAGAAAGACTTCGGATTTGTTGAAGGAATCCCTTGCTATTCACGGGAGATCCAATGACAGAGGAAAGCAGAATGACAACAAGTCAAAGAAGGGTAGATCCAAATCCCGTAGGAGTTCTAAGACTCTTAGAAATTCCAAGGCGAAATGTTGGAACTGTGATAAAACTGGACACTTCCAGAGGGACTGCAAAGAACCGAAGAAGAAGAAGAAAGGCTCAGATTCAGCTTCTGAAAAATCTCAAGAAGATGGAGATGCTTTTATTGTAGCTTTGGCAGCCCATGCATCTGATGATGTGTGGTTAGTTGACTCGGGTGCTTCTTTTCACATGACCTCTCATCGGAATTAGTTCTCAAAATATGAAGAGTTCGATGGTGGAAAGGTGTACTTGGGTGATGATTCTCACCTAAAGATAGTTGGACGCGGAAGGGTCACTATCAGATTTCTTGATGGATGAGTAAAGGGAATCAACGGAGTTATGCACATTCTGGGTTTGGTACGAAACCTATTATTTGTAAGTATGATGAATGATGTAGGTGTGCAAGTTGTCTTTTTGAAAGATGGATGCAAGATGATGAGAGGTTCTATGGTGCTAGCTAGAAGTACTATGATAGGTACTTTGTTTCAGCTTGAAGCATGCATTGCTCAGTGCAATAGTTCTTCTGTTTCAAAGAAGAGAGCAGCTATCACTTCATCCCCACCATCTGAACAAGCAGTAAAGAAGATTGTGGCAATGGGTTCCGATGGCAGTGCAATAAGTTTACCTAAGGGTGCAAACACTTTGGAAGGAAAGCTTCCTGCAGAAAAGACGATGTTGTGGCATATGAGATTTGGCCACATTGATGAGAAGGGTCTTAGGACCCTGAAAAATAAAAACCTCGTTGAGGGGTTAAATGATTGCAATATCGAGTTTGACTTCTGTGAACACTGTGTCTATGGTAAACAAAATCGTGTTCAGTTTTACTTTAGTTCTCACAAATCTTCTGATGTTTTGGATCTTATTCATTCTGATGTATTTGGTCCTGTAAAAGTTCCTTCAATCTCCAAGTCTATATTTTTTGTATCTTTCATAGATGATTACGGTAGGACTTGGATTTATTTCCTTAAAAGTAAGACACAAGTCTTTAGTCAATTCAAGAAATTTAAAGCCCTTGTAGAGAATCAGACTAGTAAGAAGATTAAGTGTGTGAGAACTGACAATGGTGGTGATTTTTTCTCAGTAGAGTTTGAACAGTTATGTAAAGAATGAGGTATTGAGAGGCATAAGACAACTCCTTATACCCCGCAGCAAAATGGAGTTGCAGAGAGAATGGACAGGACACTGATGGAGAAGGCTAGGAGTATGCTTAGTGGAGCTGGTTTAGAACAAAGGTTTTGGGCCAAAGCTGTGGCCATTGCTTGCTATCTGGTTAACAGATCTCCTACATCAGCTCTTGTTGATGAAAAAGAAAAGGAAAAAGATGTTGTTCAGTTGCCTCCTACCCTTGAGAAGACTGAACAGAGGGACCATGTTGGATCTAATGATGAGGAGAGCTCTAGCAGCTCTGATAGTTTGGAAGAAGAGGAAGAACAACCTCAACCTCAACCCTTGAGGAGATCCATGAGAGAAAGAAAGCAACCAAAAAGGTTTGGTTATTCTATGTTAGATTCTAGTTGTGCCTTTTCTTTGATTACTAACACTGATGAACCTAGATCTGTGAAAGAGGCTTTGGGCATGGAAGATGCAGGTTCCTGGATTGAGGCTATGGATGATGATATGGCTTCATTGGAGAAAAACAAAACTTGGGACCTTGTACCTTTGCCTAAAGGGAGAAAATATGTTGGCTGTAAATGGGTGTTCAGGAAGAAATTCTGTGTAGATGGCAGTGTTGAAAGGTACAAAGCTAGATTGGTTGTAAAGGGGTATTCACAGGTAGAGGGAATAGATTATGGTGAAATATTCTCTCCTGTTGCAAAGTTGACATCCATTAGATTTATGTTATCTCTTGCTGCATCATATGATTTAGAGATAGAACAGATGGATGTGAAGACAACTTTCCTTCATGATGATTTGGAGGAAGAGATTTATATGTCACAGCCTGAGCACTACATTGTTAAAGGTAAAGAATCCTTAGTTTGCAGATTAAAGAAATCTCTATATGGTTTGAAGTAATCTCCTAGGATGTGGTACCTTAAGTTTGATGCCTTTGTGTTGTCAATTGGATTTGTAAGATCGAAATCAAATCATTGTGTTTATTTCAGAGTGAAAATGATCGCCTTCTTATTGTTGCATTATATGTTGATGATATGTTGCTGTTTGGGAAGGGTAAGGGTATGATTTCTGATTTTAAATCTCAGTTGTCAACACAATTTAAGATAAAAGATCTTGGGGCAGCTAGGTACATCTTGGGTATGGAAATCAGTAGAGACAGGTCTAACAGAAAATTTTGGTTGAGTCAGAGTAAGTATGTGAAGTCTGTGTTGGACAGGTTCAACATGACAGATTGTAGACCACTGCGTGTTCCTGTTTCTGTGGGAACAAAGTTATCTATAGATGATTGTCCAAAATCTCCTAGTGAGGTGGAGGACATGAGTAGAGTACCTTATGCTAGTGTAGTTGGCAGTCTTATGTATGCTATGGTCTGTACTAGACCAGACATTGCCCAAGCAGTGGGAGTCCTGAGTCAGTTTATGGCTAACCCTAGATGGGTACATTGGGATGCAGTTAAGTGAGTATTTAGATATTTGAGGGGTACATCAGATTACTCCATATGTTATCATGGTAACTCTTCTAGATCTCTGCATTCAGTTTGTATTCGTGGGTTTGTGGATTCAGATTGGGTAGGTGATATTGATAGCAGGAGATCCACCAGTGCTTATGTGTTCACTATGTTTGGTGGTGCCATTAGTTGGATGAGTAAGAGACAACTTGTGGTTGCTTTGTCCACTACAGAAGCTGAGTACATGGCTACTACTCATGCTTTTAAGGAAGCCATTTGGCTTAAGAGATTGTGTTCTGATGTTGGTGTTGATGTAGAACAGATTACCATTTGGTGTGACAGTCAGAGCGCTATTTGCCTTGCAAAGAATCCAACTTTCCATGCCAGAATGAAGCACATTGATGTGCAGTTTCACTTTGTGAGAGATATGGTGGAAGATGTAAAGGTAAATTTGGAGAAGGTAGATACTGTGAAGAATGTTGCAGATGCATTAATGAAACCAGTGGGCACTGAGAAGTTCAGATGGTGTTTAGAGCCTATGGGCCTTTTGGCCTATAGCAGTTAAGTTCCTGTTATGTTCCTGTTGCTCTTACAAGGTGTTCGACAAGTGGGAGAATGTTAGGAATAAGGTGTCTCAACCTTGGATAATTCCTATTCTTATTATTCATTTTGTAAATGTATTTTTTGCAAATAATGAAATTAAGTGTGAGTGTACATGTCTAGTTGGCATGTTGATGTGTCACTCCACTTGATGTGTCGGCATCTTGTGCGTAAGGAGATCATGACTGAAACGGTCATGACAGATTCCTATGACGCGTAAGAACTATTTAAGGAATGTGATATGATAGGTGTAAGAGCATCTTATGACTTGGGCCTATTTGGGCGCCCAAGAAGAAGTGGTTGGTGTGTGTAAGAGAATATGCCAAAAATAGGTTGGTATGATAGATTCTCTTACATTTCTCTTGTGATCGTTATTTTTGGTGGATTCTATGACAAGCTGTCATAGTCTATTCTAGGGATGGATGCTTATTCTTGGGATTGCATGTAACAGCTATGTACATGTGGCTTTGTGCGTGGGTCTTAGTGGTTGGACGCCAAACTCCTTTTATGGGTTTTTTTGGGTCCTAAGGAGTCTATATATATGATGCTGCTTCTATGGGAGAGACATAAGTTTGATAGGTGTACTGTTATGTAGCTAGACTAGTCTCTCATCTCCTGAAAGAACTTGCATTGCAAGTGTGTTGTAATCTTTGTGTTGAAGATAATACATTGTGCAGGTTTTGGAGGGGTGGGGTTGTTTTACTGAAAGGTTTTTCCCCACCAGCATATCTTTGTGTTTATGTGTTTCGATCTTCTCTATCTATTTTATGTATGCATGGTATATGGCTGCAATATCTTTGTTAAAGTAGTTAACGAATCTGAAATTGTAAGGGTTTAAAAAAAATTTGCACAATACTTTCCTTTAGAGATTAGTGTAGGAAGCTGTTTCTGCACCTGAGTTTCCTTACAGAGAGAAGAGAGAGAGAGAGAGAGAGAGAGAGAGAGAGAGAGAAAGAGCGGGGGGGAGGAGAGATAGAGAAGGGGAAAGGGAGAGAGAAGGAGAAAGAGAGGTGTGTGTGTGTGTGTTTGTGTGTGTGTGTGTGTGTGTGTGTGAGAGAGAGAGAGAGAGAGAGAATGGAGAGAGAGAGAGAGAGAGAGAGAGAGAGAGAGAGAGAGAGAGATGAGGGGAAGGAGAGATAGAGAAGGGGAAGGAGAGATAGAGAAGGGGAATGGGAGAAAGTAGGAGAGAGAGAGAAGGAGAAGGATAGGTGTGTATGTGTGGGAGGGAGAGAGAGAGAGAGAGAGAGAGATTTGGGTGAGAGCTAAGCTAATTCTATCGTAGAGATGGGGTCAAAACCAAGTGATTTGTGATAAAACGAGTTAAAACCCTTTGGGAATCCTTTTGCCAGCTTCAGTTTGACCTTAGAAATCCATGATGGATTGTGGGAGCTAACCCTGTTGAAGGCTTGCTGAATCCTGAAATTTGGCTAAGTCTGGAATTTTTCAAATCTCCTATGAAGCTAGAACCTATCCCAAACATCCTGAAAGCATTATATTTTATAATTTATACAAATATAACTTAAAGTATAAGAAATTAAAATTATCAAACTTATACTTAAATGTTATATTTGTATAAATTACCCCCCCGCTCTCTCTCTCCCTCTATCTCTCTCTCTTCCTCTATCTCTCTCTCTTCCTCTCACTATGTGAATCTATATTTTACATAGGGTGCACGCCCTATGAAAATCATAAATTTACATATAGGGCGTGCGCGCTTTGTAAAGGATTTGAATTTACCAATCCTAAGCCTTGGATTTTCCTTGGACATCCAACCCAAAGGCTTGGTCGATTGAAATAGGCCTGAGACGTGTTTTTCAGGAGACATACAAAAAAATGACATCTTTTTTTGTGTGCTCCTCGTCAGGTTTACTCATGGCTAAAGAACGTAAAAATCAGACGATGTGATATTGCAGATCTCTCTGTTAGGTATCTAAGCATATAATTTATTTTGAATTCTGATTATGTTAAGTTTTTCAACTCTAATTTCTTTTGTGTGTATGTCTGTTTTTTGTAAAAAACCAACATGCAGTATTTTGGGCATAGATTTTGGCTCATTCATCGAATTTTGCAATAAGTTACATTTTTAGAAACTAGACTCCATTCTACACACTTTAAAAAAAAAAATTTTAATTTTTGATTAGTTTTAAATGATTTCTAGGGGGAGGACACAGAAATTTCATATTTTCAGGATGTGTGCACTTCGTAAATTCATCAAAAATTATACGTTCATCAAAAAATTACCAAAAAAATCTAGGATAAACTAGGTGGTGTTAGCTAACTTCTCACTGGAACGATTAAAAAAATTCAAAAAAAAAGTTAATATTTTAGGGGGAGCACACCAGACGCTATGTTATGTTTTTGGACAAAAAAAAGGACCACTTTTGTGCTCCCCCTTTTTGAGGGCCTTAATCTGCACCATTTTCAAAATAAGTTAGTAGTTTAGGAACTTGATTCAGAGTATTACAACTCTTATTTTTGTCGCATTTTAAAATTTTGAGTCTAATTATCTTCAATTTCTTGTTGAAGTTCAGAGTTTGTTGATTTCAGGAAAAAAGTGGCATCTTATACCCTCTTTTTGGTCCCCCATCTTTGTGCACTTACCCACTCCTCATTTTTTTGTCCTTAGATTTGATCAAGATCAAGAGATGGATTTGGATAGGGTAGAGATAGGATAAGTGATATTAAAGGTGTTAATGAATGACAAAAGTAAGAGACAAATAAGATAAAGGATATGGACTAAAAGGTGTGGATAATGTGAAGAAAATAGGAAGCATGATGCTTATGGGGGTCCTTAACCTTGTCAAGATCAAAGGTGAAAAAAGGATATGGAGGTAGACAGGGTGATGGACAATGGAGGATGAGGGATCATGGAGGATGTAGTAACTAAGATAGCATGGAAGAAGCTTGTCCCCAAGTGTAGAGTGCGAGAGGGTAATAGATTACACATGATGCTTGTTTTCCAGTTTTTCATCATGATACTTTTCCAAGGCAACACAAGAAGTGGTTTTCACCATGGGAAAAATTATCTCTTTAACTTCTTTTTTTGTATCACATGAGATTTTTGTTTGCCAAGTTTTCATCAAGGTGACTATTTTTTACTTTTTAATTTTTTTGTATTTTTTTTACTTTTTGAAAGATAATTGACTTGTGAGAGGACATGGAAGAAGAACTCAAGCATCTTATTATTTGAATAGTAATTGTGAAATATGTGCTATAATGGACCATGGCTATTGAAGTTATGCTTAAAGATGTTGATAGTGTGATAGAAAAAGGGGATGAAATGGGTGATAAGATGAACTAGGTTAAGGTTTTATGCATATGATTGGACCAAAGGAATGGAATGATGGAAAATAGGTAGCAGATAATGGATGTGGTATTGGAAAATTTGTGTATGGGTAGTGAGAAATGTTGGAAAGTTTAACATTGGCACACACCTTGAAGGGTGGAAGACTGATGGAGGAAAGATGGATGTTGGATTTTGAGATTTAGATGGAGGAAAAGATGTGGATTTTGGAGCACAAGGACCCATAATGGATGAAGGAGGCGATGGAGTATCTAGGACAGTGGATTTTGGGACATAAGGACCCAAAATAGATTTGGAAGATGGAAGACATTTAGTTCAAGGAAAGATGGAAGCCTTTGGAATAGAAAACTTGGATGCCAATTTTAATTTTTCTTTAGGATGTAGTGCTTCTATGAGAAACTTGGGAATCCACATAGTTTTTTATTTATCTCTCATTGGTAATTCTTTTGAACATATTGCTTCAATGAGAGACTTACGAATATACATGGTTTTCAATTTTTTATTTTTCTTAATGGACCTTTGTGGTCTTTTGGATTTTCCTTTTTTTCTTTTGGATCAATTTTTTTTTTGTTTTTACATGTCTTTTGGATGGGACAGATTGATCCTTTGACATATGTGGACTTTTGAATTTGTGGCTTTTATGCTTGGCATCCAAATTGCTTCCAAGAGAAATGAAATTTATGGATGGATAGGTATGAGATGGAGGCCTTTTGAAGGAGTTTATGTAGATGGATGGTTGGAAGGTTCTCAAGGATGTGTGCCTTTGTTGATCTTGATTTATGAAAGAGTAAGTGGTTTGTGGACTAGAGATATCATCAATATGGATAGTTGATGGAGGGATATAAGGACCTAAGATTGATGCAAGGGATCAAGACTCTAACCTTGGGATATAAGGACCCATAATGGATTTTGAGGATGGGGAAGGTGTATGTTTGAGTTTATATGGAGGATTATAGGATTTTGGAGGGATACCATCATCTTGAGAGTGAGATATGTATCCAAGGCCATGATAACATGGATTTTCTTTGATAATAAGGGGTTTCTAATATACCTTGTTGATTGAGACCTAACCCTTTGCCTTGATAATTCATGCTTTGAAAAATATTTTTGTCAATGAGATACTTGTTACTTTTGAAACAAGATTCAAGTCCAATTTGAGGTGGAGGAGGCATTTAAGAAATGATAGGATCATGAAGTAGACTTGACCAAATGAAAGTGGATGAACCTATCTGATATGTAAGAGGCTCATGAATGGCTTAGATAGGGGTGATGAAATCTTGAGGTGGATATGGAATATTATGACATCGAGATGGAAGGTTGATAGGATCTTGTGGTGGACATGAAGGATTATGACATGTAGACAGAGGGTTGATAGTAACTTGTGGTGCACAAGGAGGATTATGAGATGGAGATAGAGGGTTGATAGGATCTTGTGGTGCACATGGAGGATTATGACATGCAGATGGAGTGATACTTTGACCTTGACATGGAAGAGGATCATTGGATAAAGTGGATGAGACATCATGATCTTGCTTAGGAAGTGGATCATGAATGAGATTTGGAAGGATGTTTTGCTCTTAGGACGAAAGAGGATCATTGGATCGAGTGGAATTAAAATCATAGTTTTGCATAGGAGGTAGATTATGAATGGTACTTGGAAGGATTTTCCCTCCAAATGTTTTTCAACTCCTTCCAAATTCCTTGTATGCTTGAAAATTCATAAAATTTTCAATTACACCTCTTTGACTCAAAAATAAAATGTGAATAAAAAAGACACTTAAAAAGGTAATATACTTATTATCACTTTAATAAATGTTTCATTCTTTTTTCATTTGGTTTTAAGTCAACACAAAATCTTTATAAAGTGATATAAACACATCAATTTAACAAATTTCTATACTTAACACTTTGAATCTAATGCAACAAAAACAAAGCATATAGGTATACCTACGGGGTATTAATGAAATGCAAAATATTTAAAAAAAACAAAGGAAAAAACCTTTCTCATCGAGCACAGATTTTAGGGTAAACAAAACCCTAATTCAAAATGCCGCCACTCATTCTTACTGCATTTTTACGTTTTGTCTTTTCATCTATGCTATTGCAAAGCACCTGTGATAAGTTGCTTTTGAGGGTTTGATGAGATTTTCCATGAAGATTTATAGAGTACTTGGTTGTGCTTCATGCAGATCAAATACACATTAAAGACGTTCTTGGTAAGCTTCCTTAATTGTGAATAAAAAAGTGTTGTCTCGAGTTCTCCATGGCAGGCTGCAGTTTGAAAATATTTATATTCTTGTTGTATCACTGCTACCCCATGGTAATTTGCTATCCGTGTCTGAAAAATTATGACTGTGCCTTTTTTTTCCTTCAGGATAATTCTTTATTCTTTTGAAGATAGGTATCTCATCACAAAATCTTCACTCAATTTTTGATTAACTACAAGATTTTCATCTGAGCTCAAGTTTAACTTCTTCTCCAATTTGGGGTAGGAAAAATCAAGCGGGAGAGTTCCTTGTGATGAACGACCTGTGACACTTTCCTCCTTAAAATGGTCTGTGACTAAACTGCCCTTATTTAGTTTATTCAAAATATTGCCATTCTTTCCTTGTTCATCATTTTCTTGTTTGCCAGAAATCCTTATACGCCTTCTCATCTCCTGATACCCCACAGGCTCAGAATCTTTATGTATTCCCCACAATAATTTTTCTTTTTTTGATGTTGATGCCAATGGAAATGACTATCAATACAGAGTTCGTTATGAATAACCCTTCTCATATAGTCAAAGGCTTAAGGTTATCTATTCGTGGCCCTCCTTACGAGATCTCCACAAATTTGATACTTCCAATGATGGGTTCTATAATTGTTGACCACATGAATACCTCTGTTGGTCAAGCAGTGTGCTAAAATTTATTTCAATCATCTTCTTTTGAAAGCAAGGGCCATGATCATCGTGATCCGTGTTCCTATGTTTACAGTGATCTAATTTCTTCAGACTCTCATTGTTCTAATCAGTGTTTAATGAAGGATTTTCTCTGCTACATCGACTATTGTAGGACATCATTGCTTTATGTTCACTTGAACTGTGTTTACACTATCATTTTGACTTCTATGGTCACTATTTTTGAACTCATACTCATTATTTTGTAACATCATTTGATGAATTTATTGAATGTGGCACAACACATTGTTCTTCTCAAGTTGGAGTCACTGTTTTACTCTTTGCTCCATTGTTGTTCATGACGACTGTCTCTTTTCCATGTATTTTTTCTTTATTTCCATTGCTCGTGATTGTATTCACTGTCATATCAGTGGACTCATCTCTTGTACCCATTCATTATTTCATTCACTCTCTTTTCATGACTTTCAGCAAGCTTTATGAAAATGCATGTGAGTAGTATGTAGACTACCCTGTTTCTTTCATGACCTCACTATCTTACCCTCTTTGTGTTTTCATGTGCATTCTACAATATATGAATCCAAAGATAACTTGTCATCAACATAAAATGCCCTATCCATGTCTTGAGAGATCAAAATATTCTTCAAATGATTCCTATATATCTATTGTTTCTATTGTGGTAAAATAATGAATGCATTATTAAACAATGATCATGAATGATCTACATATACAAGATGCAAGAGAATGTTTCTATAACGAACAAGAGAGAGGAAATAGAAACATCCTTGTAGAGCGAAATAGAAAGTTTCCATAACGAACATAAGGAGTTTATGGAAACATTACAAAAAGAGTGACCATTAGAAATAGACGAAAGAGAGAGATAAAATTAGAAACTATCTATTATCGTAATACCCTCCTTTAATGGTCAATCTATCTTCAGATTAGAAGCAATGTGAGCCCTACAGTCTTGAAGCATATGACCAAATTTGTGGTAGTAGTTGCGCTGAAATGAAATGCTCAAATGAAGTTTCAAACTCTTTTTTTTTTTACTTTATGTTATGCCTGTGTTAGTCAAAATTGCGACCAACACGGGGCATGTATTAAAAAAAAAAAAAATTCCTTCTATAATGCGACCAACCAAAATATTTCTATTTGATGGTCGAATTGTTTAGTCAAAATTTAAGGTCAAATGTACTAGTGGCATAGTGAACAAACACATTAGATAAAACACTAAAGTTCAAAATAGAATGGATACTGATGTTGTTTCTCTACTTCTCTCTGATATATGATGACTACAAAACTAGTTTAACACATCATGAGAGAAAACTATTGATTTTTTTATGTTTTATATGAACTTATTAGGCATCCAGAGCTCTAACACACATCTCTCTCCTCTCTTACAAGTATTTCTAGGTAGCAAAGCGAAAGGAGTTGAAGACATGCAACAACCCAACCTTCCAGGATTTGTCATTCAGGCAATGGTGGATCCTTTTTGTTTTCATGTGCTTTCTTCTTTAAATCCAGAGTTCACTTTTATAGTACATTGGATCAGTTACTCCCATGGCTTGTATGTGACACTATACTTTTGAAATCATGAATAAAGAAATAATTTTTTATGCATAATTCCACTTTCTTGTAAAAACATTTGCATAATAAATCTGGAATTCGCTTGATAACATTTATCTCTTATAAAGAACACTTAGAAGAATTAAATATGTACCTTTCATCTTTAGTTTAAAAAACTATTCCAACTCTACCTGATTGAGCTAAAAGTAAAATTAGGTAACAATTCCTTTGAGCATACTTTGTTGAATCCTTGAGGGTCTTTCTAGGGACTTTTTCTATCTCTATTGTCTTTTTGGTATTTTCATCTCCTTCCTTTATGTAGAGAGGCTCATCAATTTCATAGTCTTCTAATAGTTTCACCTCTTGATCCCATTCTTCATTCACCTTGACATTTGTGCTTTTAGACATTATTTTGAGTCTCTTATTATATCATCTATAGGCCTTGATTTTAGTTCAATGACCAAGAAAGATCCCTTCATTTCATCTCTTCTAATGAAGCATATTTTTGTCAAATATTCTATAGTATTTGAAAATACTAGATCTTCCATACAAAATCTGATAGGGATTTTAGAGTTATGGACCCTTAGCTATACTATGTTCTGGATGTAGATAGAACTTTGAACTACTTATTTCCAATAGATTTATGATAGATTTATATCTTTCATCATTTTTATTTCCATTTCTTGAGCTATTCATTCTTTCTTTCTACTGCCCCATTCTAATGAGGATTTTTAGGAGCACACATATGTTTCCTAATACCATGATCTTCACAAAATTCTATAGACTCATATGAAGTGAATTTTCCTCCTCTATCAAACCTTAAGAATTTTATCCTAGCATCTACTTCATTCTCAACCAAATATTTGAAACCTTTAAACTCCTTGAGAGATTTTGACTTTTCTCTTAAGAAAGTTCCCCAAATCATCCTAGAACAATCATCAATAAGTAACATAAAGTACCCTTCACCATTAAGTCCTTTTTTCCTAGTAGTTCCATAGAAATTGGTGTGCACCAACTCCAAAGGTTTTGAGAGGAATACTCCTTACTTCTAAATTTTTCGCTTGTCTACTTTCCCATGTAACAATCTATAATGCCCAAAATTTTTTTTTTTTAAATTTTCATAGGGCATTACACAGCTTACAACCTACTAAAAGTAAATATTTATGTTCACATAAATTTCACTAAATTATTTTGCAAAACTCTAGCCTTCATGTTGAATTCTGTCTATTACTTTCTATTTGACAAATGAACTTATAAGTTTCTTTATTTCATCTTTATTTATTTTTTTGATAGTAGATAATGCACATGTTGTATAAAGATGTATTCCATTCCACACAAAATATTGTTATGTAGATTTTGATTATCAACTTTAATATAAAAACCATATGACTATAATTTACTAATGCAAATCTGAATCATAGAAGTAACAAAAGAATCTTTTGGCAGCATTAAAACACTTAACATAGATACAGAATTTTTAGCTTTTTAAACAAGAAATCAAATAATTAATACAGGACTAATTTTAACCTTCTTGTTCATGACATCTTTCATTTTACATTTATGCTGAAAACTAATTATACTTGCTGGAAAATTTCAACTTTCTTTGAGCAATAAAAATTAAACCAACATTTCTAGTCCATGTCTATTCTAAACAACATTTATGTAGAGAACTGAATTTAAAATTTCAGTTAATAGTTACAGATTTTTGGACTATAGAGAGAGTAAATAAATTTGTTTAAATTCAGGAAAACTACTAGATTAACCAGTCTAAAATTTCAGCCTTTACAATATTACAAATTCTTTGATGTAGAAACACAAATGTATTGGGCAAGATCACTCAATCAGATACACCTCATAACAGTCTTTAGGAGCTTTCAACTTTAACTTTAACCTTCAGATTTGGACTGCTTCTTCAAGTCAAGAACCCAAACTTGCAAACACAAGACCTTCTTCACATGGTCATGGAGGCTCACCTCCCAGCTTAGGCCATTACATGGCCACCCCCGAGCTTGGGGAAACAAATAAAGGATAGGATACACACATACAACACAAAACATAGGCATTCAACACAATTTGGAACATAGATTTTCACATAATACTCTCTTCCCAAGCCTGCACAAAGGACTCTTACATAGAATCCATGAAATGGGTGAAGGTGGAATATTTCCTTATGGAGACACCTAACTTATAACAACCAATATTTCAGCATATTATACAAGCCTTCACAAGGCACTTCCAACCCAACAACTCAAATCCAAGAGCATTACAATTTCCTTATGGCCTCCAAAATAAGCATAAGTAGGTTCTCATGGTGCCCATACAACCATGCACTCAAACATAAGGAAATCCCAACTTAGGCTCTTCACCCCAAGTTCTCCTCTAATCCTCCCAAGGATGAGGAGTGAACTTGCACACCCATATACATGAACAATTCAAGAATAAACAAGATTGGAAGCCAAAAATCTCAAAATGAAAACAAACAATAAAAGATTCACACATGGTAAAGTAGTTTACAATTTTCACATAGTACATTTCTTTCAAAGCATTTTCAAAATAAACACAAGATAGAAAACCATCAACCTCCTCCTAAAACAAGGTTGAATTGAAGAGTTGAAGTTGAGCTTCCCTTGTCTCCAAGCTTGCTATCCTCAAATCTACTTAGTCCCCAAAACTTTTTAGATCCCCTCTCACTCTCTCATTCTCTCCTAGACCAAAATGAACAAGTGTGTCCTTCCTAAGTCTCTCTCCCCTAAATTCATTCAAACATTCTTCTCTCATCTCACTTCCCAAGACAATTAGGTTTCTAGATCTTAGACAAAATGACACTTGCCCTTACCTAAAGTTTGGAATGAATTTCAACACATGAAAATGAGAGACATCCTAGGTAGCATTTTCATTTTCGTACATATCAAAAATGGCCCATTTGAAGAGGCAAAAAGGTGGCCTAGGAAAGTGGAAATAGAAGAAATAAGCTCCCTAACCCAAGCACTAGCCTTGGGCACCAAAATTCAACCTAAACCTCACTCTAGGACTCCACAGAACCACTCAAAATCCCCAATTAATCATGCATTTGAAAATCGAGTATTGGTTTCATCAAATCTTGGTTCCTTAAACCACCTACCTAGTTTAGGAATGCTCAAGACCAACTAAGGAGAGGGTGGGGTCCATATTCCACTCAACATGCCACTTCATCACCATGGTGTCAAGTGACACCTCACTAAAGCACATATCACAAACACATTTGGCATGCCTTGTGGACAAATACATTTATATATTTTCACAAAAATAAAAATTTACTTACAAACATATATTTACAAACATTGTCAACCACATACACACATGCATCACGTTTACGAATAAAATCACGATACGACGAGGTCGTTCTCTTCTAGAGTCGATCTTGGTTTCCAAACTGATTACACTTAGATCCCATCTTGTTTCTACGAAATTATAACCATGGCCATGTTCCTGCACACTCAATTTTGATGTCAGTACATCATATAATCTTTGCATTAATAATCATTTCGAAAATGAAGTAATAACATCTAAACTTGACAAATATAAATAACTGCATTTCATGAATCTTTACATAATCCACATTATACCCTAATTCTATAAGCATCGTAATGTCAATTCAATTTTCACATAAGCATGTAATCCTGAGCTAATCATTGAACCATGATACCATCAGCATTTACTATTCTATAAGATAACGTGACAAATGCAGAATCAACATTAACATTAAATTATCTATCACACGAGGTACATTCTTTTAGTCTCTATAATCCTTCATCATAATTTTAATCATCACTTTAATCATTACTTTCAAATGAACAATGTAAATTGAATCAGGAGAACATGATCTCATTACTCAATATCACACTAATCATTCCAGATCTATATAAATCATGATGTAGTTTTAACCAATTTACATAAGCATTAATTTTGTCAATTCGAAATCATTTATATGGCATAAAATCAAGTAACCAAATCACCAAGCAATTCTCATAATAATGTCCTGAAAATTCATCAATATATTTTATCACCTAACCTTTAACCTTCACAAAATTTCACATCGCAACAATAATTCAAATTGTGATTAATCATTTTCCTAAATGACTCATCAACATATTTGTACCCAAATTGCAACATCTCAGTATTCATCTAAATCATTTATCTTAATGTCTGTTATAATGTATCATAAGGTCGACAGTCAACATCCTGTGTATGGAAAGCATCAGACAAATATTTAGTCCCATCATCTACTGAAATCAAATTCTTGTCAAAAGATAAAATCATATTAATTCATTAAAACCTTAGGACAATTACTAGGTCTATCATATTGGTAATGAAAAGGATTTGATGGGTCTAGGGTGAGGCCTCACACATTCCTTGTATAAGGCATTTGTAGGCTTGATAATCCTTAGCATGTCTCTTACTATATTGTTAGAACTAATCTTCACTATGTTATCAAAATTAATGCTACCTATCCTCTTGTGCCATAACCAATAATCATTGGATTGGCCAACAGACATATAGCTTCCCTAGCTTCTTTGAGTTAATAAATATTATTATTAGTCTTGGTTCCTTTTGCTACAAGTTTTCCTTAACTTCCTTCTCAAATTTCATAACCTTTATCATGAAATATGAGTTTATATCTTGTGTTGCATATTTGACTAACACACAATAGATTATTTATCAATCCTCTAACATAAAGAACATCTTATGTCTTGGTCTTTCCATCAATTGTTATAGTCTCCTTTCCATAGATTGGTGTAATGTCTGCATCACCAAATTTTATAGAGTCTCCATTCTATTTCTTGAGAATGATAAATTTCCCTTTTTTGTTGGTCATGTGATGAGAAAATCCATTATTGATTACCAAAGTATGCATGAAGTGCGGTCCACACAATCATGAATTGTTTATTGACTTTATCATCTCATAGGTCACTGAACATATTGCAATGTTTGACAACATATTTTTTGTCATCAAATCTTATAGCCATAAAGAGTGTTTCATCACTTGAATCATTTTGAGTTTCATTGTCTAAGGGACAACTATTATGTTTGGCATAAAGACTTCTTTTATATTGCTATCTTATAATTCCCTAAAAAAATCTAGAGTCATAATGACCAATTCTACCAAAATTAAAGCATTTTAAAGGTAACTTACCTTTATATTTGCCAGTTCCTTTCTTCAATATTCTTTAAAAAAATCTCTAACATCTTTAAATTCATCAACTGGGTCAACATATTCCTCAACATTCTTACCAACTTTGACTGCAACCTCTACCTTGAGAGCATCCTTATCAAATTATCTCATTGCATATGTAATCATAGCACCAAAAATTGATCTAGTGTGCATTTGTTCAATTCACTACTTTCTTCAATAGAAAAATCCTTATAACTATGAGTTGCAACAAGAATTTGAGTCCACTTTTGGCCAAAAAGTGGAAGTGTCTTCCCTATTTTTAAAAATTCATCCCAACTGACCTAAAAATTTGAAGCACTTACAAGATTGAGTCTTAAAAATTGTCAAAAATAGGATTTATGTAGTACTTGAATTCTAGTTTCCATTATTTATATTAATACCTAGATGATAAAAATTGGTTTTCACTAGGTGCTTTCAAAAACCATTGTCTAAAAGTCACCTCTTCAGGACCCTTAATGTATAGAAATGGTAGGGTGACCTAAACTCGTCATTTTTTATTTCTTCTTTTTTTCAAAGTAAAAGTAGTTTTTTGTAGTTTGATGTCATATAATTTTTTTTTCAAAAAATATGAAAAAATTAAAATTATTAAAACAATAAGAAAACCTGTTATTTTATGCTTATGAAATTATTACATTGATATTATTTTTAAAATAGGAAAAATAGTCCAATTGATTTTTTTATATATATTTAATCTATTAAATTATAATTATAATGGGTTTTGATGTTATGAATATTTTTTCTAGAAAACATTTTCCACCAAAAGTGGGTTTCGTGCACAAAAACTTCCACTAGAAGTGGACTCAACTTCTTGCACTTACCCTTATAGATTTTTGGAAGAGATCTAAGAATCCTCTTCACAACCTCATCTTCTTTTATTTCTCCACCAATACCTTTGATGTCATGTACCAATTGATCTACCTAGAGCGTAAAGACTTCAAAGTCTTCACCTTTGGCCATCTTCAAAGATTCAAATTTGGTTTTTAATTTTTTCATCTTCATCTACTTTACCTTATTATCTCCTTCATATATGCTATTAATCTTATCCTAAATTTCCTTGGTAGTGGTGCAATGCATTACCTTCACAAGTTATGGATTTTCCAATCTATTCATAATTGCATTGCTTGCTTTACCAATATTTTCATATGCCCTAATTTTTGTTACAACATCTATAGGACTAGTAGGAGGAGTATAGCCATCTTTTACAGAGTTTAAAATATTAAACCCCAATGATTTTAAATGTGCTTCCATTATTACTTTCCAGAGAGATAATTTTGAACTATCAAATATAGGATCCTTGTGAGATCCATCATTTTCCATCCAAGACCTTCCTCAAGTGAATAAGCTTTATTTAGAGGAACCTTTCTTTGATACCAACTATTTAACACACCCATAGATTGAAAGGAGGGGGTGGAAAATCATTCTCTTAACAATTGTAAACCTTTTATCTAATTCCAAACTTATAACTTTATCTAACAACAATGAAAGGTAAATAAATCAACATCAAGGCACAAGAGAACACCAAATTTATGTAGAAAATCCAAGGAGGGAAAAACCATGGTGAGGATCAACTTATAATATATGAAAATTATTATAAGAGGCTCACTTTTGGGGTTTGTACAAATACACAATATCTTAGGAAAAGATACAGAGGACTTGAAAATTGAATATCACTTCTTTAGAAAAATATACAATAAGACCTAAAGAGGAGACTCATTGTCTCAACTCAAGATATATGAAATGAAGTATAATGAAATGGACCTTTACCAAACTACTTTTTATCAGTCTCCTTAGCATGTAGATGCTTTTTACATGATTTCTCAAGAAAACATTATCAATTCAGTTCCACAACTTATACTACACATGGTCGCTTCCTCAAATTCACATATTCTACATCTCACAACATCATACCACCCTCCATTCTATTGTCATGCTTCCAATCCCCTTCTTAAAAATATTGTGCTTCTAATCCTCATCTTAATAGTTTCATGACTATAATCCTCATCTTATCAATGAAATCACCATGCTACCATGTCACAATTCCCATCTCTCACTTCCAAATATGAAGATGAAGATAACAACACCTTTTAACACAATGTTGTAGACATCAAATCCAAGTATATAAACATCCACAAAAGAGAATGTTTAGTCATTGATGCAGACCAAGGTAGGAGGGACCAAAAGATTATCAATCCCATCTCATCGCAAGAGTAAATATAGGAAAACAACAAGGAATAGGAGAGAAAATGCAAGATCCAATATATTAACTGAGATCAAACTATTGGCAATTTTCCTTCATACATGTCGAGCTATAAGGCCTACCCAGTTGCATCCTTATAATATAGCTCAATCAACCTTATGATTTGTTACAGATCTAGAATTGTATATCAATCGCTCATGCTACTCAATAAATACATCAAGTAACAATATATAGCCATCACAACACACAAGTCAGCCCTAAGAAAGATTACATTTCCCAAGAACAAGAAAACATGTTACAACAAATAGGGCAAGTCCTAAATCATAAGAACTTGACCCATAAACCGTGTGAAGACTTGTGATCCCATATTTAGGTCCACACATGATCCAAGATCATAGAACAATGTGCCACCATTCACCACAAGCCGTAGATTGCTACTGCGAGATCAAAATCCCACCAACGGTCAGGAACAAGAAATGAATATACTACCCGAAATCAGATGAATCATAAATCGATCAACATTGATCCAAATGAAGCACGATCATGGGAAAGTGATCAAAGATAGGTCCTGGATAAGATTCTATGACCGTGCATGCTAACTCGAACACATGATGAAGTGCCAACACGATCTTACAAATAGGAAATAAGATCAAAAAGTATGAAACTATTTTTTTGGGTTGATGCAAGATTACCCTGAACCCAAGATGCTCCTACATCAGACAACTGGGGTTATTAAGAAATGATGCTCATACATCAGACCTTCTTCACAACTTGAGAAGAGTCAAAATGATCCAACTCAGACCGAGAAATCTAAGTACAGTCTTCAACCAGTCTATTTATCCACTTAATCAAGTACTCCAAATATTCCTTTTCTCTAGTATTCCTTCCAATTCTGTTATCTAATATTTTCTCAACCTCATCCATCTACTTCTTAGGATACTCTTGCTCTAAATCATCCCTAGGCTCATATTATTCATAAAAATATGCAATGTTGAATATTGGTGATATTTCCATGTCATTAGGCAATTGAACTTCAAAAGCATTACCACTGTCAAATTTCTTCAGTATTTTACAAGGTCTAAACTTCTTCATCTAGAGCTTGTTATATGTTCCAACATGAAATATTCCCTTCTTCAGATGAATCATGACTTCATCTCCAACTGCAAAATCCTTGTGTCTTCCAGTTCAATCAGTTGTATCCTTGTATCTTTGATTAGTATGTTCCAAGTTATACTTTACTTCCTCATGCAAAGTCTTCATAAATTCAGCATAACCCTCTGCTTCAACACTTCTTTTCTCCTCTTGACTAAGATCCTTCAATTCTTGAATTCCCTTAGGATGCATGCCAGTAACAACTTCAAACAGTGTCTTGCATGTACTTATATTTATTAAATTATTATATGCAAATTATTCTTGTGCCAAAACCAAATCCCAATTACCCAGTTTGTCTCTAAATAGACATCTCAACAAGTTATCCAAGCTCCTATTCACAACTTATGTTTGTCCATCAATTTGTGGATGAAATATATAAATAAACTTCAAATCAATATTCATCTTCTTCCAAGGTGTTTTCCAAAAATAACCCATAAACTTACTATCTCCGTCTGAAACAATACTCCTTGGTAATCCATACAACCTCACAATTTCCTTAAAGAATAGATCAGCAACATGTACAACATCTGATGTCTTTCTACAAGGTATGAAATGTGTCATCTTTGAAAATCTATCCACCACAACAAAGATATGATCATTACCTCTTTGTGTCTTTGGTAAACCAAGAAAAAAATCCATGCTAATGTCTTCCCAAGGTCTACTAGTAGCAGGTAACGGTGTATACAATCCCACATTCTGACTAACTCCTTTAGCAACTTAACAAACTCTGCAGCTCCTTACAAATTTCTAAACATCCTTATGAATTTGAGGCTAAAAGTATTTTGTATTTATCAAACTCATTGTCTTATCGATACCAAAGTGTCTTGCAAGTCTCCACTATGCTTCTCCTTGATTAGATTATCCCTCATTGATCCTCTTGGTATACACAATTGAATTCCTTTGAACAACATACCTTCTTGAATGAATAATCTACCCATTTGCTCTAGTTATCTATCATGGTTCTTTACAAGCCTTCTGAGGTTCTACAAAATTAAGGCTGGTCTCATATAAGGTCTTCAAACTATCAAATCCAAGTACTTTTTCTCTCATCTCAGTCAACAAACTTCTTCTCCCACTTAACACATCATTGACTCTGTTTGACTATCCACTTCTATGTTTCAACACAAAAGTGAAATTCTGCAAGTATTCAACCCATTTTATGTGCCTCTGATTCAATTTACTTTGACTTCCCAAATACTGCAATGCCTTATGATCAGTATATAACACAAATTCCTTAGACATCAATTAATGTCTCCACTTCTTCAAGGCTTGAACAATAGCATAAAATTATTGATCATAGACTGAATATTTCCTCTTAGCATCATTCAATTTATCACTGTAAAAAATAATAGGTGTATCTTCTTAACTCAATATTGCTCCAATTGCACTTCAAATTGCATCACAATCAACTTGAAATACCTTGGTGAAACCAAGTAATGCCAATACTGGCAATTCAACTACCTTTTTCTTCAATGTTTCAAAACTTCTATCAGCTCCATGTGTCCACTTGAAATATTTCTTATCTCCTCTCATTGTCTCTGTCATAGGATTACATACTGAACTGAAATTCCTAATGAACTTGCAGTAGAAACTAGCCAAACCATGGAAATATCTACCTTCTCCAACACTTTCATGTGTAGGCCAATCTAATATTACTTGAACTTTCTCAGTATCCATCTTCAAACCTTCATTTGAAATCACAAAACCCAAATACACTATCTCTTCCTTCATGAAAGAACACTTTTTAAGGTTAATCATAAAACTTCTCCTCTTTCAACCTTTGTAAAAGTTGTCTCAGATGCAAAAAATGATCTTCTTTACTCTTATTAAATATCATAATATCATCCAGATTTTCAATCACAAATTTACCCAAAAACTTCTTCAATACTTCATTCATTAGCCTCATAAAAGTACTAGGTGCATTAGTCAAACCAAAAGGCATAACCAACCATTCATACAAACCTTCCTTTGTCTTGAAAGTAGTCTTCCATTTATCTCCTTCTTTGGTTCTTATGATGATAACCACTTTTCAAATCAATATTGGTAAAGTACTTTGTCCCAATCAAGCAATCCATTATATCATCCATCCTTGGTAAAGGAAACCGATACTTCACTATGATTTTGTTTATAGCTATGGAATCGGTACACATTTGCCATTCTCCATTCTTCTTAGGTGCTAGCAAAACTAGTACTGCACAAGGACTCAAAATTTCTCTGATCAAACCCCTTTGCAAAAATTCTTGGACTTGTCTGTTCAATTCTTCATTTTCTATTGGTGTCAACTGGTGGGGTGCCTTATTTGGAAAACTAGCTCTCGGTATCAAATCCACGCAATGACTAATACTTATAAAAGGAGGTAGTCCATCAGGTACATTATCTAAAATGATATCTTGAAATTATGTCAGAAATTCTATGACCTCCAGTAGTTGTTCATTCTCAGTCCTCTTTTCAGGATTTTTAGGAATCAAGGCATAACACATTATCCTTCTTCATATCCTTTGTGAACTATTTTCCTTCAACCAAACAAACTCTAATAGTAGTACAATTTTCATTCCTAGATTCTTCTATCAAAGGTAACAAGACTTGTCTCATTCCATTAGCCACAATAGTATACCTATTCAATCTACCATCATGCAAAGCTTGTCTATCATATTGTCATGGTCTACCCAACAAGATGTGACAACAATCCATCGACATAATATCACATAGAGCTTCATCATGATAAGATCCAATCTTAAGTTTTACAAGATATTGTTCACTTACCAATAACTTATGATTGTCCCTAATCCAAGCAATCTGATAAGGCTTAGGGTGTCTCATCCTCTATAACTGAAAATTAGTAACCAACTCCTATGATGCCAAATTATTTGAGCTTCCACTGTCAATGATCACCTTGCAACATTTACCAACAACCTTACACTTGGTTTTGAATAAGATTTTCCTCATCACATGGTCTTCATCGGTTTCTTCATTCCACAAAGATCTCCTAATCATTAGGTTTTCTCCATCCCCTGGTCTATTCATAGAATTAGGTGAATCTTCTTGCACAAGTGCATTTATGCTAGTGCTACCAATTATATTGTTTGAATTTCCATTAGTACACTCAAATGCCCTATGTCCTTCTTCCCCACATTTGAAACAAGTACCATTAAACCAAGTTCTATCTTCACTCTTGTAATTACTATTACTCCTTGAGTAACTCCCTCTTGAATAACTCCCTCTACCTCTATATGAATTCTCTTCCTTCCATTCTGATTTTCCTTTGTTCTAATTTGTCTTGTCCTTATTAGCATGAGACCTTTCACCATCACCATATTATCTACCTCTTCCTCTAGGAAATCTTCCACCTTTGCCTCTCTATCTATGTTCATTTCTCTTGTTCAACTTCTCTTCTACCTTCAATCAAAATCTATATGCTTCTTCAATGCTATCCATCTTGACCAGACTAATTTCATCTTTTATAGATGTCCTCAATCCATTCAGGTACCTTAAAATCCTTTCAATTTCATAATCTGTATGTCTAGATTTGATATCCAATCTGTATAATTATTCAATGTAATCCTTCACAGTAGCATCTCTTTGCTTCAAGTTCTGCAAATTTCTCAACAAGCTAACTTGATAATCACATAGTAAGATTTTACCTTTCAATTTGTTTACCATCTTAACCCAAGTTTTGATCTTTCCCTTTCCTCTACTTTGTCTATCAGTTTGTATATGTTCCCACAATAAATATGCATGTCCTTTCAATTGTTTTCTTGCAATCTTCACCTTCTTATTTGTAGGTTTTATTTCATACTCAAAGTGTTTCTCCATCTCGTAGATCTAGTCCAACAACTCATCAGAATCAAGCTTGCCATCATAATAAAGAGGATTGAAATGTGGTTTTGCATTCACTCTTGTCAAATCTCTCAAAAATATTTCATCACCTTGTTCAACATCATGAACTTTCTCACCAACTTCATCGGCCTCATCTTCACTAACATCCTCAATAGGTCTTCCACTTCTTTGGGGTGTCTCCACAGCTTCAAGTCTAGCTGCAATTTGTCTCAACAAATCCATCACAATAGGATGAACATCTCTCCTTCCATGAACCATCTTGTAACCCTCTACAAGTGTAGGTCAGATTCACAAGTATGCTCCCCTACAATCAAATTTACTTAGGGTTTTGCAACAAGATCTGATTCAACACCGATTCCCAAAAGAACATAAACCTCGTTCTAATACCACTTGATACAGACCAAGGAAGGAGGGACCAAAATATGATCAATCCCACCTTGCAGCAAGAATGAAAACATGAAATAAATAAGGAATAGGAGAGAAAATGCAAGATCCAATATATTAATTGAGATCAAACTATTGGTAATTATCCTTCATACATGTCGGGCTATAAGGCCTCCTGGTTTTAGCCTTACAATATAACTCAATCATCCTTCTTATCTGTTACAAATCTAGAATTATACATGAATCACTCATGCTACTCAATAAATACATTAGGTAACAATTCAATAAAGGTAAAATGGATTCAACTCTATTCAGATGTAAAGGGGAAGGGGGAAAATATGAGATCTATCCTCAAACCCAAATTCCAAAAGAAAAGATCCAATTTGATCAACCAAGAGGTGAATACACAATCGAATCAATTTATGGGGAATATGGAAGAGAGAGAGAGAGAGAGAGAGAGAGAGAGAGAGAGAGAGAGAGTAAATCCTATATTTCCCTATGAATGAAATTTATGTTTGAAATATGAAATAATTGAAATACAAATACTAACCTCAAATGAGGGAAGATCTGGAAAATGTCAAATTCTAATGTCTGTGTGTACTTTTGGGAAAATTTGAAACTTGTTTTGGACTGGAAATGCCGAGACAGAGAAAACCCAAAAATCTTTCTCCAAGATGAGCTCAGGTCGGATTTGACCCTCATAAAAGGTCAAATACTACATTCTTTATTTGAAGTTTGATTTGAATTATGTTCGCAGATCTTGAAAGTTTGTCGAAAAGGGTATCCAAATTTGCTCTCAAATCTAAAATTCTGCACCTGTACCTGCAAGAAAATTGGAGTTTTTGTTGTTTGTTTGAAGAGTTTGCCTTGGTCAAACCCCAGTTTGGAATCAACCTTAATATTGAAATTGAAATAGGAATGCTAGCAAGTAGTAGAAAAGGATCTAACAATGAAGCTATGCAATTCAATAAATATGTAATTGTATTTTGAATGTAAACAAGTATATTGATATGAAAGCTTGAACAAAATAATAAATGTAAATCAAACCTCCATGATTGTATGCTTGGAATCCACCTTGAAGGAAGAATGAAATGGATCTTGAAGATGAACAAAAGATCTTGAAGGAAGATCACACCATCATAATGGCTAGATCTAGGGTTTGAATGATGAATCTTGAATGCTTGAACCAAATCCCTTCAATGGCTTGAATGCTTGAATCCTTGATCTTCAATGGGGAACTTTGGATGGAGAAGATGACTTGAATGCTTGAATGGATGCTTTCTTGATCACCTTGAGAGCTTGCACATGAAAACTTGATTGCCAAAACTTGATGATTTGATCATGAAAGTGGATGGAGAAAATGAGAGAGGAAGGCCTCCTTTTATAGTGAACTAGGGCACAATCCTCTAGAGGGTCCATCTTGGAGAATTAAATCCCAATTAGGTCCTAACATTTATAAAATATACCTAGATTAAATGCAATTAAAAGATTTACCATCCCGAAACCCGAAATGAATAACCCGGAGGCAGGAAAATAAATATCCTGAAACTCTGATGCCCGAAAATCTAGGATTCTGGAAATTTGAATGAGGGGGGAAAAATTGAGGTTGGACCTGACCTAGTCAGTTTGGACCTCGATCCTAAACTAGTCAAGATCAACCTCAAATTTGACCCTGGGCCTAGATTCAGTCAGAACTAGGTCAGGAGGTCTCGGGGATGCCCATAAACCTAGAAATGATATTAGATCAGGATAGAATGTCAGGGATAGACACAAAATCCTATGATGACTATGATGAAAGCCAGGAGGACCTATTTCTGAATCCTACCTAGAAAATAGAGCCATGGAAGAGGTAAATTAAGGAGAATCCTCGAGATCCTAACCCTAATTTCACCTAGAATGAAGAAATCAAGTGCAAGGAAGAAGTGGAAAGCAGGGAGAAAGCTGAATACATGAAAAGACCCGATCAAGGTGCTTAACATGACCCCAGACCACTTACTCAGAGGGCTAAACACTCTTATCATGGAAGTGCTTCCATTTTAAGATGATACATTAAGCCCCCACTTTAGGAAGAGTATGGACTCGATGCAAACTCTTGGTAAAGGAGAAGAAAGAGAAGATCCTAGTGGATTCACAATGAGATAAAATAACACTTAGTTAAGGATACAAGCCCCCAGACTAAGGATTCTAACTCAACATATATACATGAGGGTGTCAAAAGAACAAAGGTTAGTACTAAATAACCCAAATCAATTAGCATAAGAAACCTCACTAAGAAATATTTCTCATACTAATATCATATTTGGAAAGCTATCATAAAAGCATAAATGTTTACATAAGAAAGACAAAAACAACACTATAAATAACATAGCTTCATGATCCCGTCCTATTAGCATGAAAGCAAAAAGAGAGAAAAGAGAAAGTGATTACCTCGCCCAGTAAGATGCCCACCTTACCATGAATCACCTTGGAGGGAGAGCCCAACAGGTTCACCCATAAACTGTGCTTGCAATTGTAATGCATCTTCTGACGGCTTCTGGAATACTCATAGATCCACCTTCTTGTATCACTATGAATATAAAATGCATGTCTCCTTAGGATTTAGCAACTTATGTGCTTTACCTTCCAAGATTTAGCATATTTGAAACTGAAAATGTGTGTCCCTTTAGGATTTAGCAACTTATGTGCGTTACCTTCAGAGGATTTAGCATATTGAAAATTTTGAAAAATGCATGTCTCATCAGGATTTAGCAACATGTGTTCGTTACCTTTGGAAGATTTAGCATGTAAAAACTATAGTACAAGGGAGGCCCTATATATGCCCCCCTCCTTAATATGGCAAAAACATACTATTTTGACATGTTAAGGAAAGAAAAGAACAAGGATAAAGCCTTCTTCAGCATCAAGACAATATCCTCAATCAACACCCAGTCCAAGCCAAGAAGGTCACTGCTCCTATGAGGCCATGGAAGGGACGAATGTAAAGAGATATCATGCAAGAAGTGAAAAGAAAGTAACCCTTATGAGGGATAGCACCTTGTGCAGTTTCCAAGGTGAGAGATATATCAACCATGGAAACCCAATGTCAAACCACAAAATAGGTTGTGATCAAGGACAAAGATCCTCAATGCAAACCAAAATTTTCATGTATGATTGGATATCACATAATAGATAAATACTACTTACCCAAGGAAAGAGGTAAATCCTGAAAAGACAGAAGGAAATGGCATCCTTGCCCCCCAAGTGTAGGAACAAAGATGGAAGAGGATACCTACTTCACAATGCAAGGAGATATCCTGTTTACAACAATGTACACCATATTCTTAGTGAGGGATATTGGCCCCTACATGAATAATATAGATAATCATGAAAAGGATATGTCACTTATGGAAAAAGGATCCTCAAAGAAAGAGATCTTATCAACAAGACCCCCACCAAAGAGGAGTGCTTTAGATAAAATATTAGCTTTCAAAGGCGGGAACAAAGATTCAACCATCAAGCCTCCTGCAAAGAAGACGAAGAGGAATCTTTGGATTGAAGGAAACAACTCTAACACCAAAGCAAGGGTGAGAGTTTATAAAGAACATAATTTGCAACATAGAGAAGAAGTGACGACCTAGGACAACAACTTCTCCTGTAAGAAGGTTATATGTAGTCAACACATCTGTCAATATGATGAAATAATATTACAATATAAACAAATACCACTAAGCTAAGGAAAGTTGCTCCCTAGACAAACAGAAAGAAAGAGGTACCTTGCCCCCTAGACATAAGGGATACCTTTACAAAACAAATGTCTTTGAAAAGATATCTTGAAAAGAAAGGATAGATTCTATGGATGATTAAAAACATAATGTAAAGCCATAGAAAAATAGGAGAGAAAGAATACCAATTAAGCCCCAATAAAAAGACCTAATGGATCCTAGGAGATTGGATGAAGATACACCTCTTGCCCCCCAGTCATGAGACAAGAGGAAAAAGAACATCTACATTATATCTAAAGGAGGGGAATCCCCTATATCAAAATTATGAAGGAATTGTAAAACTGCACGAGAGTGAGATATAATTCCTAAAGCAGCTCTTTCTTTAACATATGACTTGAAATGTTTACAATCAGCAAGTAAGTGTTTGTTACTATAATGAAAAGGACATTTATATTTGTATAGAGCATTTATCGGCATAGGTCTAAAGATTTCTTTCTTGGAATTCATTAGCTCAACATATACCTTCTTAGCAATTTCTTGTCGAGTATTAGGGTTATCTAGGATAGGTGTGGGGAGAGGAGGACGATGTTTAGCATCACCTACCTTAACTTGAGATTTTGAACACCCAACACCATACATATTCGGTTTAGGGGGTATATGAATAGGAAATCTAATACCATGCTCATTAACACCTAGCCCTAAACCTTTATAACCTTGTTTAGTCACCATATTATATCCAATAGTATACAAATTATGTAAAGCTTCTACAGGAGGTGATTGTTTATCATGCTCATGAGTAAAGGTTGCATAAGGTGGGATAATAGGTTTTGAAGAAGTTTCTTTACCCTTTCCTTTAATATCATCATGAATCAGAGGAGAAGATAAATCAAATAAATCTTGCACATCCGCATCCTGAACGATAGCTTGAAATCCATCATAAATATGGGAAGAGCGAGGATTAACAGATGGAGAATTAGGTGTCGGAATAGGATTAGGATTAGGATTGATAGGATTAGGATTAGGATTAGGATGATTAGGAGATGGTATGTCATCTACCCAATTCTTCACATAATCCAAAAGATGAATAAGGCTACCACATAAATCTCTAAGAAAAGTTTTAAATGTAGGCAGACTAGCGTCGGTCAACTTCACAAAAGCATAAGCAAGAGCAAAGTGAAGGGTCATCAACATAATGAAGTGAATGATACTTTCATAAACATCATAGGTAGTATAAAGAGACGCTAAAAGAAGAGTAATAAAAAACATAACTACACACCAAAGCATCTTAACAATCACCGTAGAAAATGAAATGCAAGAAATATTTTTGGATTTTATTGAATATATGATTTTTTTGGATTTTTGAATGTAAAATGCAAGAGCATAAACTAGATCTAATCTAAATGCAAGAAAGGATCTAAAATCTAACACAATAAGGCATTTAACTCCACAAAAGAAAAGGAGAGTAAGTATGTCGGGTTCACCAAAATGAATAGAGGTAAAATGGATTCAACTCTATTCAGATGTAAAGGGGAAGGGGGAAAATATGAGATCTATCCTCAAACCCAAATTCCCAAAGAAAAGATCTAATTTGATCAACCAAGAGGTTAATACACAATCAAATCAATTTATGGGGAATATGGAAGAGAGAGAGAGTAAATCCAATATTTCCCTATGAATGAAATTTATGTTTGAAATATGAAATACTTGAAATACAAATACTAACCTCAAATGAGGGCAGATTTGGAAAATGTCAAATTCTGATGTCTATGTGTACTTTCGAGCAATTTTGAAACTTGCTCCGAACTGGAAATGCTGAGACAGAGAAAACCCATAAATCTTTCTCCAAGATGAGCTCAAGTCGGGTTTGACCCTCATAAAAGGTCAAATACTACATTCTTTATTTAAAGTCTGATTTGAATTCTGTTCCTAGATCTTGAAAGTTTGCCGAAAAGGGTATCCAAATTCGCTCTCAGATATGAAATTCTGCACCTGTACCTGTAAGAAAATGGGGATTTTTGTTGTTTGTTTGAGGGGTTTGCCTTGGTCAAACCCCGGTTTGGAATCAACCTTAATATTGAAATTGAAATGGTAATGCTAGAAAGTAGTAGAAAAGGATCTAATAATGAAGCTATGCAATTCAATAGATATGTAATTGTATTTTGAATGTAAACAAGTATATTGTTATGAAAGCTTGAACAAAACAATAAATGTAAATCAAACCTCCATGATTGTATGCTTGGAATCCACCTTGAAGGAAGAATGAAATGGATCTTGAAGATGAACAAAGGATCTTGATGGAAGATCACACCATCATAATGGCTAGATCTAGGGTTTGAATGATGAATCTTGAATGCTTGAACCAAATCCCTTCAATGGCTTGAATGCTTGAATCCTTGATCTTCAATGGAGAACTTTGGATGGAGAAGAGGACTTGAATGCTTGAATGGATGCTTGCTTGATCACCTTGAGAGATTTCACATGAAAACTTGATTGCCAAAACTTGATGATTTGATCATGAAAGTGGATGGAGAAAATGAGAGAGGAAAGCCTCCTTTTATAGTGAACTAGGGCACAATCCTTTAGAGGGGCCATCTTGGAGAATTAAATCCCAATTAGATCCTAACCTTTAGAAAATATACCTAGATTAAATGCAATTAAAGGATTTTCCATCTCGAAACCCGAAATGATTAACCCGAAGTTGGGAAAATAAATATCCCGAAAGCCCGATGCCCGAAAATCCAGGATTCTAGAAATTTGAATGAGGGGGGAAAAATCAAGGTTGGACCTAACCTAGTCAGGTTCGACCTTGATCTTGACCTAGTCAGGATCAACCTCGAATTTGACCCTGGGCCTAGATTCAGTCAGAACCCGGTCAGGAGGTCCCAGGGATGCCCAAAAACCTAGAAATGATATCAGATCAGGACAAAATGTCAGGGATAGACATAAAATCCTATGATGACTATGATGAAAGCTAGGAGGACCTATTTTTGAATCCTACCTAGAAAATAGAGCCATGGAAGAGGGAAATTAAGGAGAATCCTCAAGATCCTAACCCTAATTTCACCTAGAATGAAGAAATCAAGTGCAAGGAAGAAGTGGAAAGCAGAGAGAAAGCCGAATACATGCAAAGACCCGATCAAGGCACTTAACATGACCCTAGACCACTTACTCAAAGGGCTAAATGCTCTTATCATGGAAGTGCTTCCATTTTAAGATGATACAACAACATATATCCATCACAACACACAAGTTGACCCTATGAAAGATTACATTTCCCAAGAATAGGAAAATGTGTTACAACAAATAGGGCATGTCCTAAATCATAAGAACTCAATCCATAAACCATGCAAAGCCTTGCAATCCCATATTTAGGTCCACACATGATCCAATAATATAGAACAATGCGCCACCATTCGCCACAAGCCATAGATTGCAACCACAAGATCAAAATCCCACCAACGATTAGGAACAAGCAATAAACATGCTACCCAAAATTAGATGAATCGTAAATCAAGCAACATTGATCTAGATGAAGTGCGATCATGGAAAAGTGATCAAAGATAGGTCTTGGATAAGATGCTACAACTGTACATGCTAACTTGAACACATGAACTGCCAACACAATCTCACAGACACGAAATAAGAACAAAAATAATAAATTTTTTTTCTTTTGGTTGATGCAAGATTTCCCTAAACACAAGATGCTCCTGCATTAGTCATAAATCACCATCAGCCATCTCACATCAATACTCACTATTTTCTTTTGCAACATACCAATGCCAGAGAAGCAACACATTTGGTAACATTCAACCACTAATAATATTTATACATCTCCATAGCCATATCAAAAAAAGGCTCACATCACAAACATTAATGTCATCTTACAATCTCTCGAGGGTTTTCACAAAAGGATAACACCAACTACCACAAACACATATCATCATCAACATGTATCATTGTCATCAACATGCTTCTCAACATCAAGTAGACAGAGGGTTGAAATCAAGAAAAATATCAACTACCAACATATTCATTATCATTATAGTAGTAAGATGTGCAATGGTTGCATTCCTTGGATTATTCAAAAAAAATCTTTTAGAGTTAGAAAATCCTCCTTTAGGGAGTATGATTGACTTTTATGTCTTTACTTCATTTTAAAGTCAATATAGACTAGCTTTTGAATTGTTAGTTTATGTTCAATCTTATTACATTGTAAATTATTCAAATATTGGTCATCCTTGGTATGCATAATTGTAGTATACCGCCTAACTTCTTTTATATAGATACAGAGTCTTTATAGGCTGATGATCCATCTTATCATATTTAGAACTTATTTTGTCAATATTTTGCCTAACGTATTTCACATCTCTGCGCAAATCATCAAAATTCAGTTGAAAATGTTGAGAAAATCTAGCTAAATAATTTTCAAGTTTAAATTCCTAACTAGGTTCTTTGTCTTTAGGCTTGCTAGATTGAAAATCATATTATAAATTACTAATACGCCTATTAGATTATTTGTAATGATCTTTTTGAGGGGTGCCAGCAATCAATTATAGAATAAAAAAATATTTTCCTCATAATAAGATAAGTTATTTTCCTTGGGCAGAGTCATAGTTATCATAGAAAATGGCAAATCTAAATTTTCACTTTCACCTTGCATTTTGTTCCTATTTGCACTCATTAATAGAGTGCAAATTTGATGCTTAAATTATCCATTTTATATATCTTAGATTATATCTATAGTTTGGAAGTGATTTTATAATACTTGTACATTTACATAAATGATCTCTTTATTTTAAAACTAAAATTAAAAATTGGGTCTAACTATTTTTCATCCAATTTATTTTTATGGGATAACTTGTGACATGAAATGAGTGAATTTCATCCTATGATGTTATTGATAAATTTGAAAAACTTATTTCATTTACAAAATCTAGCAAACATGTGATTTTAACACCTCCTTACATAAATCACAAGCCTAAAAAGAATCACCTAAGTAACATTAATGCTACATTAACATCTAATGGAAAACAAATGACTACCTATTATCATCAATGTTTCTCAAACATAATTGACTTGACATCCTTTCTAGGGCTTGACACAAGGGAGTGACTATCCCTACCACATGCAAACTAAGGAGACAAGAACTGATTTACATGGGATTAGACAAAACATTTTAAAGTGAATAGAAAATAAAATTATAAAAAATAATAGAGATTAATTTATAAGAAGAGATCAAATTCATAACTGTAGAAATGATCTTTGATAAGAGACATATTTTTTAGATTCTAGTTGATTCATATAAATAATCTTAGGGTAATCCCACAATAGTGGGTTACAAACTTTTTACATCCTGATTTTTGCCTAAAATTAAATATTTTTTAGATACAATGATTTAAGGCTTGATAGGTCTCATTTGAAAGAAGTAATTGATGAGGTTTAGAACAAGTTTCCTTTTATAAAACCTATATAGTTTTAAAGCATACCTATAACAGAGCCTCCTCTACACCTATCAAAATATTGATAGAAAACTACTTTTACTTTATCTTTTGAGGGGTCAAATAAATTCATTTACGATTTGTAAGTATACAATCTTTACAAGTTTCCCAACAGCTATAATTTTCAATATATTTGATTTCATCAATATATTCATTTTCTATTTCCTATGAATGTAGGTTTTTCATCTAACATTAAGACCTTTGTTTCACACATTTGTAAAAATAGGAATATAGAGAACTTTTTTATTTTAAATTTTATAAAAAAATATATTTTCTCTTGATATTGATATCCTCATTTCAACAAAAAAAGAATAAGTTATAAATACATACAAGAAAAAGTAGTGGTGGCATACACTTTTGTCCAAATTATAATAACTTTGACTTCAAAAATTAACTAAAAAATTATATAGAAAAAAATTTATGAAAAATGATCCATACAATAGGTATTAGTGTGACTAATCTATGTTTTGAAAACAAGAATTTTATTCTTTCTATAAAAAAATATGCAGGATGATATAAATGTCACTTTTGAAAAATATTTAAAAGTTACATAAGAATATGCACAATTTATTTCCATTTTAAAAAAAAATATTTACAGTCTACACAAAAAATTCACAAATTAGTTGTTTGTTTCATCTTCAAATTCTTAATGATTTAGTTGTTATATAATTGTGTGGAAATAAAAATCTAGTACAAAATACTAATTTCAATGTTAAATTTGACAAAAAAAATGTAACCTATTATATAAAATCACCCCCCTTAATTTTCTATAACAATAACAAATTATGCCCCCCAAAAAAAATATATTTTTTTTATATTTTACATTAAATTTAAAAGTAAATATATGCATTTACTTTATGTAAATTCTTAATATTTATATTCCAACTTTATTTTCTTAAAAAGTTAATTAGTAAGCGTTTTTGGCATTTTATTAGGATATAAATTCCTTATATAAGAAGTAAAGAATGCATTCCATTATCAACATCCTTTTGATCACTGTTGTTGTGACAAAGCATGTTAGTTGGAATTTGATTGCTCTCTTCCTTGGCATAAAGAGTCAATGTGATTTCTTTTTAGTTTTTTAACTGTAAAAGAAAAGCACCAACTTTACAATCACATTACAATTAAAGTAAAATAAAAATTTTAATAATTATAGTCACGAGAAGTGGATTGATACTTTAATTTTAATTAATAAATAAATATTTTAGAGAAAGCGATGGTAGTTGTGTTTTGCACGAATCATAAAAGGCTAGTCATGAAATCTAACAATCTTGATCAAAAGTGATCAACAACCCATTTGGCTTATAAAAGGAGTGAAATATGTGTGTGGAGCCCATTTCTTTTTGGGATATAAAGGCATGGCACATAATCTTTAAGGATGCTCTCAAGCATATTTGATTTACCATCCTATATTTATTTTTATCTAAAGATAATCATATAATTAGTTTTTATCTTTGAATTTATCTATTTTTTATTATAGATTAAATTAAACGATTTACGTTAAATGAAGGATTGTAGAAATGAGATTTGAGCTTTTAGTTTTCAATTTCAAAGTCAAATTTAGAATCAACTTATTGTGTGCCAATTTGATACATGGAACATTTGAAAGAGAATTTGATTACCTGAATTTGAATCTTGAATTATAAAAATGGATTGAGTTGCTCTCTTAATTTGTGTTGAAGCATGGAAATATTTGGTGTTCATGTTGTCTTTATGAATCCAAAGCTATCTTGATTTTAGATGCAAATAAACCTCTTCCCTTTTACCTAATTCTTCCCAAGTGTTTTGTAATTCCATCTTCTTTGAAAATAAGTTAGCATCTAGACCATGCTAGATAATGTGCTCATGGATTTGTGACAATTTAGCTCCCACCTCCTTTTTTTGAACAAAGATGTTCTTGAACACTTGAACATTCCAAACTGCTATTTGTTCCTTTATGTGATGAATCTTATTATGGATATTGGTATATTCAAGTGCCTCTATTGGATGGAGCACTTGTCCACCACTGTCTTAGAAGAGGGAAAACATGTGGGTGTCTAAACCACATCTTCTCACATTTGAAAGTTGACGTGTTCTTATCCTTTTGATTCAACTGAGAAATGTTAAGATATATTGCATAGTGATAAGAGGAAATGAGTGGTTGAATCTTCAAGGAAAGCTAAAATTTCGATGAAAGCCAACCATAAGAAAACACGAATCTATTAAGGTGTTCAACGATCTGCAGGAAATCCTTTCTATGGTTGGTCCATGTGAAGTTCTCATTACAAGGTATATTGTCATGTAGTGCATTATCTGAAATAAAAGTTCTAAAATCCTTCATGTAATTTTTGTTAGAGGACAAACACCTCATCTTTTCTCTTTATCAGAGACAATGGCATTGAAATCTCCAACCAACAATGCTTTGTCCATATGCAATCCCTGTAGTGTATTTGTGAGAGCTTCCCAAAGAAGAGCTTTCTCTCTAGTAGCAGTAGGACCATAAATATTGAAAAGAATACATTGCAAGTCAAAACTCTAAGCTTTTAACTATTGCTAGTTAGCCTTGTTGACTTGGTGGTTAGCACCTCCTTGGAGATTCGTGACATGGCTTAACCGCCTCCCATGGATCGGGTTAAATCTAACATTTGTATCGGGCATTGAAAGTTTGAGCTTTTGGTGCAATGACAAATGATTCCAACAATTGGTATCAGAGCCTTGGGTCATAGGTTCGAGTCTCCCTTCAGTGGGTGCTGAAGGCTTAGTCGGTGTTGAGGGGGAGATTGTTGACTTGGTGGTCAGCACCTCCTTGGAGATTTGTGACATGGCTTAACCACCTCCCGTGGATCGGGTTAAATCTGACATTTGTATCGGGCATTGAAAGTTTGAGCTTTTGGTGCAATGGAAAATGATTCCAACAAGCCTCACTTCTAATAACTTCCATAGTGGTTTATTTTGGATTTCATAAGGTTATTAAGCTAGTAAAAGCCCCATGGGTCAGAAACATGGGTTGATTTCCATTTATTACACTTGGAAACTATAAAATCATATGGCTATTGTGATAACTTCGACTCTTGTAAAAGTATAATATCTATCCCATAAGAATCTAACTAATGCTTGATATAGGAACGCTTGTTAGAGGCATTTAGGCCTCTGACATTCCAGGATATAAGTTTCATTGGACATGAGGAGAGCCTAGAGCCCTCCTTGTTCTTTTTTTGATTGTGAGATTACCATCAAGAGTAGTTTGAATACTTGTTTCTATTTCTTCTTTAATCTTGGTTGCTTTTTGTTTTCTTCCTTGTTTTGTAGGCATTTTCTTTGAAGTAGTATGCTTAGAGGGGGCCTGATATAATGAAAAGGGTTTGAGAATAGTCAAACTGAGAGCTGAGATTGAACCCATGTGAGTTATCTTGGTCAATAGCTTCCAACATGTTTCCCTACTTGTAATAGTGTCATCATCTTCCTTTGTAAAATCAGCTTCTATTTCTTTACATCTTCTCTTTGTAGGGGTTAGGTTGGGTGACTTCTAAACCTCAGGGACCTCACAAGACAATAGACAAAAGAAGGGGGTAGCCTGGAGACCACATACTTTCTTACCTTGATCCTCTACCAACTATGAGATGATATTTGAGGGTAGCACCATAAACTAACAAGGTTTAACATTGAGTTCATTAACAACTTCCTCATTTGCAATCTTTTCAATAAGTTCCATATGCCTACAACAATAAGAAACTCCTCATCCATAGTTTCTAGACTACAAGGAGGGAGCATTAGGCCAAAACATGTAGATGCAACCACTTCTTGTTCCCTAAATATAGTCCAATATTCCAAACCTTCACACTTCTTCTCAACCATTTGTATCCCATAAGGAGCATGAATAATAAGAACTTTATCATGATCAAGCTGAAGAGAAATATCCTTTTCAGACCATTGAGAAGGCTAGATACCATCGATGGTTTGAAAAGATGTAATGGGTCCACCAAGGTTGTAAATATATCTTTAAACACTTTGCGGCCCACATAGTGATGTTTACCTTGAGGTGCCAGAAAAAAGGATTGGACACCCTTATATCCACCATCACACACCCTATTTGAATGACATAACCTGGGGGGATCCAACATTCAATTGACTGACTGATATTCAAATTGAAAAACTTGATGTTGTTGGGGATTATCCACTTGCTCAGGTGGAGTGTGTTGTCCATTTGAGGTATTAAACTATTTAGGATCCAAATGAGCACATTTTTCAATACATATAACTAGGTGTATGACACCGGCAACAAACATTAAAGGGGATTTCAATGAAAATTTCATGCTCATAATTCCCAAATTTAGATGTAAATAATAACTATTAGGAACTCTTTTGCCAGTATTTATCATGATGCACACTCTTACAGGAAATGAGGGATCCTTATAAAAAAAAAATAGGTCATGTTTTAAAAATATTCTAGTCTAGTTTTCCATGATCTCAATGAGCTGTAATTCCCTATATTCTAAAGTAATATTTGGCAATTGTATCTAGAAAGGAATAAATCTTGCAAAGAATTAATTAGTTTTAAAATTGGAAATCCAAGGCTGCATGCAAAGACCCAATCCTTAAAAAATCCAGTGCTTAATGTGGAAAACATTATCCCTCTCAAGAGGAGAGACAAAGAGTACAAAAAAATACCCTTAGTCTAATCTACATAAAAAACTTGAGAAACACCAGCTCATTCATCAAAAAGAATATCTCTAAGATTTTGTATGTTAAGGGAAAGGTTCCAAAACTTACACACAATAGCTCGTTGTCTAAGATCTTGAATTGAAGTTGCACAAGATCTTCAGGGAAATTAACTGGAAACAAACCTTGTCTTTCTAGTGATCTATGAGTACCCATGTACACCTTAGCAATAACCTTCCCAAGTTATTGATACTTCCATGTCATTAATCCTCTCCTTACACACCTATTTGAATGTGAGCTTCATATTTCTATTTCCCTGGTATTGTTTCCCTTTCCTTTTTTTATATTTCTTAAACTTGGTCTTATGCTTGTGATCTATCAACTTCGAATCAGATATATCCTCAGCTCCCTCCCACTTGTATATAATTGATGTTTTTGGATTGAAGAGATCCCTAAAGGAAGAATTGAGGTGGTGGGGATGATGGTTTTATATCAAATCATTTGGGGTATGCAAGTCCCCTATGTGAGGATAAGACATTCCTCTAATAGAAGAGAGAACATTCGACTTATGGAGAGTTGTTTGTTGTTTGGATCCACCATGTGATTATTTTTTGTGCAAAAATCTCCAGCTCTCCCCTAGGGGAAAGTGGAGCAGCAACTTGACTGGTTTCTCCACACTCAAAAAATATTCTATCAGGAATGTGTGTTGAAACCTTGATTTGTCCTTCCTCAAAAAACCCTCAGGGGTTTCGAGATGAGCTGTATTGCTTGAGGGTCCTTTGTAGCCCATATTACGAGATCTGAAGTCTTTAGATGTATAGCCATTAAACTTGTCAATCAACCTTGAATGTTGGAAATTCTTTTTTGTAAAGAAAAATAATTGGTCTAGTCTATGTAATTCCCACTTTCTAATCAATTTCTTTAACTATATTATGATATAGACATTGTGAATCAATTAAGTTGTGGAAATTAAACAAATAAAACATTATCATAATTGTGTCACAAAATTGCAATGGGCTTGAGACCTTTTGCTATGTATTTGTTGGTTTCACTTGAGAAAATTTTTACCGCTTTTATTTAAAATTGATTTAATCCATTCTTTTAGCAAATTTTAGCCATTAAACTTATTAATTAACCTTAAATGTTGGAAAATTTTATTTGTAAAGAAAAATGATTGATCTAGTCTATTTAATTCCTATTTTCTAATCAATTCCTTTAACTATATTATGATGTATAAACTGTGAATCGATTAAGTTGTGGAAATTAAACAAATGCATTAAACATTATCACAATTGTGTCACAAAATTGCAATATAAATTTTAAAGATCAAATTAATAGGTAACTACATCAGAAATAAATAAATTACATCATAAGTGCAGATGATTGTGTTGCCAAACTCCTACGAAACCTAGAAAGGAAATTCTCACAATCAGTTGTGTGGCATTTAAGACAATTGTGACACAAATAAATCAATTGTGACTCAAATTGAAATAATAGTGTTAGGGAACTTGCAATATCTAAAACACACAAATTCATCCATTTAAGTGTGATTCATGTTGGGTTCACCAAAAATATCAACTAAGAAATGCGAAAGAAAGCAATGAAACATAAATGTACTATGAAACCTTAATTTCAATGCTAAATCCTAAGTCAAACCAGTAGAGATAACAAAAATTGAAAACAAAATTATAAAAGCAAATCAAACGATTGTACTCAAAGCACCAAGCCTCCATTGTTCTTCTTATTTCCTCACAAATACAAATTAGAAAGTTGTGGTTGATAATCAGAAAGCTTGAAGTTATAGTTGTCAAAATGAGGAACTGGGTAGGTTTATATAGTAATTGAAGGTTGATTTGACAATGGAGAATGATTTTATTTCAAGGAAGTTGACGAAAATGATTGTGGGAGAAATTAGAAGGTGAGTTAGAAATGGAAAGTTAATGAGATAAAAAGACATAATAAATTAGCAAGTGGAAGAGATAAAGAGTAAAGTTGATGAGATGAGATTTGATAGAAATTAGTAAGTGGAGAAGATAAGATAAGAGAAGAGAAAATTAGCAAGCAAGGATGAAGTGGACAAGATAAATAAATTAATTAAATTTGTTTATACTCCCCCACCTTAAAGGTAAATTGAATAAATATTCCTTTATTCAATATTGAGGAAATTAGAAAATGGAAAATGAGATTAAATAATTGTCAAATTATATAATCTTTTAGAAGAATGGTTAATTTAATTAAAGAAGAGGGATTAAATAATTTGATTAATTATTTAATCTATTAGGAGGAATTTGATAAGGGAAATTGATTTAATTAGATTGATCAAAGATGATAGATAAATAGGATGAAATTGATTGATTATGGCAAATGATAAATAAAATTGATTGAAGACCATGTAGAAAGAAAATTTAATTACATAATAAAGAGTATTTGATTATTAAAAGATAGAAGAGTGTAACTACATTTAATTGAATAATAAAATTAGCCAATTAATTCAAATGAATAATTAGTGAAAAGTGTTGTAAAGAAAAATTAACAATTTTCAAAGTCTACATTTACTATATTGAATCAATCTCACATTAATTTTTTTTTTTAATACAAACCATTGAAATGCACATTAAAGAAACATATTATTTTTCGAAAATTAAAAACTTCTTAAATTGAAATACACCTTTTGCAAATCACACCTATCTTAACCAAATATACACAATTTTAAAAACTACTTTTCCTTTTTCAACAATAAATTGATATATCAAATTTCAAAATAAACATCAATTTTTATCCCATAACTATTCAAAAAAAATTCTTTATAGAAATGAAATTTAATCTATATTATAAAACTAAAGTTTCTTGTAATTTTATCAACTTGCTTCAAATATGCTTACTCACCCACCTATAAGGTAACATTCTTTTTGTACTTGTTTCATGTTGCTAAAATGTCAAGGAAACATAATTGAAGTGAAACTCAAATGGAACAAATGAATAGATGGATCTCATGATTTATCAATGTTTTTAGATTTCAACTATGGTCCTAAATACTCCATTACCCTTAGATGCGCGTTAAATGTTAAATGGCTTCCAATTATGAAAGTTAACTTTATATGGTTGGATGGAACCACCGTGCTCATTATCACAAAAGTCGTTGTCTAGGCATGACTTTTGGAAGTGGTAAGCCCGAACTAATTCTAGGTGGAACAAAAAAAAATTAATAAAAAACTCACAATCATCATTATCATATTGTTGCTATTTTGAGATGTCTTTTACAAATGGTTAGAGTACAAAAATACCTAATTGATAGCTCAATATGACCATATAAATTTTTTATGATGTTAATAAATAATAAGATTATAGTTTTAAATATTAAATATGTAGATTAATATTTTTATATATTAAAATTATTAATAATATTGTTATAAAATAATATATTATTTAAAAATAATTAGATTGTCAAAATAATATAATAAATTATTCATAAATATTATAATAAATTGTTGAGAAATTAAAATATTTAGGATAAAAATAATATTAGTGTTATTAGATTTTCACAATCCTTTAAAATTCATTTGAGTATGCTTCTGATTTTGATTGTGTAAATAAATTATTTACACAATCAACATAGAAACATACACAATTGAAAAATAATATCATAATTTAATATAGTAAAATCCAAAAACATTCAATATCTAATTTGAAATCTAAATTAGTTCAACAAAGAGTAGACTAAATATATGGTTTACACTGGGTAATGTGACGAGATTGGTGTGAAGATAAATATATATTGGAATTCTTAGTTTTCTTCAAGTTTGGTGACCAAATCATCCTATTTTTTGAGATAACACTCAATTGATTTAAAATGGCATCCATCTATTTCCTAATGTTCGTGTTAGTTTGTAAGGTATCATTCAAAATATAAGTAAGATTTACAACCTAACAAAAAGTTGGATCAAATAGGTATGATATTGTTAGGAAAAAATGCTAAATATTTTTTATTGCATATGAGAAAAAAATATTGTCTAACATCATGATCCAAAGAGGACATGACAAAAAATGTTGAACCTTCATAATATAGATTTTTAGGTAAGTTTTATTGGGAGAGCAATTGGTAGCTTGAAAAGGGAGATAGATTGCCATAGGACTAGGATTCATTACAAAACCAAGATAAATGTTTAGTGGTTTCTTTTTAGCAAACTAGACAACGTTGGGGGATCACTTGAAGGAACCAAAGGTGGTTGCTAGAAGGTAATAAAAAATGGAGAAGTTGTACAAACAAGGAATTATGCTTGTGTAACAACATTTAATTTATAAAAAAAAACATTATTACGATTAAACCATTTGGTGGAAGACTCCATTTAAGACTTAATTTATCATAAATGGTAATTAAAGTAGCTTCATTTACACAAATCTCAAGTTGAGAAATAGATGATGTTACACACAATATAAGTTGTCGTCAATTTTTAAAAAATTACATGTCACATGAATGAGGAGCTTAATTTGTAGCTAAGAAGAAATGTGGCATTGCAAAGTGTGTTGTTTTTAGTTGAGCCTAGTTAGGTTGAATTCAATTTTTATAATATGATAATTCTCCTAATTCATTTTAAAAAGTTTCATATATCCACCAAAATTTTTAGTCTCTGATCTAATTAAACCATTATGTTCAACCACATTAAATTTGGGAAGCTCAAACCATTCCTAACCAAAATGTTCTTTACTAGTACAAAAGAAATGAAGCTACATACCAACTCTTCCACATACTCTTCACTTGTTCTAAAGCCTAAAAATAAAAGAATTTTATTGACCATAATAAAGTGTAAGAACAATAAATCATTCCTTTATGAGAGGAGCATCTATTTGAGCTTTCAAAAACAAAACGTATATTGAATGAAGTTGAAATTTTTTACTTATGGTCACAAATTGAATAGAAAATAAGTGCATATTTCACTTACATTAACATATCTTACAAAATGAAGAAATTCAGTTAATAATTAATTAGGTCTAGAGAATATGTATTTTAGTTGAAGAAAGATTGGACATTCATTTGATTTGGCTAGATGGAGGCTTAAACTTACTATTTATAGAGTGGTATGTTACGACAAAATATTTGAAACCAAAACTTGGATGCAGATCTATGATTTGGAGATCGGAAGAACTTTATATAGAAAATTCTACTACTTTGGATTAGGCTACATTGTAAAGTTTGGTTTCTTTTTTTTGTTCTTGTCTAAATGGTATAACTAGGTCATCTATTAGTATAATCCTTTTATACATGTTTGTCTTCACTTTTGTACCTATATTTTGAATTTGGTCATTCCTAAGAGCATGATTATACCTTTGAGACAAAGGATAAGCACTTAGCTTATTAAGATGGTAGTCTAAGGCCTAATTAAAGAAAGAGGTTTCACATACATGCCAAACATTCTATTCAAATGCATTTATCTAGGTTAAGAATTGAATTGATAGACTAAGGTAATGCATAAGTGTGTAGGTCGAGCTTCAAAACGCTCTTTAATCAAAATTTTCTTAGCCTTATTCTTGAATTGTTTTAGTAATAATTCATATGACCTAGGAGAAGTCTCTAAATACATTATCACAATTCTTAATTTGAACTAATTGATTGTGGGTTAATAAATTAATAACTAATTTTTTAAAACGATTATATTCTATGCAATTATGCAAATAAATAATTAAAAAATATTCCTACTAAATTATATCATATGAGATAATCTCAACAAACTCACTCCATAAATATATTCTTTTATAATCAAACATATAAGACATACTATAATAAAAATAATGATTATAAAAAATAACAAATAATTAATGAATATTAAATGTTTTCTCAAACATTAATAAATTATATAAAATATTGAACACATGTAATTATTGTCTTCAATAGTGTAAAATTTATTTTGCATCGATGTTTGAGGTAACACTTTGCGATCCATCTTTTTTTTTACAACATTGTACCAATAGTTTTGACTTTAAAGTTGTTATTACAATGATGACTACCCATAATTGAATGAAATGTACCCTTAGGTGTAAAAAACAATCAATCATGTGATGTCATATCAATTGCACAAGTATGGGTACCCTTTTTACACAACCATTGTTCTCACCTTTTTGGGGGTTGTTTTGGACACTTTGGCAAAAAAACATGCTGATGTGGCATCATATTTGATGATGTGGCCCTGAAACCTTAGTTATAAGCAGAGGACTTACAAAGTAAGCAACTATAAAAAAATGGGAGTGATTCAAACTTTCCACGTAGAATTTTGAGAAGCACCAAGTTATGGTGCTCAACTACTAGGTCCTCTCCCCTATATTTAGTAATATAAGATATAAAAATCTAATTAAATCAAATATATTTTAAAATTCAAATTTTAAATAGAACTAGGGAATAAGATCTAGTACTTGAGCGCATTTCAATGGTTGTGATAGCAATTGTTGATTTAATACCCACACTTGTTGATTTAATGTCCAATATTTTGTCAACATTGCACAAATAATTGTGACTTCAAAATTATTATTGTGAATGATGACTATCTATATTTGAATGAGTGTATTCCTTATTCTAAAAAGCAACCAATCGCATGATGCCACGTCAGTTATATAAGTATGGATGTCCCTTTTGCACGACTATTGGTCTCACTTTTTTTGGGTTGTTTCGAACACCTTCCTAAAAAAACATGTTGATGTACAATCATATTTAAGAATGTGATCTTGAAACCTTAGTTATAAACAAGGGAATTGTCAAATAAGCTACTCCAAAAATTAAAAATGATTTAAAATTTCTACATAAAAAAATTTAAAAGTGCATAACTAAGATCGTACTCTCCCCTATATAACCATCGAATTTAACCCAATGTCAAAAAAATAACATGTTAGCGATAATTTAGGCTTAACTCATTCCAGTCAGGTCTACCGAATTGGAAATCATGAACACGCACTGTATCATTCTTGGCGCTGTCGATTCGATTAAAATATATACAAGTCAAGAAAAGCACAAATAAAATATTTGTTTCGAATTTTACTTCCAAAGAGCGCGTGGGCCACGACCCAAAAACGAATACCGAACAAGATCCCTTGCCGTCATGCAAAGCCTGTCGGGAAATCAAATTCCAAAGAATTAGTACATACTACTGCTCAATTAAATTAAGGATTGGGAATTTTGACACAGCCAATTTAATGTCATATCAAATTGCAGAGAGCTGAATTGGGCTCTATTCCTGTTGATAAGGCAAGGCGGGAGGCTGGATTCAAAAGGTTGAATTGCAAGAACATGGCGAATTTAAAGGGCGGAATGCTTCTGCGTCTTATAGAGCATATGAATAGCAGTGTTAAGGCAGCAGGTGAATTCCGTTCCTCGCTCCTGCAGGTCGTTGATATTGTTCCGGTAGATTTGGAGGCAAATGATCTGTGGCCCAAGCATGGATTCTATGTTAAAGTTTCGGATTCGTCCCATGCAACATATCTTTCTCTTGCAGAGGAACACAACGAGCTGGTGCTCAGCAATAAGCTCCAGCTTGGACAGTTTATTTATGTGGAGAGATTCGAACCTGGATCTCCTGTTCCAATCCTGAGGGGCATTAGGCCGCTTCAGGGCAGGCATCCTTTGATTGGGAGCCCACAGGATGTTGTCAGTCTTCACGACCATAAACGGCTGGACATGGCCACGGAGTCCGCGCTTAAATTCAATCCCATTTCTGGAGAAAGAGAAGGTTTGTTACAGAGGCGCAGTTTGTGGGCGCCTTCCAAGAGATTATATGAGGTTGGGTTTGCAGGAAAAGATTATTTTAAGTCCATTTCTTTCCCCAAGGTTGCCAAGACCTCTGCTGTAAGTGGCTTTTCCAAGTTTTTAAGCAGGAACGGGAAGGGAATTCCAGAATCACAATTCCAGAGTACCCATTTTTCGGAATCTGCTGTAGGTATATCCGTCGTTGGGTCAAAGAAATCATTGCTAGTTTTCGCTTTGTCGGTAGGATTTTGAGAAATTTGACGCGGGTTTTTATGTTTTGGTTGCCCTGTTGCAGGACCGGGTGAGCAGATGCGTTCAGCATGAGGAAGCCGAAGGACTGATTAGCCATAGGGAGCTCGATAAGGATGCCTCAGATTGCATGGAAAGCATGGCGGTGATTAATTCATGCAGTTCTCTGCCGGAAAGACTTGCGGAGATTGGAAAGGTATGGTACTGGTCTTTTTTAAGGCTCATTAGGTTTTAATTAGTGCATATTCGGGCAAGTATTTAGAGTATGAAGAGGAAATTGGGATTCGCATTAGACAAATAATTTTAGGGTTTCATGCAGGGAAGTTTTAATTATAGCGAAGGCCAAGTCAAACTCTTCATTTGGGAAAAATAGAAAGTAGGATTTAGTACTTTCAATTGTGTCATTGGAGGTTCAGAGAAATAAATGGGATTCGAGCGTTGATTAATTTCGCCCATGAGGAAAATCATACTTTACTTTCAACGATAATAGGGAAAACATTGGGTAAATTAATATGGAAGCTCAATAAGCGTCTCCAGTAGCCAGGGTAGCATCCTAGACGTGCTCGTCTGTGTGTTTGTAAGCGCTGAGCCTCAACTAGCTCAATATGTATTGTGACATGGTCAGGGAAATAGGCCTTAATAGCTCAAGAAAATATCCCATAGACTGGTTTATGGATTCAGATTTTTCCATGTATGATGGTATCTAACCTGTTTATGATAAATACTGACGGTGCTGCAATCTTGATTGCTTTCTATTCCATTTGCTATGATTATCATTTGTTGCTTATTTTGTTGCGTTTCTTTTACCATACTTTACTGATAACAAATTTCAGTGAAGATAATTTAGAGAAGGTAACGCAAACAATGGCTAAAAAAATTCATCCAATAATAGGTTTGTGGATCTATGATGTTTTAACTATCTTAGGCTCAGTGATTTTGTTTGGATGCTATTCCATTTGTTCCCAAGTGTTTCTGTGAGTTTTGCTTTTGCTTGTTTGCTTTTCTTTCACCCCTATTTTACTGTATATGCTTGATCCTCTCAATCTTTTAGAAATACTTATTATATTTAACTGACCAACTCAACAACTGTGGGAGGGAATGAATGTCTGCGAAGGGTTCCCTATTTGATTGCATCAAATGAGGGCGTTCATCTCATATGTTAGTTGCATTATACGATAGCATATCCATTGTCTGCATAGGTCAAGCTTACCAATCAGCTTATCCATGGCACAGTCTATTTACCCATTTGTTTTTAAACATGTGACCCCGGGTCAAGAAAGGGTGGTTTATCATATGCTAGTTGCATTATACGATAGCATATCCATTGTCTGCATAGGTCAAGCTACCAATCAGCTTATCCATGGCACGGTCTATTTGCCCAAAGTCAAGAAAGGGTGGTTTGCAGGCAAACTTCAAGTGAACAATCACGCTTTATGTTATTATTTTCAATTTGTATGTTTCAACTGGAAAACATGGTGGGAATTAGTGGACCCTAGGCTTCTTATATTTGTTCAGAACTCTAATTGAGTGAATAGTGCAGGAAGCTTCGCAGAAGCGTGAGGAAGCTTATTTGGTTGCAATGGAAGCACTACAGGAGGCATCTGCTATGGAGACGATTGTTAGGATTGTAAGGTGTGTATCAACTAAAACATGCACCATACTCTGAATTTTTTATATTGGTTGCTTTATGAATTATGATTCTTTTATGGGCCTTCAGCCAGACCCCATTGCAATAGAAAAATACTTAATTACCAATAAATTACTGCTAGCATCGGATTTTATTACTGACAGGCAACCATTATTAGAGGCCATACTGAACTTCTGGCTATAAACAATATTGCTATACATAATAGTTTTATTATTCACAACAGTAATATCTCTGGTGTCAGAATTAAAATTGAAAAAAGAAAAAAAACTTTCACCCCAGGATGGTACAAAAATTGAACATTATTTTTAAGCTTGAGGAGCTCTATAGACAGTACAGGAGACGTGGATTTCTTCTTTTACATCTCTAGGAGGCCAGACTTGTTTAGCCACAGTTTTCTGGGTAACACGGAGTGTTTTAATTATTAAATAAGCTGAATAGTATTAGAAACCTTCCGAAAGAGTTCCATTTTTTAGTACTATAACACTGTTTCTTTTTGTCGACTTGTATATTATCTGGAAAAGATATCTTTAGGCTGTAAAAATATTTGTGCACTTCATGTCTATTATCTGAAAAAATGTTTGTGCAGAGATTGCTGAAGTCTTTCTGAATCCAATGCAGGGAACTTGCTGAACTCTGTTCCTCAGCAAAACCTGAAGATCCCGAGGCTTCTCTAGAAAGATTTATTAATTTGCACCAGGAAGTATCTCAGTTTGTTGTCAATATGGATACATGGAATAAACCCGTGCCTCCTCATGGAAGTGGAAGTTCAGATATCAAAGGAAATGATGTAATTGAGTACCCTGAGAAGTGTGGATCTGCAGCTGCATTAACTGAAACATCTTTACAAAATAATCTCGAAAAGTCCCCTGTTAAATCTGATTTAAAACATAATTCAGCTGCTGAAGAATCACCATTGAGAAAACTAAAAAGCCTTCTCAAGAAACTGTCTCAAGATGCAAATAAAAGATCTAAAGGAGGTCTCTTCTCTAGGGGTTCAGTCTCTTCTACTGGCACAAGGAAATTAGGTAAGTCTATGTCCTTAACTCCTAGTGGGACATCCATAGGAGGTAAAGGTAACAGTGGCAACCAAATTCCCAAAATATGTACCGATTTGAATTTGGATTTGAACACATTGATATCAACCAACTTGTCAAATCAAAACTTCAACAGCAAACACCTAATAGCATCAGAATTGCAGCTAACCAGTGCACCCGAATTGAGGAGAAATAATGACCTGCTTCACCAAATGAATCTAGCAAAGCAGGTTAAAATTGAAGCAGAAAACTGGTTTACAGAGTTCTTGCAGAAATCCTTTGATATGGGTCGGAAAAATCTTAGGTCATCAGAAAATGCAAGGATAACTAGAGGAGATTGCAATGGGATTCAAAAATGCAGTTTCAGCAGGTATACTTTACTAAACAAAGTTATCCAGTGGGTGGAGCAGTCAAATAGCAGCAATAAGTGGTTGAACCCAGAGGCTATAGAAGCAGTAAAAAAATTGAAAGGAAGTTTTTAAAAACGTGAAGTGTTCACTGCTTTGCATGAAGCTTGGTTAAAGAGAAAATGGCTTCAATAAAATATAGTACACTAAGATTTCTGAGTTGCAACATACGGGGAAAGTAGCAGTTTTTTAAGTTGCAGTGTAGCGGAAAATTAACAGCAACTCGATTTTTTACTAGGAACCACGAAAATAGCTTTTTGGCGGGGGTCTAAAGCTGGATTCCATCAGCTGGAATGGTGGTGAGATGATTGGGTCTTTGAGTAAGCATACTGCAGATTAAGCTTTCCATAAAGAAAGTTGGAATTCAAATTTGTCATTGTAAAACATTACAGATAAAATGTTGCAATATATTATTGGGGAGTTAACTTCCTCCTCATTATTTAACTCAATTTCCAGTCTCCTTTTTGCCAAAATGTTAAAAATATAATCTTTTGGCAGACTTTTTAAGTTAACAAGCACAAAACTTAATGGATTCATAGCATAATTTATCTGCAACTAAAATTCATATAGATGGCACTAGAGTAATTGAGAATATGAGATTATGCTGATTGAGAATTATAGGACATAACAAAGTTTTTTCTATAGACTTACTAAAATGATTTCCTCTGGGTATCTCAAAGATCGCACCCACAATTACACAAAGGATCACATGTTGCAGAGGGTACTGCATATTTTCCTTTAAACAACAACCTTTTGTGAACTATGTATTAAATAAAAACATGCATTTGTCATGGGAGTTCATTCCTTATCCTCTCTCTCTATATAGACAGGGAAGGGGGATAATTATGATATAGAGAGATGGAGGGGCAGACAGAGGGAGAGGGAAACAGAGAATGAGAGACGGAGCAAGGGAGAGGGGTAGGGAAAGAGAGGGAGGGCGAAGAAATAGAATTTATACAATGCAAAAAGTTAACTTGTGGTGGTGACTCTGATTCTTGTCCTTTGCCAGTGGCTTCACTAGTTGAAAGGGGCAGAGAGAGAATGCCAGTGGCTTCAGAGGTTGAAAAAGGGGGAGTGAGGGGAAGCGTCTATGCAGCCATATAAATGTACCTTATACACTAATAAATAAGATGCAATTTATTAGTGTATGAGGCGTGTTTTATATGGCTACATAGACCTTGCCGAGTGAGGGTGATTCTCTGCCAGTAGCTTCACTGGTTGAAAGGGGCAGAGCGAGGGGGTGGGGGGTGGGAGGTGGGGATAAAGGGAATGAGAGGGGGAGCAAGTGAAAGTGGGGGGGAGAGAGGGAGGAAAAGAAATTCTAAAGTGCAAAAAGTAAACATGTGGTGGTGACAGCGTCTGATTCTTGTCCTCTGCCAGTGGCTTCATTGGTTGAAAGGGGCAAACGGAGAGATATGCCAGTGGCTTCACTGGTTGAAAGCGGCACAGACTGCAGTCATCACATATTTTATCCTTCAGATGGAAAAAAGTTGAAGTTGTATGCATCCATGGAACTTTACAATTCAAAAGAAATATGTTGATGTTGAAGCTTATAGTACAATTTAGTGGACAATAATGACATGGTTATAAGGTTCTAAGTAAGATTTGGCATTTCAAATCGTTCGGTGTTATGTTATCCATATTAGGCCTTTAAAATTTAATCAGTATCATTATTTTCCTATGGCTCATAATTCACGACCCTCCATCTTTTAGAGATTATAGTTTTTGTGTTTTTTTTGTTTTTTTAAAGATTATTGTTATTAGTTGACGAATCTCTTCACGTATCTACTGGTTTTGTAGCTGGTCAAAGCGAAACTGGCATTTAGTCAAAAGATTCCAAGCAGGCCTGGAATTTGACGGTCACCCCTACCTGTCATATGATTTTTCTATGACGGTCTTGTCAGTTTAATGCTTTTTATTTTACGTTTTATGAAAAATATTGATTGTCAAAAAAAATTGTGAATAATTTATATTAAATTCTTTTAAATTTAATAATTCTAAATTAATAATAAAATATAATAAACCATATAGAAACTTTTATTTATGCTTTAAAAAATTAGAAAAGAATTATAAATTAATAATATCTACAAAAATCTTAAATTTACTAAACAAATTTCTATAATTTATATATTCTATTTAAAAAGATTCTAAATTAATATAAAAGTATAATAAAAAAATATAGAAACATCTATAAAAAAAAACTATAATTTATTAAACAAATTAAAACATATATATTACATACTAATATTAAATGATGCAAGTTTCTAAATTCATATTAAAGTATTTTAAACTTTAAAAATATTTTATAATAGTCAAATAAATTTATATATTATCATAAATATTTTAAAATAACATATATTTATATTATAAAGTATATTATGTTGCTTATAATAAATTTTTACAATTTATTAATAATTTAAAGAGTCATATTTACGGTTTTATAAAAAAAAAAGCATGTCATTCCATACGGTTTAGAAAATTTTCAAGCAATCATATACGGAAATTCCAGGCTTGATTCCAAGGAAGAGACCTATTGTAGTAAGGAATTCTATATGCAAGCAATGATCTCTAAGTAAGACATATCTAAAAAATGTGTATGGTGAGTAATTTTTACCATTATAATATATTTAAAAATTAATTTATTTTGTTGTATTATATCTTAGTAATGATGAAATTGTATGATATTATTAAATATATAAATATTAGATAACTATTAGCTTGTTTTTGGGTTTGTTTGTGTGTATTTTTATCAATATTTTGGGTCACATCTATCATTATAGATAATAGCTATTAGTATAGCATTTTATAATTAATTAAAGGTATTAGTAACAAGAAGTTAGGGGGCAATGTCTAAACAACAAACTAAAACGTATATTTTGCCAAGGAGGACACTTATATAGTTTGTCGGATAGCTACTACCTGGGGGGCTAATAATGGTTGTTTGGCCTAATCTTTCAGGAGAACGAGAAGCTAGGTAGGTTTTATGGAGGGCCTGACTAAACTAAGTTGCCCACACCATGGGATCAAGTTTGTCTCATAATAATAATAAAAAGTTTACTATTATTACCATTTACCTCTTTTTAAACATTTTTGTCACGATGCTTTGATTTACTTTCTACTTTTTCTATTGAATTCGCTTGAAAATCTAGTAAAAGATGTTGAATTGGCCTAGAGTCAAGATTGGAAGCTCATCCCTTTTCATTACAGCTTGTAGTGTTCATCTTGCCCAATGCCCTCCTATGCAAATTGTGGTGATTGAAGCCCCACATTTTGATTCTATCCCCGCGATGACTATTCTCATGTCTCTATTTGACCCTAGCAAGAAGTGTCTGCACATCTTGGGTTCTGCTTAAAATCCATCTTGACTTTGTACCCCTATCAACCCCCACCTATGACATTGTAGCTGAAGGCCTTTGTGACCTAAAGCAAACTGCCACCACCTCTACCTTGGGCCAATAAAAGGAAACTTAAGAAACCTATCTCCCTAGATGAAAAACCCAAGACCCCCCTCTACATGCATGAAATTGTTAGTGATGATGAAGCAGATATGGGTGAAGAAGATAGTAAAAGTGGTTGAGTGAACTGTAGGTGCTCAAACAAGCTAGTTGTGCACTCGGTTGACAAAGGTAAAGGGAAGAAATTGGTTGATGTTGAAGAAGAGTTGGAGGAGGATGATGCTAATGGAGGTGACACATGAGAGGAAGAAAGCTAGGCTAAGTACACCAATGCCAATTCTACCCACATATTCTACAGTGCCACAACTGAACCGTTGGACCTGACTCAAGAGGTCTTACCAGAGGAAGAAGACACTTACCAAGGGGGTAGTACTAGTACTGGCTACAGGAAAATCGTGATGGGGCTAGAGGCCCTAAAAAGGAAAGTGTTAGAAATGGAGAAGAAGATGGTCAATATCTTTTGTTTCACCCCATGTGTAATGCATAGCTTGGCAACCTCACTATGCTTGATGCAAAAGAAAGTGCAGGGAAATGATGCTAACAAAGAAGGGAACAATAAGGATATTTTTATGTTCCTTATTGATGAGTGGAGCAATGTGTTGACTTAGCCACTGGGTGGCTAGTCTTTTGTCTTTTGGTCCTTTTCTATATTTGTTAAAACTTTTAATAGTATTACTTATATCTATATTTTGCTTTGATGTTATGAACTACTACTATTAGTGTGTCATTAATGTTCAGTTAATAGCTTGTTAAAGCGGCCTTCAAATTGTTGGTTTAAAAGGTCAATGCACTAGTTTTGTTATTTTTAATATAAAAAACATTTGCTATAAAACTTATTATCAATTTTAAAATTAAAAAAATTACATACCCTACCTTGTAAATATAAAAATGAAAAAAATGATTACTAGTACAATATTTATAATATGAATAATTATCGAAGGATTGTAATAATGTTTAGCATTAAAAATAATAATATAACTAGCAGCATCTAGTTATGGCAATTGTCATGTCTTGTAAATAAAAATTTATCAATGTTAAAATATGATACATATTGTTACTTGTATGGCTTTAAATTATCATGTCTAATTATGAATAGAGGCATTCTCCACATGTTTAAAAATAAAATATTTCTAAAATAACAAAAAAAGGTGTTCATGTATATGTACGAAATAAAATAGTTATGAAGTAAAGTAAAATAAAGTAACTATTGAGTAAAAAAAAAATTTATGTGTTTATATATGTATATAGTAAATAAAAAATTTCTAAAATAAAAAAATAAAGTAACCCTTGATTGAAATTTAAGTGTCTATAAATGTAATAATAAAATAGTTTTAAAGCAATTATAAAGTAAAATGTGGAGTGGAGGGACTTAAACAAAAAAAAGTATTTGCATATAAGTAGTGCATTTCTAGTATATCAGATCATGTGATAGTTTTATCTTTCCATAAATGATATCATTGAAACAAATAATAATCAACATAGAAGTTTTGAGTTGATCTTTTATTGAGTTGTGTTTATGGATATTGTTTCAAAAGGATCTATCTATGATAAGCATGAATGATTCATTAAACATATACTACATTAAATTGTTTATATAAAAGACTAATGTCCCTGTTGTAATAGTGAAAATTGTGCACCTTGTACCTTTGACCATTTTCTTCGAGAAAACTTTGATTTATTTGTTCTTTATGCAATTATTAGTGTACAAATGACATGTTTCAACAAGAATTGGCAAGTAACCTAATATGTACCTAATTCCCATCTACACATCCCCAACTATTGTTTCAAATGTTTATATTATCCATCCATTGCATCACGTAAGATCTATTGATGCAAAGTTAAACTACTTTACTACAGATTACTTGGCATTTAAAAAGTGTAAAACTGACCTTAGTATTTACAAATTCAAATTTAAACATTAAGCTCAAGCAATGCCCTCTAACTAATTATTATGAATTGACTTGAGTACAAAATCTATCAACTGATATGTAAGGTTGTATTTAAGTACAAACCATTATTTATTTCAAGCCTTTAAGCTAACATCTGAGAGCTCCTATTTTTTACTTGTAACATCAAATAAAGAACACATTAGATTGCACCACCTACTAATACCAACACCTTAGACATTTTTAGATATTTGATTATTGTCTTTACAATATCTTTGATTCTTTTACAAATCCATTAAATTGGTAACAAGGATTTTAAAAAAGGATACCCTTTTTTCTCTAGCTAGTTCCTACAAAATGTTCATCAACAAGATCCATTTGTATGTAATAGTGTAGATACGAAGGCGAATTGATTATAAATTCTAATTTTAAATGAATTTGTATATGTGCAAAAGCTTAGATTTGTGACAAGCCAAATCCATCATAATGGCTGTTAGTTATATAATTGTGAAATGAACTAAAATTGAAGATTGAAAAAAAAATTACATATATAAGAAACATTGATCTAAGACTACACATGGTCTTAACAGATTGGTCAATCAATCACCATTTTTCATATCTTTTAACATTGAGATTATAGATAAGTACAAGCATTTAATTTGTCCAAACTCGTTAATAAATTTGCATGTCAATGATTGCATGTTAAGTACATTTGTTTATTTCCCATTTTCATTTTCTTGAGCTTGATGTGAATTGAACACATAATTATGGATCAATAATGCAAAGTAGTATCATCTATCCTACATTAGTATATCAAATATCTCCATGGGGTAAAATGGTATAAAAGGACAAAGCTACATAATAACCTTTATGTGATCTAAGTCAGTTTACTTTATGTTAAGACATCAAATGAGTCACCTTATTGAAGAGGATAATTTATGTGATTTATATATAAGTATAATGGGAAAGAGCATAGACAAGAAAATTAAGAAAAAAATCAACAATTTGAATGAAATAATGAGTCTATAATGGTTAAATCATTTTTTATTTTTTTGGACCTTTTTATTTAAAGGTACTTAATAAAAATAAAAGATGAACATAAAATAAAATATGAAGGAATCATCCACACTTTTTGTCCATAAGAAATTAGACATTTGTATGCCTTCAAAGATCTATATGAGCAATCTAGTGTACATGTGCCACAAAGATAGATAGAACGATGGTATTGTAAATGATTAATTAAAATTTACTTCATTGTCAAAGGTTGATACTACTATATTGATGCCAAATGAAAAATCATAAAGTAAATAAGCACAAAATGTTCATATAGAACCACCTCCAAGAAGTAAAAAATTGGGTTAAAAAATATAATAAAAATATCCACTTTTTCAATTGTATTTGTTAAGATATATACATTATATACAAATCAAATTTTTGAATAACATGATGATGGGACAACTATTTGTGATTGGGGTGAGGATTTATTGGGAAAATATTATTCTCACGTTATTCATTGAACCTTTAAACCTTATTACTATATTTTTATATCTTTATATTGATCTTTATCTTTTAATTTCATGTTGTGTATTTTCATGCCCTTATTTCGAATGTGAATGATATAGGAACACCCTAATGGTGCGTGTTGACAAAAGAGATTTTGAACATGTGTTTTGGTTCACATTATGATGCAATGCCAAGGAAGGAGAATCCCCAAAGGAGATGCATGACCTCACAGCTAAGAGTACACAGGAAAGCAACAACACAAAATAGAGAGAGAATGCATGATACAATGTACATACATGTCGGGTTATCAGGCCTTCCTGGTTACGACCACATACAAAGAAATGAATCTCAAATCCTAATATTGATCTATCAAAGTCTCATATCTAGGTTTCATGAATCAACTACCAATCTAACAACACTACCTCTAAAGATACATTGAGTTATTACAAGTAGGCAACACCTCCAAAGTCGGCGAAGAAAGAATTACATTCCAAAGAAAAGGAGACGTGTACAACAAATAGGTCTAACCCAAAAGGAATTAAAGATCCATGAAAAGGAAACCACAAGGAGCGTGGATCATAGAACATGATCCACGGAAGATCCATGAATCACAGATTACAATCGCAATAGTCAAAATCCAAAGATCAACAACCACACATCGAATCTCCAAATTGGTCTAAGCAAGAAATGAACATGTTACCCAAGGATAGGAAATGGATAAAATCTCAATCATCCACGAACATCAGGAGGTGCGATCATAAGAAGATGATCCCAGATAGGTCTCAAATAAGAGTGTACAAATGCACACACTATCTCAAACAAATGAATGATTGGTCAACCTAATCTCTTCAATTGGTAAACATGAACATATATAAAGAACTATTTTTGGTTGATGCAAGATTGCAATGAACCCAAGATGCTCCTACATTAGACATAATAGCATTTATGCTCTGCATTAGAGCTATTGTACAACCTGAGAAGAATCCAAATAATCCAAATCAGATTGGGACATCCAAATAACGTCTCTACTGGTATGTTCTTCCACTTAACTAAGTACTCCATGTAATCCTTTTCTCTTGTGATCCTTCCAATTCTTCTATCCAATACCTTCTCAATTTCCTTTGTCTACTTCTTAGGGTATTCCTGCTTCATGTATGTCTCATCATTTGACTCATGGTATTCATACAAATCTGGAATGTTGAATATAGGTGATATATCCATGTCAACCGATAACTCAATCTCAAAAGAATTACCACTGTCAAACTCCTTCAGTATCTTCAAATGTCCAAACTTCTTCATCTTCAGCTTATTGTAGGTTCCAACAGGAAATATTCCTTTCTTCAAATGAATCATAACTTCATCACCAACTTCAAAATTCTTATGTCTCCTAGATCGATCAACTGTATCTTTATATTTTTTATTACTATGTTCCCAATTATACTTCACCTCATCATGAAAAGTCTTCACAAGTTTAGCATATCCCTCTTCTTCAACACTTCTCTTCTCTTCTCTTCTAGAACACGATCTTTCAAATCTGATATTCCTTTAGGATGCATGCTAGTAACAATTTAAAAAGGTGGTTTACTTGTACTCTGGTTCACTGAGTTGTTATATGCAAATTATGCCTGTGCCAAAACCAAATCCTAATTACCATGTTTATCTCCAACAAGATATCTTAACAAATTACCCAAACTCCTATTCACAACTTTTTTTTGTCCATCAATTTGTGGATGAAATGTAGAACTCAACTTCAAATCTGTACCCATCTTCTTCCAAAGTGTCTTCCAAAATTATCCCACAAACTTACTATCCCAATCAAAAAAAATAGTTTTAGGCAACCTATGCAATCTCACAACTGCTCTAAAGAATAGATTGACTATATGAACAATATCTGATGATTTCTTACAAGGAATAAAATGTGACATCTTTAAAAACCTGTCTACTAAAATAAATATAGAATCATTACCTCTTTGTGTCTGGGGTAAGCCAAGAACAAAATACATGCTAATGTCTTCCCAAGGTCTACTAGGAATAGGTAAAGGTGTGTATAACCCTGTATTTTGACTTACTCCCTTTGCAACTTGACAAATTTTACAACTTGTAACAAATTTATAAACATCCTTATACAACTAAGGCCAAAAGTATTTTTCCTTAATTAGACTCACTATTTTATCAATACCAAAATGTCCTGCAAGTCCTCCACTATGTTTCTCCTTGATTATATTTTACCTCATAGATCCTCTTGGTATACATAACTGATTTCCCTTCAACAACATACCTTCTTGAATGAAGTAATCAACCCACTTACTCCAATTATCTATGATCAATTCCTTAGTTTCATACAAACTTTTCAAATCATCAAAACCAAGTACCTCAACTTCCATCTCAGTCAATAAACTTCATCTTCTGCTCAATGCATCTACAACTCTATTTGACAATCCACTTCTATGCTTCAACATAAAAGTAAAATTCTGCAAGTATTCAACCCACTTCATATGTCTCTAATTCAACTTATCCTGACTACCCAAATACTGCAATGCTTTATGATCAGTGAACAATACAAATTCCTTAGGTATCAAATAGTGTCTCCACTTCTTTAAAGCTTGAACAATAGCATTAATTTTTTTCATCATAGACTGAATACTTCCTCTTAGCATCATTCAATTTCTCACTATAAAAAGCAACAAGTTTACCTTCTTGACTCAATATTGCTCCTATTGCACTTCCACTTTCATCACAATCAACTTGAAATACTTTAGAGAAATCAGGTAAATCTAGTATGGGTAATTCAACTACCTTCTTCTTCAAGGTCTCAAAACTTATGTCAGCTCCATGTGTCCTCTTAAAATATTTCTTGTCTCCTCTCATTGTCTCTGTCATAGCATTACAAATAGAACTAAAATTCCTTATGAACTTTCGGTAGAAACTTGCCAATCCATGAAAAGATCTGACTTCACTAGCATTCTCAGGTGTAAGCCATTCCAAAATTGATTCAACTTTCTCAGGATCCATCTTCAAACCTTCAGATGAAATCAAAAAACCCAAGTACATTATCTCTTCCTTCATGAAAGAACATTTCTTCAAGTTAATCAACAAATTTCACTCTTTCAATATTCACAATACTTGTCTCAGGTGCAATAAATGATCTTCCTTACTCTCACTAAATATTAGAATGTCATCCAAATAAATAATCACAAAATTACCAAATAATTTCTTCAAGACCTCATTCATTGATCTCATAAAAGTAGTAGGTGCATTAGTCAAACCAAAAGTCATAACCAACCATTCATACTAACCTTCTCTTGTCTTGAAAGAAATCTTCCATTCATCTCCTTCTCTGATTCTGATATGATGATAGCCACTCTTCAAATCAATCTTGGTAAAGTACTTTTCTCCACTCAAAAAATCCATGGTATTGTCCATCCTAGGCAATGGAAACCATTATCTCATTGTGATTCTATTTATAGCTCTTGAATCAGTACACATTCTCCATTCTTCATTCCTCTTAGGTGCTAACATAGCCATTACTGCACACAAACTCAAAATTTCTCTGATCAAACCCTTTTGCAACAATTCATGAACTTGTCTATTCAATTATTCATTTTCTACAGATGTCAATTGGTGAGGTGCCTTATTAGGTAAGCTAGATCCTAGTATTAGATCCATGCAATGACTGAACCTTCTAATAGGAGGTAACCCATTAGGTACATTTTTTCACCTCAATTGGTGAATCATTTTTCGTCTTCACAACCGGCCTATTAGGAACCAAGTCATAACACACATCATTCTTCTTCAAACCCTTTATGAACTCTTTTCCTTCAAGAAAGAAAACTCTAATAGTAGTGCAGTTTTCACTCTTAAATTCTTCTATCAGAGGTAACAAACCTTGTTTCTTTCCATTAGCCACAGTAGTATACATATTCAATCTACCATAATGTATAGCTTGTCTATCATACTGTCACGGTCTACCCAACAAGATGTGACAAAAATACATCAACATAATATCACAAAGAACTTCATCATGATAGTTTCCAATCTTAAATTTCACAAGACATTGTTCACTTTCCAAATGTTTATGCTCATCCTTTATCCAATAAATCTGATATGGCTTAGGGTTCTTCATCCTCAGTAACTGCAACTTTGTAACCAACTCTTCAGATCCTAAATTCTTTGAATTTCCACTATCAATGATCACCTTGCAACACTTTCTAACAAATTTTCATCTAGTTTTGAATAAGCCTCTCCTCATAGGGTCCTCTTTAGTTCCTTCTTTCCACAAAGCTCTTCTAATCATTAAATTTTCACCACCTTCCGCTTGGTTTATTGAATCAGGTGAATCTTCTTGCATAAGTGCATTCCTGCTACTACTACCAACCTTATTACATTCAAATTCCCTATGTCCTTCTTAACCACACTTGAAACAAGTTCCCTTAAACCATGTTTTGTCTTCTCTCCTATGATCATTCTTCCTCAGTATGAAATTTCTCCTTTCAACTCTAATTTGCTTTTATCTTGATTTGTCTTAATATAAAAGCATTAATTTTCTATGGGTTTCTCCTATTTGGGTTCCCATGTAAAACAATGTGTTATTTTGTTATCATGTGCATGATTGTTGAATTTAGTAATTGATGCTATTGTGTTGGATAAAATTTAAATTGGTAAAAATAGTTGTTATACAGATTCACCCCCCTCTCAATATAACTGAGTGATCTTCACTCCACACATCAATAAATGTTATAAGAGGCCTTAAGAAACATGCATATCCCTCCTCTTGTACGACCTAATTATATAACTTCTGCATTGGAGTGTATGCATGCAAACAATGCTCAAGCTCAAATTGAACTCTCCCAAGATGAGTTACCTTCTAAGAAAATTCACAATCAATATGATCTTCTTATGATTGTTGTTTTTATTAATGATAATGTTATTTAGATAAAATTGGTTGATAATGTATCTAGTCTCAATGTGTGTAGCACTGATTTATTACATAAAATAAAAGTGGATACTTATTTAGATTGATATGATTTTGTTCCTCTTTGTTGCTTCAACAATATTTGTAAAGATTCATTAGGTAAAATCACCTTACTTATTAAAGTAGGTCCTATTATTTTACTTGCACTTATTCATGTCATGCCCCATACTCACATAAAAACTACTTCTTGGAAGACTTTGACTTCATGCTATGCAAGCCATTCCTTCAAATCTTCATTGCAAGGTAAAATTATCTATAACAATAAAATGTATACCCTTGAAATCGATGAAAAAATTCAAAATTGCTTACAAATGGAACATTATTCTATTCCTCCACCAATATAAGTTGATACACCATCTCCTACCCCTCAAGAGAAACCCCTAGAAGATGATTGGGGGTCATTGTACTTTACACCATCTTTTTTAGGAGAATATAAAGTTCCTAATTTTAATATTGGATCCTTTAAAGAGCCTAGTGTATCATTTGTTCAACCAGATTCTATTAACAGTTCAACTCATAATATTCAACACGGTTTAGCATGTGTGCAACAAAGTGATGAAACTCATGAGAAACCAACATCACACTTGACTCTACAAGGGTTCAATTTTGAACCTCCTCCTTTGTCAACATCCCTTCCCTTATCATCAAATACTTCTATGCATTGCTTTAATCAAGAAATTTATTTTCCTAACCTTCTTTGTGCAAAGTTAATTACTCAACCCAAACAAAATAATAAACATAGCCAACATCTTGTGAATCTTCTTGTTTGCGTGTATCATCGGTATCATGAACATTCTACTAATGAATGTCAACCTTTGCATTAAAAAAATAAAAAAACTCATCGATTATGACATCATTCATATAACATGTAAAAGTGAGTTGCATTTCAATCATGATTATTTTGAATGATATTTCAGTTTCTATTATGTTTCTCCACACTATGCGACATTGTCAGCCTATCCCTTGGGGGCTCATTATCATTCATGGTAGTGAAATTATAGGTGCAATCATACTTTGTGAGAAACCTAATAGTCCTCCTCCTTATCTTCGTCTCCACACTTGGGGACAAGAGTAGTATTTCAATCTCTCAACCCTTTCTAAGGATCCATTTTCCCTTGGTTTAGTGGTATTTGTTTATCATGTTATTTCATTTCTTACATGGAATTTTGTTTGTTTTGGTTATGGATTCCTCTTATGCAAGAGGTGTTTATCCTTGATCACAACCTCTTCCTTGTTTTCAATTGTATGTCACAATAAACAAATCCGTTACTCGAGGGCTAAAAGTGTGTCATCCTTCATGAAAAATTCCTTTATTCTTGTTCTCTTTTCCCTCTCTTGGTCAATGATGTTATCTCTTCCTCCTTTCAAAATATTTCAAAATGATCCCTTTATGTGTGTTGCATCATATCTCTTTGTATTTGTCTCTTCCTTGTCTCATAGGAGTTGAGACCTCTTTGGCGTGGACTAAGTGCTTCTTAGAGGATATCTCCTTGGTGTTAATATTGGATATCCTTTTTTTTCTTTCCTTAAGATTCCATCCTAAATTTAAGTTGTCATCTTAAGGAGGGGGTCATATATATGGCCTCCTTATTTTAAATATTTTGATTAATTCAAGCATTTTAGGTAGATTAAAACATAATATAATTAGCTAGGGCCAAATTACTCTTCTTTCGTACATTTTTTATGGATTTCCTTGAATAAAAATCTTTCCTTGGACTATCCTATTTTGGCACATTTTTCTTGTTACAATATTTTCCTTGGTTATCCTTGGGATTGGTTGAACTAGCATAATACAACTTGCTAGCCCATTTGATCTCTCCTCTATGCATATTTTCAAAGATGAGTTGATAGGATAACCCAAATTGATATCCCATCAACTCTCTTTTTACCAAGCTCTCTTTTACGATGGATTGACTAGCATAATACAACTTTCTTTCAACTCTTCTTCCTCTCACCTAGCATAATACAAATTGCTAGCATGTGTCATCCATGGTTGTCTCTTTGTCTTCTTCATGATTTTATTACATAACATACTTTTCTATTTTCTTGGATCATGGAGTCTTGTCTCATCTTTGATTTGTGCTCTTTCTCTTTCCTTGTGACCACTTGTGCTTTTACAGTAGATTTTTGAGCATGATATTAGTAGTTGAGAAATTTTTGTTACCAAGATCTCCTCAACTAGTTGACTTGGAATCTTAGTAATTTTAACGCTTTTGTCTTTTTTTTGTGTCATTGCACATGGTTGTACAAACTAAGATCCTTGTTTTGGGGTATTGTGTGCTTAAACTTAGCAATGCCTTATCTCCTTGCAGTTTTGCCCATGATCATCTCTCTCTCTCTCTCTCTCTCTCTCTCTCTCTCTCTCTCTCTCTCTCTCTCTCTCTCTCTCTCTCCCCCCTGAAAGCATGAGGTGGACTCATAGTCTTTCTAAAATGAGGGCTACATGTATCATCCTAAAATTGCATCACTATGAAATTTTCATTTAGTTAGGCCCCATTTTAGCATGTATGGGCTACTGCATTTATTTTCAGTATTCCTAATCCAATTCCACTTTTTATTCTAGCATACATGCCTTAATTGGTACCCCCAAGTTAAATTTTATTAGTTTTTGGGACTAATAGGTTGACCAAGTTGGCCTATTCCCCAATGAATTCTCTAAAATTTGAACCGAAGGTTGGTCTCAATAGTTAAGCGATAAATCCAAATTAATGTCATCCCTCTTTGATTTTTGTACTATGAAATGTTTGTGAAAGGTATATAATAAACCTACTTCTCCTCATTTGGATCATCACTTCCTAAGAATTCAAACTCTCTCCTATAAATGTGTATCTCAAGCATTCTAAGGAAGATCTAAAGCATTTCAAGGAATTTTCCAAGTCTACCTTCTCCATGGGTTAATCTTCTTTCCCTCATTGAAGGCAAAGTAAAGGATTCCATCATCAAGGAAGAATGGCTTTTCATTCACAATAATCCAAGCATCCATTTATTCAAGAAATAAAGTCTGAGGCTTATTATTCTCTCTCTCCATTAAGTATTGTGGAAAACTACAACATTCATTATGCAAGGCTTGTATTTTCATGATTTCCTTCTAGGTTTTTGTATGGATTCAAGGCTATTGCATTAACACTTGTGATCACATTCAAATAACTATTGTTCCATCAAGGTATAAGGATATTCATATTTTAGATCTAGCTTCCACTTTACATCAACACATGTTCCTTTCAATCACATTTCATTTCATTTTAAAGATTGATTCCTCAACTGAGGTTTGACTGAGGTAAACCCCTCTCTACATAATATTTCCTCTCTTTTTTATGTGCATGAGTAGGTGACACTATTAGAATTATTAGGTACTGAGAGGGGAGAGGGGTGAATCAGTACAAATAGATTATAGACTAATCAGAAACCAATCTAAATAACCTCAACAATAACTTCCAAACCAAAAAGCATACAAGTGAAGTAAACAAATAAAAGATAACAATATCAAACATCCATAAAATCAACACACATGGCACAATGATTTTTGTGTGGAAACCCTTGGTTAGAGGGAAAAGCCATAGTGGGGATGACACCCACTAGCTCACTACTATAGTAAAATGAGTTTTCCTTGTTAAGAGCTTACAATTACCCTTTCTTAGGGTTCACCCTATTAGGAGTGATTAGTACCTTGTTAGATACAATCATATCTCCTAAGATCTACCTCACAAGAGGATTTAAAGACTCTATTAAGAGCTCACCTGGTTAAGGGATTTACAATGAGGAACTTGTTAAGGGATTCTCTTGTTGTCACTACTAGGGAACAACAAGTGAGTGATCTGGATGTAGCACTGATTGTCTGTAAGATCCAATCTATTTTTTGTACTCTAAAAATACTCACAACTCTATCTCTATCAAATCTCTAATCGCAACTCTTTTTCACAACCTTTTGATCAACCATAACAATAATAACGCAACAACAAATAACAAACTTTTATAATAAGAGTAGTTCCACTTGTATACACTCCTAGAACCTTCTCCAAGAAATCCAAAATTATTTCATGTGCAATAATCACATGCCAAAGTGATAAAATCAATGTAAAATACATTTTCCTAAGACCATGTTAGCTTATAATAAGATTTGCATGAAATATCTCCAATGTAGTCAAACACATTTTGACTTCTCCAATGCACTACCTTAGATATTCCTTATAAAATAGCATCGATCCCAATAATGTCAACTCATCAATTCTATAAAACTTATTACATGTCATAATAACACCAAATATCATTGCAACTGCTATACCACTTACCAATCTAAAATCTTCTAGCTGATGCTCAAGAACACAAGTGTTCTTACTTGTCAGAAAGGTTGAGACAAAAAAATCGCTCTTACCAATCAACTAGTTGAGTTGTGGTTGGTACCAAACTATATTCTGACCATGTTGATACTAGATCTATAACTGCACCTCATAAATCTTCATCTATCATGACTGCTACCAAAGCATTGACCTCACTGTCTACCGATCTTCTGGAATTTACATCCTTCATACTGATTGCATCCTCCACTTCACCGATTGTGATACATGACTGATATAACTTAGTTTACATCAATGAAAACCAAACCAATGAATTCAACATATATCAAAAAACTCAACACAATTCCAACAATCTCCCCCTTTGGAATTGATGGAAAATACATTATGCTCCCATCTTTCTCTACTCAATCATCGATCTATATCTACATAAAGACTTATTATCCTCATGTCTACTTCACCAAATATATCACAATATGTTTGCAACTAATCATATACTCCCCTTTGACAACAATGTCAAAGGTGCAAAAACTGAAATATGTGCAATTATACATAGTTTCCTTACATCCTGTCAAAGATTACCTTGAATTTTATCTTTGCTGAATCTAAGGATGTCTCCCATGACTTATGCAGATGACCCAAAGAAATAATTTTCTCTAGTAAGTTAGAAGCTATCTCTTCCATACTATCTAGAGTCCTCATGTATGATAAGGCAAGGATCCCTTATGCCTTCTTCACATTTTGTTGCATGACCTGCATTGTAGGGGATAAAAATGATTGTAGCTCAAGTTGATTAATCATCATGTTGTCTTGCTCTTGTAGAATCAGCTTCACCTTGTGAGATAGTTGCTTCACTTAACTATTGTAATTAGTAATTGAGCTTGAAGTAGGATCAAGCTGACCGATTAATCTCTCTAGCTCCCTTTGAGCTTCAGCGCTTTTCAACTCTAAATCTTTTAAAATTTCTGAATCATTTGATACTTTAGATAATAGTTGTCCTTCCTTAACCAAAGTAGATTTGACTTCTTTCACCACATCTATCAATTTTCTCCATCTTCCATAATCTTCTCCATTATTTTAGCTATCATCTTCTTCTCTAATTTCTCTTCTGTTATTTTTACTGTTGCAAACTGCAAATATGGGCCTTGATATGAAATACCATTTATCAAGATGTCCATTTGGTATATTACAAAATTATCTTCATCATATTCAACCTCAGGCACCAACTCAACTAGGATGTCTCTAGCTTGTCTCAATACTCTAGCTTTCTTCTTCTTTGCTTTCATCTTATCTCTCTCGACTATCTTCATCAACTATGTTGAATACTCCATCAACTCCTTGGGTTTCAATTTTTTAATTTCTACCGGTGTGGTGAATATTTCTTCCTCTTCTACTTCCTCTTCTTTTTCTAATAGCACTAGTTTCTATTTCTTCTTCACACTTGTCTCTCTAAGACTCAATTTCCTTTTAATATTATATTCTTCTTCAAACTCTTTCTAACTTTCTACCACTTTTTCATCTATCCTTTCAAAAATCAATTCTTCTAAATTATCAATACGGGATGGTGAAGTAGAATTATATTTACATATTATGTCTTCTATTATAACCTCATATCCACCAGTTTGATCTATTACTACTTCTGCTCCACCAATTTGTGTTGGTTCAACATTTTGTTCTTCAATATCTTGCAATTTTTTAGTAATATCAGCAATAACATCACCTATTATCTCTTTATGTGTAGGTGTGTCACCAATGTGCTCGATCACTGGCTCTTTACCCTTTTGTTGCTCATCAACTACTTTTTCTTCCTTTTGATCTTGATCTGCTTCCTACATCTTTTTCCTCAATATCTGCATAGTTTCATTGTACACAATCTGTGTCTTACCAACAAGTATATTTGCTGCCCTATTTTTAATTTTGAAGTCCTATCTGTATGAATCAACCAATATCTTTACATCTTCAAGATTCAACTCAAGTTGCACTTGAATAAGTGCTCTCTCCACAATTTCTCTATCCATTTTTAGTGCAACCTTCCATCTAGCATGGATTAAATCATAAAGATCCTTAGGAATGGTTTGATATAATTCACTTGGAGTCATACAAAAATTGTGTAAGCTATATATGATAGCCTCTTCTAACTTCTTCTTGTCTTCATCATTAAAGAATCCATATCTTCTTCCTACTCCTCCCATTCTACCATACTCCATTATGTCTTTGGAAATGGAATCAACACTTGGTACTTTCTTCTGACCACTTTATTTTAAATATTTTGCATCCTTGTCTGATTCGGTCTGAGCTTATTCATCTTCTATAGTATCCTTCTGCTCACTCTTCTCATCTATGTATTTTTTCTTCCTCTTGTATGTCTTCTTTACCAATTCCTTCTTAGTTTCAAATTCCTTTATTGTAGGATTACCTTGCTTTCTCTTCACTTTTTCATATGTGCATGGAATTTTGGATGATGGGTCTTCAGTTGCAATATTAGTAGTACCTGATTCATCACTACCAAATTTCTATTCTAGGCTAGATATCATCCTTCTAGATTTCCTCTCAATGATTGGTTTCTTTAGTTCCATATTGATTTTAGAAAATGCTTCATCATATGTTCCAAATCTATGTGTTTGTTTATCCAAAGGTTTTGAGAGTAAATCATTTACATGTAGGCTCACTAACTCACCTTATACTTCATAACCCATAGGTGGAATTCAATAGGTTCTAAGTTCAACCATCGATATAATGCATGAATCTGTGTCTACAATAAAATATATATCATCCTTATATTTTTTTACTATGCTAGTAGGAATTCTTTCACATTTATGCATCTTATCTTGGAAATCTTTAAAATAACCCCACATAACATTATTAAAATTCTCACCCAATTCCTTAGTAAATTCACTTATCTACACAACTACTGGTATGTTCTTTGACCAAACAACATTTCCTCTACCGGGGAAGAAATTTTAAATGTAGAAAAATATACATACAAGTAGGGAACCATAATTGAATGATTGTTTCTTGTCTTTCTTTATCCTCTCCATATTTGACAAAAAATGACTTTTGACCATCTTGCACAAATCATACACTGAATCATCTTTCACTATTTGGTAACTAGCATGGATAGTACCACTAGGCACATTGTTAACTCTTCTTGATTGATATATCCAATTACCTATCATCATAGATGCAAAACAAACTTCTCTATCTTCAATATCATCTATAGTCATAGCTCTTATATCTCATCTTTATTTGGTTAGATCAGTAACCAAATATGTTGCAACTATTCTCAATGTGAATTCTAATCCTTGCGCTTAAAATCCAGTAACTTTGTGAATCATTATCTTCGAAATCTTGTGTAGTTTGTCTAGCCAAATAAACTAATCATGCACTCTTCTTAACACATATCGAATCTAATGGCGATGAAATTCAATGGGATTGTCCACTGCATACGTTAAACCTTTCATTTGTAGATGCTTGTGTTCATCTCTCAATACACCATTGGTACACATATCCTCATATATTTTCTTGATAGCTCCATCTCCCAGTTCTTCAATATTGCAATGAACATAAGATTGAACATCCTTGATCAAAAACACTCGTGGAGAAATCATAGACAGGGCACCAGTCATATCAATCTCAGTTTCTTTTATCATATGGAGCTTGAAAACAAGTTGAGGCTTCTCAACAATGTTCATCAAAATAGGTGTATCAACTCTTCTTTCCATCTCAACCAACTGGAATATAAAAAAAATCCAACTATGCACCAAACTGATAGCTTTTAATGCACTAGTTAGGCCTCATGAAAACTCGATAGAAAATTAGGCTCAAATGTCTTAAATTAAACCTATGCATGATGATGCACAAGATAGCTCTCAAATGTTCAAATGAATGTAAAGTAAAAAACTGAAATCACTTCCCTCTATTTATTATTGAGATATAGATGTTATGCACTTCCAATGGTAAAATAGTGTTTTTCCAATGGTAGGAATAGTGTCATATCATGGATTAATGCATATCCACCAATAGGTACTCCAATAGTTATAACTGATATAAAATGGTAAACTCAATGCGATCAAAACATATTTAAAAAGATTTATCAAAACCAAAATCACAACATCTTACACCATAGTGTGCATATAGATCTTGTTGCTCATAGATCTAGGGGATCAGAAAAGGACTTTCATTTAAGTGCTCCCCCTATGAAAATAATATGATTAGTTTGAAGAAGAATCCTTTGCACCAGAGGATGGTGAATTCTCTTTGCATGATTTTACCTCTTCCCATTTTTCTCCTACCTTCCTTCAAATCTCTTCATCTCTTGAGCGACTTCCTCAAAATCAACAATCCTTTTACCTTTTTTGTCTATTGACTGATTGGATAACCAGTTTTTGAATTGACAATCTCTAGCTAGATGATCGATCCCATGAGAATGAAAACATGCCATATCGGTTGACCTCCAAGGTCCAGCATTTCCTCTTTGTGTTCTCAATTTGCAAATCACCACTAAATGACCATAGTTACCACATACCGAACATGTGATATTTAATTGGCTTTCCCTTTCATAATTGCTTACTATTTTATTTGGAGACCTAGGTGTGTGTGTGAAAATTCTACCTGATCTATAGACACAACACTTCAGTAAAACATTAGAGGTTAGCAAAAATGAAATCGTGCAATGAATTGAAAGCTAAACTAACCAGGCGATTTACTGCCTTCTAATAGGTGCAAGTATGATGTTCTCAGATTGTTATCAAGATCAATGACCTTGACGACACCTAAATGAAGGATTTGAATGCAAAATTGATATAAAATATGAATGCAATTAATCTATTTTTTTTGTTTTAGATGCAATAAGAATGATAAAAACTTGATATGAAATCTAATCTATATGAAATTGATCTAACAATAATATGAAAACAAAAGTGATCTCACAAAATGTGGTTGATTCGCAAAGAAGCTCTGATTCTCCAGATAGCAATTCACCAGCATAAATTTGCAAATTATGAGATTCTGTGGATTTGAGAGATGATTTGTGAAGAGCTAAAGCCTTAATTTATAGAAATCCAGGGCTTTGAGGATGCATGAAAGAAAGCCATAAATCACTCAAATAACTCAGGTTGATTTTTGAGTTATTTTTAAATAAAGATAATTTAATTCACAAAAATATGCAAATCATGCAAAAACAACTTTTTAACTCAAATTAGAAGTTTAGATCAACTTTAAAACTCAAAAATGATGTTGAGTTCCAAAAAGTCAATAACTTGCATTGATTTTCTGATTTGGAGTTTAACTGCTCTTTGATTGTGCACATGGATAATTATGAATCAATTTAATAATAAAGTGATTTATTTCCAACTTAACTAATTTTGAAAAATAAAATAATTGATTTATGGGTTAATCAATTATTTTTCAAACTTTTATTCAAAAACAATATTAGTAAAAATTGACAACTTGCTTTAATTAATTAAACAAGAATTTAATCAATTAATGATAGGAATTTTGATTTATTGTCAAAATTAAATAATATAATTTAGGAATAAATAGAATTAACTTTAATTAAACAATTAAGTGGCAGAATTAAATCTAATTAATTAAATATTGAGAATATTCAATTAATCAAACTTTAGGATAAATATGATTTATCGTCAAATAATTATAAAATTAAAGATAATTAAGATGATTAGGAATATTACTAGGAATATTCCTCGATGCAGAATTTAAGATAATCAATTAGGATTCGATGATGTGCAGATGTGCCTTTGGTTAGGACTTTGATGTCGATTTCATTTGATGTGTCGATATAGAGGTTAATGAACCTATAGCCCATTTTTGGGGTATTACATTTTGCCCCTCTTTGAATTACTATGCAAAGTGCAGTGGTTCAAAGACAGTCTGTGTTTGATAAAGATATGAAACGGATGTTTGAAATTGAAATTGATATTGATATGAGACAGAAGCTGATTGAAAGATTTGATATGAAGATAATAGGTCTTGAATGACCAAAGATAATGTTAACTATAACAAGGATGAACTAATGAAACAAAAGTGTCAAAATGCCTGATTCTGAACCTTATGATTGCAAAGAAGTGAGTGACCGGTTCCAGACTCGATTGTCTTAGAAGAACCACGTAGGTATCACATCTGAACCCTTCAATTACTGAAGAACCAAGGAAATAATACTAATGAATCGATAGTTGTGAAAAGCTGATATAGATTACAAGATTAAGAGAATACCAGATTGATATGGATCGATGAATCTGATATGCCCCAAGTGATGATAGATTTGCCCCAAGCGATGAGGACTTTTGATGAATCACCAACTAGATGTGGTTGTTGTCTTGATAACTGAGGAAAGATATGATTCCAAGATTTAGATTACAAACTTTGAATGATGTGCAATACCATGCCCCCTTCGGGATTAAAATTGAAATCTGACAAGAAAAGTCAGTGTTGATAGTTTAGAAGCATGTTAATTGATTTGAGAAGTGGTTATACACATTTGAGAACGTGTCCTACATCATTGAGAGGTCTAGATGACCAAGTTTGACTAGGTTTGACCATGAGTTGACCAAGTTGACCAAGTTGAAACTTTGAGAGTTTGATGGAAGATAATCAGTTAAGTTGAATACTAGATTCCTGTGATGATCGAAGGTCGAATATGCAAGTAGTTGATAATATAAATGATCTCAGATTTTGATTTTGATCCCAAAAAAGGATTCTACTTGCTACTTCGTTGGAGGAACCTTCATGTGAGATTTAGCTCTTGTTAGATTTGAAGATGCGATTTGAAGAATCGTTTAAGTATTGAAGTTCATTTAATCATTGTGAGATCATGCAAAGATGAAAAATAAAATGCAAAATGCAACCTAAGACCTAGGACCTACTCACTGATCATATGTCGATTTATTATCATCATTGAACTTTTAGGTAATCGGATAAATCAATACAATGCCCACTAGCTATGAAACCATAGACATATGAATATCGATTTGTATGCGCAAGAATCAATACAACACCCACTGGTCAACAACCATGGATATATGAATATTGATTTTATTTTTGAAATGTCATATTAGATATAAGTACCAAGGCACAAGCGCCAGGATGACCTGAATATCATGTCCATTTTGATATAGCAATTTCTATAAGCATCAAAACATAAATTTCATGATTACATGAATACACCTTGCATACAAACACATTAAATAGTCAAGAGATCATTCTAAATCCAATGTGAATTACCTGTAGTGACCCTTTATCGTTCACATCCTTAGGTAAGATCATGTTTCAAAATAGGAGAAAGAACTCACTCAAAAAAAGACAATAGTTAGATCAAACTTCCTTGAATTTTCTAGGTATCAATGGTCGAGGTACGCATGGCCATCCAATTCAAGATAAAGGCTCTTACAGTCAGACACCATTTCAATCCAGAATTTCCAAAGTTGTTAGATTTTCACATACAAGCAGAAGACAAAGAAAAGAGTATGCCCCCATTCATCACTCTCTAAATCCTGATGGACATCATCGAAGAGCTCGAAAGGACATAATATGCAAAAATCTCAATGCGAATCAGTAAGCATACAAGGAGATAAAAGCATGTAAAAAAAAAGCACAGATTGTTTTCAGTTTGATTTTGATGTTGATTGCATTGTTGTAGATGCAAAATCCTTTTTGGAGACAAGACTGACTGACGGACTCACATGAAGCTTCAAAGGACTCGGACTGGATATGATACGTCTAAGATATACTGGAGACCATAGGATTTGACATTGATTGCCCCCAAGTGTTAAGCATTGATAGGATACAGACACTGGAGCTGATTGGTGTACAAAATGACTTATTGAAAACAAACTGGGAGATATGTACAAACTAAAGCAAGACTGAAAGCTGGGAAAGACCAAGATTGCGCTGATAGATGGAGCGTTTTGAAACAAGTGGCACCCATTTGCCAGGTTTTCACCATCTTGGCAAAGATTCTATTTTTGCTACCAAGGCGCCTGTTTCCAGGTTTTCACCAAGGCACTTTTTTTTTTCTCATTTTTTTGTATTTTTCATTTTTTCAATTTTTCTTTTTGTACTTTTGATATTTTTTTATTTTTTTGTGAATCATCAAGGTGCCTATTGCTAGGTTTTCACCAAGATGTTCATTTTTTTAGGCCATTTTCCAATTTTTAAGATTTTTTTAGGACATTTTACCATAGACTGAATGCCTTAGGCATAGAATTTCTTCAAATGGAGAACGTTGATTGGTTCTTGAAGCTATTCTCCTTTAGTCATTAAGAGTAGATAGGCACTAGAGCCAAAAGTAGCAGTGATTACAAAGGGACCCAGCCAATTGGGTTCAAACTTCCCCTTGTGTTCTCGATGGGATTGATTTTTAGAATTTTCTCTCAAGACTAGATCACCAACCTGAAATTATCTGTGTTTGAATTTCTTGTTGTAGCCTCTAGACATTCTCTTCTGATATACTCTGAGATGATCATATGTTTCTTGTCTGCACTCATCTAGTAGTTCAAGTTCTTGCAACCTAGACACTCTGTAGTCATCATCGGTTACTAGACCATGCATTTTGATTCTTAGTGATGGGATTTCAACCTCAATAGGTAGTACCACTTCAGACCCATAAACTAAAGCAAAAGGTGTAGCCCCAGTAGGTGTTTTGATACTAGTTCTGATACTGGTTCTGATACTTGTTCTGATACTTATTCTGATACTAGTTCTAACACTTGTTCTGATACTTGGTATACTTGATAGCATCTTTTTCCATTGCAAACTCCCAAGCAAGATCATATCATGCAGTCCCAATGTCTAGCAAGGTGGAGAACAAGAGGGATTGGCAAGCTGGTGGAAGAGATAGAAGACAAGAGAATGAAGGAGAATGAAGGGAAGAAATCCTCAAGGGAAAACTCCTCAAGAATACTCAAGCTAGGGAAAAATTGTCATGTAAAGCACATTTGGACAAACAATGAAAGGCCAACATAGGATAAGTCACAAAAGCGTAATGCCAAAGAAGGAAAGGATGTAGTCCAAAATAATAGACATGTCAAGAGGCTTCATAGCACTGTGTTTTACTCTTTCTTTCTTTTTTTATTAGATCAAGACCAAAGGGGAAATGATAGCGAAAGACTAAAATGAATGGAGGAAAATAAATATGAAGGTGAAATAGGAAGGGAATGAAAACAAGATCATTGTAAGATAACTCACAAAATAGCCAAATGTTCATGTATAGATCAACATTGTCAAGATTAAAGAGAGAAGATGAAATGGATGAAATATGTAGAAGAACTATGCATGATCCCTGATTGCCAGATTTTCATCATGGTACTTATCCAAGGCGCCACAAGGGAGTGATTTTCACAATAGGATGAATTTATTTCTCTTTACTTTTGCTACCAAGGCACCTGTTTCCAAGTTTCCACCAAGGCACATTTTCAATTTTTTATTTTTTTTTATTTTTTATTTGGAAGAAGACAAGCTTTTTAGATAATGCTCCTTGAAAGGATAAACCATGATATGCCAAGGATTCAAAATGATACGCTCAAAGATGCTGATAGGGAAAGGGAGATGGAAGAGAAAAATGGAGGATAAGGTTTTATGTAAAGCGAGTGAGGTTGGAAGATAGGAGAAATAGGCAAATGAAGAAAAAAGATAGAAGGTAGAAGGATAATGAATGGAAGGATTGTGAAAGGGTAAATGGAAAGGAAGGAAAGATCAACATCAACACACACTTTGAAGGGTGGCGAGAGGGTGGAAGAAACATGAATGAAGGAATACGTGAAGGAATATGGTGAATGGATAGAAGAGGTTGTGGTTTAGGCACATGGAATGGAAGAATGTTTTTGGAAAAAGATGAAGTGGAAGTCTTTGGAAGCTTGAATGTCAACTTCACTTTTTGCTGAACACCAGACTCTTTCAAGAGAGACTTTGGAATCCATATAGCTGTAGGCTTTTCATTTCTTTTTGATGATCTAGAGAGAATATCTTTAATGATGGATTTTGGAACCCATACTTGTCTTGTAGTTTTTTTCTTAGATATCTCTTTTGACTTTATGCCTCCATGTCATTTAGAGGAGACATGGTGATCTTCTCTTTTTGATGGATTCTTGTATTGCTTCTTTTTCTTGTATTGAACATTTAAGTTACTTCCAAAAAACTTGGGACTTGTGGAAGAAGGAGGATATGACTGGTTTAGATGGGTGGGTGGATGAAAAGGATTCAAGGGTATGCATCTATGTTGATCTTGTGGAAAGATGGGAAATGGAGGGACGTAAGGACCCAAGATGGATGGCGAATTAGGAGAGTTAGGAGGGGAAAGTGAAGGGACATAAGGACCCAAGATGGAAGGAAGATGTGAAGCCCTTTGTAATGGTGGAAGAGGTCCCAGGATGGAAGTGGAAGATGCAAAAGGTAACAAGTTCATCAACATTTATATGACAACTAAGGACATCAACATCTTTAGAGTGAGCATTAGAATTTTCAATAGAATCATGGACATCTTGAATATGAGCACCTTCTTTGATAGGATTGTTCAAAGCTTGCAAAGACTTAGGAAGAGTAGAAAGTGGAAGTGAACATGGAGTGGTAGAATAAGAAGATGGAAGACTTTGATCTTGACAAGGATCTTTGGATAGCATAAGCGCATAATTTTTCTCTTGATTTTCAATAGGCTTAACATTGGAAGGAACAACACCATTTTTACCAACCCTAATGGAAGTATCATCTTTGGAAAGCGAAGGTGTAGTAAGGTTATTTTGATTGTCAATAAGCTCAATAGTGTAAGTAGTAGCTTGATCTTGCTTAGGAGAAGACTTAAGACATGGTGGAATGCATGAAAAATGGTGTGTAGGATCAAAAGAACCCTAAGGCGGATAAGAGACATCATGAAAAGGAGTGGATGACTTGGAGGGTTCTTGATCTTGATCTTTCTTTATGTTCTTTTCTTTATCATTTCTGGAGTCCTCTTGACATGGAGCCACTTCTAAGGACAAGGAAGCATGTTGGGATTGTATGGAAGACTTTGGAAGATATGGTGGAGGACTAGATGAAGTAGGAATTATAGCATATGAAGGCTTAGGCTCTTTAGGTTTAGCATTATTGAAAGTATTGGTAGCCAAGTGAAGGTTAGCTTGAGTTTCTTCAAGGGGTAGCCCTTGAGGATAACTATAGGGAATCGTATGAAAAGTATCAAGACTTTCATTGGATGAAGGATTTGTGAAAGATTTGGAAGACTCATAAGCTTTAGGAAGTGTATGGTTATTGGAGGAAGTAGGGGATGGAAGGGAACCATCACAAGACAAAGGTTCAGCATTAACATGATCTTTCTTGAGAGTGTAATCTTTATTTTCAGCATGAGAGTTCTTAGAGGAGATATCCTTGTAGTATTGATGCTTCAAGCTAGCACGATGCATTTTATAGTCCTAAGCAGTAGTAGATGGATCATAATCAAGGTATTGTTCACAAAAATCATCAAAGTTTTTTTCAAAATTAGAATCGTATGGATCACCATCACGATCTATCCAATGTGACATCCCATTTCCAATAAGTAGGAACACACGACAAGGAGGACTCTTAGGAATAGAGGTGTCATAGGTATCATTATATTGTCCATCATCATAGTCATCATAGTCTCCAAAGATGGATGTGTCACTCTCCGTGGAAGAGGTATCATAAGGATTATCACATTGCTCAAATTCTGTCCGGGGGCATGGTGACATGTACAAGTCTTTATCAAATGGAAAAGGACATAGAGCTTCCATGGAGAACTCTTTAGGTTCCTTTTCTTTCTCGAGTTTGTTAAGTTTGACTTGCATAGCTTGCATCTACTTCATCATAGCTGTGATTAGAATTTCTTCCTCATGTGTACTGATTCTTTGAGACATGTGTACTGATTCTCAATAGCTACTACTCTGTTCCTGACACAGTGATTTGTTCGACAGATTTTGGAAATAGGCTGAAAAAGCTAAATATCTGGCAATTCTGACAATTTTCTGACAACTTTCAAAAATTTCCCAAACAACACTCTGCAGACTCGTATAACAGTGGGTATGCTATGAAACGACAGTTGAAAAACTCATATGACAGTTGCTAGCAGGATTTGACTTTTTGAATTTGACTGGCAAAAAGACTCGTATGACACTGGGTTCCTTACCATACAATAGTTGGGTAGTAATGAAATGACATTTGATAAAAACTCGTATGACTTTCTGACCTCCTGAGATGACTTTTGACTCCAGAAAAGAATTTTACTTCAGATTTTGCAAATTTAGGGTTTTCAGTTTCAGATTGTTTGCAAATTTCAATGTCCAGATTTGAGGATTGTAACAGATTTGTTCATTTTCAATAACTAGATAGATAAACAAGCACACAAAATAGCAAGCAAGTGATTTCAAGCATGTCTAAAAACAATGAACAAGGGCAAAAGCAACCTTGTGCATGGATAATCAAGTGATTTTATTCGTTCTAATCCTCAGAAGTGCTAATTGTGTATGTTCCAAAAATGTTTTGCAATAACGCACATATACCCTAGAAAATAAAAATTTGGCCTCGCTAGGGTTTTTAGTAATGGTTTGACTCTGCAACTTTTATGATCCAAAGGGGTGAACTCCAATCCCAGCACACCAGGGTTTTGACATAGTTAGAGAATTTAATCAATCAAGAGCTGCTAGGGAGATCTAACAACCCAACAATGAACCACACCTATGAAGATTTCTTCCACAAGGACATTTATATAGTGGTTGTTACTACCACGTCTAAAATGGCTATTACCGCTTGAGGTTCTGTCAACGCAATTTTCCCTGTGAAGGGATCGTCCGCTATGGTTAACCCTCTCTAAAGGTGACTCATAGTATGATATCACAAGGGGACTTGGCTCCAGATCCAAGGTTTTGAGGCCTCTTCACTTTTAACCCAAACAAAGCAAATAGATTAATCCGACACGCTAAGAAAAAGTTTGTTTCACCAAGGTCTGTGATGTCAACCCCACGTGATCTATCAACCTCTCCAGAGAGAGAATGTATTGATCAATAAGAGAAGATGCACTAACCAAGTAGAACATGAAACGCACTAAGTATCCTCCCTACCTAAAAGGATTCCATCGTCAAGAAGGATTTCACTAGGAATCCAATCTCTCAAGAATCACAAATAGTGTTCATAGGGCCTAATTACTATGTGAGCATAGATATATTTATGAAAGTAAATCTACCGAAAGTACCCAAAAGCAGAAAGAGGAACACTTAACGCTTAAAGTGAATATGAGGTGAGTCCACAAGGTGGAACAATTAACCCCTCACACAAGCTAAAAATGATTCCACAACTTAGAAAACAAGTGAGTTCTAAAAAGCACAAAAGGGTTGCCTAGTGGAACAATTAACGCTTCTATCCTCTAGACCCCTCCCCTTTATGGCGCTAAAATTGCAACCACGGGGTGGAATGAGGGGCCGGGGGATTAGCGAGTCCAATAACCCAAGATAGAAATCTAGATCAATCACAAGTATCTAAGACTACTTAAATGAATACCTAAGGTGTCACAACCTAGTATCAATTATGCAAGTGTGTAAAACAAAAGCATGAAAAGAAGCACTCAAGCTAGACACACGAGAGATTTATTTTAAGTCCAAATCAAAATATTATCAGAACAAGTAGAATACCTGAGATCCTTGTGACGCACTTGGTAGATATTTACTTTATTTTTATCTTTGTTAAGCAATCCCGCGCAAGCAAGCAACAAACTCTCCGATAAGAAAACAAGCAAACAAGCAAACAAGATATGCAACATATCTTCAACTTATGAAAACCCTAGGGTTAGCTCTAAAAATCAATTATTATCAGCAATAATAACCAGCAATAAACCCAAATGACAACTCATATCATTCATTGAACCATGTAAAAAAAATAAGTGCATACCCATCACAAATTTATTTATTTTTTTGCTGCATTTGACCTAGTCAACAAGATCTAATTTTTTTGATATGATTTTGGCCACAAAAATAAAAATTCAGAATAGAGACCCCTACTAAAAAATAGAGAGCTTTCCAAAAATGTAAAATTTTTAGAAAAATCTCTTCATTTGTGCCCTAGAGACCCGTTTTACCAAAATAGACTAGTTTTTGTAAATTGACTATTTAAGCTATTATATTGTGTCCAAATTTAAAATACAAAAAATGGATCCCCTATAGAATTTAAAGAGATTTTTGAAAATATAAAAATTTCAAAAAAATATGCTGATTTGCGTCAGATATTGATTTTTTCTGAAATTTCAAGAAAAAATTATTAAAAATTCAAAACATCTCAAAAAATTCTAAATTTTTTATTGTAGCTTCCCTGATGTGTGCCAAACTTGAAAAAAAAAATTTAGAGAAAAAATCCAAACAGTTTGAGAGATAAAATTAAATCTTTGAAACTTTAGGGCGTTAGCTCCAAAAAAAAAAATCAAAACCAGCATGTAAAGGTGGGTTGCCCCACGGTGGGTGCCAAAAATGTGTGTGTGAAAATTGTACCTGATCTGTAGACACAACACTTCATTAAAAAATTAGAGGTTAGCAAAAATGAAATCGTGTAATGAATTGAAAGCTAAACTAACCAGGTGATTTATTGCCTTCTAATAGGTGCGAGTATGATGTTCTCAGATTGTTATCGAGATCAATGACCTTGACGACACCTAAATGAAGGATTTGAATGCAAAACTGATATAAAATATGAATGCAATTAATCTTTTTTTTTTTTTTTAGATGCAATAAGAATGATAAAAACTTGATATGAAATCTAATCTATATGAAATTGATCTAACAATAATATGAAAACAAAAGTGATCTCACAAAACATGGTTGATTCGCAAAGAAGCTCCGATTCTCCAAATAGCAATTCACCAACATAAATTTGCAAATTATGAGATTATGTGGATTTGAGAGATGATTTGTGAAGAGCTAAAGCCTTAATTTATAGAAATTCAGGGCTTTGAGGATGCATGAAAGAAAGCCATAAATCACTCAAATAACTCAGGTTGATTTTTGAGTTATTTTTAAATAAAGATAATTTAATTTACAAAAATATGCAAATCATGCAAAAACAACTTTTTAACTCAAATTAGAAGTTTAGATCAACTTTAAAACTCAAAAATGATGTTGAGTTCCAAAAAGTCAATAACTTGCATTGATTTTTTGATTTGGAGTTTAACTGCTCTTTGATTGTGCACATGGATAATTATGAATCAATTTAATAATAAAGTGATTTATTTCCAACTTAACTGATTTTGAAAAATAAAACAATTGATTTATGGGTTAATCAATTATTTTTCAAACTTTTATTCAAAAATAATACTATTAAAAATTGACAACTTGCTTTAATTAATTAAATAAGAATTTAATCAATTAATGATAGGAATTTTGATTTATTGTCAAAATTAAATAATACAATTTAGGAATAAATAGAATTAACTTTAATTAAACAATTAAGTGGCAGAATTAAATCTAATTAATTAAATATTGAGAATATTCAATTAATCAAACTTTAGGATAAATATGATTTATTGCCAAATAGTTATAAAATTAAAGATAATTAAGATGATTAGGAATATTACTAGGAATATTCCCTGATGCAGAATTTAAGATAATCAATTAGGATTCAATGATGTGCAGATGTGTCTTTGGTTAGGACTTTGATGTCGATTTCGTTCGATGTGTCGATATAGAGGTTAATGAACCTATAGCCCATTTTTGGGGTATTACACTAGGAACTTACACTTTAGACCAGCAATTATTAGCTTTATGTCCATAATTATTGCATATGAAATAGTATCCATCAAATCTCTCACCACTGGATCTATAGCTAGTTCTACTGCTAGATCTAGTTCTACATTCATAAGTAGTATGATCATACTTGTGATAATTATAGTAATAACCATAAAAAGTGTAAGATTTATTCACCAGTTTTCTCCTACACATATTTGTAGTATGAGCAGGCTTTCCAAAGTTATAACAAATAGGTTTGTTAGGTTTCTTACCTGAATTTCTTGGATCTACCTTCTGATCTGTTTGTGGCTTCTCATGTTCAAATTTTTTATGACTCACCAATCTCAAATGTTCATTGACCAGTGTACCCAAGACTGGTAGGGTCTTTGTGTATTATTTATCTCTTCAATTGTTCATCAATCATTTGCAAACTTTCATTGTATTGTTTCAAATTTTCATTTACATATTTCTCAGTTTTTAATTCATTATTCAATTTCTCATTCTCTTCTCTAAGTATTTCATTTTCACTCTAAATTTTTAGATTCTCCTCAGATGTGTCACGTAGGTGCTCATTCATGATAGCATTCTCTTGAGATATTTTGAAGAATTGTTCCTCTTTTTCCTTCAATGCATCCTCAACAACTTTCTTAGCCTCTTCTGCAACCTTCCTTGCATCTTCAACTATTCTTTTCTTTTCAAGGTCTTCACACATCCTGACAGACTAATTTTCAAGCTCTCTTTTCATATTTTCACCTCTTCTTTTAGTTTCTTGTTCTTTTCCATCAGATCTACAATTGCTTCCTCGGATTCTTTAGACATACTACCTTCAGATAGTTGATCAATGTAATCCTATATTTCACTTAACTTCTCAGTAATTTCTCTCCTTTTTGTAAGACTTCTTCAAATTTCCCTACAATTCATTAATCATCTTGTGTGCATTCTCAAGTTCCATCTCATACCTATAATTCTCCATATTTTTAGATCTTTCTTTCAAGCTATTAGGAATATCACCAAGAGAACCAAATCTCTGATACCAGTTATTAGATTTCTTAGGTACTGAGAGGAAGGGTGAATCAGTGCAAATAGATTATGGACTAATCCAACCATCGATCTGAATAACTTCATAATAACTTCCAAACCACAAAGAATATAATTGAAGTAAACAAATAAAAGATAACAATATCAAATATCCAAAAAATCATCACACATGACCTAATTATTTTTTCATGGAAACCCTTGGTTAGTGGAAAAACTAGTGTGGGGATGACACCCACAAGATGACTACTAAAGTAAAATGAGTTTTCCCTATTAGGAGCTTACAATTATCCTTTCTGAGGGTTCACCTTGTTAAGAGTGATTAGTGCCTTTTTAGAAGTACAATCAAATCTGCTAAGATATACCTCGCAAGAGGATTTAAATACTTTTTTAAGAGCTCACTCGGTTAAGGGATTTACAATGAGGAACCTATAAAGTTCACCTTGTTAAGGGATTTTCTTGTTGTAACAGCTAGGGAACAACAAGTGAGTGATCTAGATGTAGCATTGATTTCCTATCAGATTGAATCTACTTTTTGCACTCTGTAACTACTCACAACTCTGTCTCTATCAGATCTCTAATCTCAACTCTTTTTTACAACATTTTCATCAGCCATAACAATAATAGCACAACAAAAAATAACAACCTTTTACAATATGAGTAGTTCCACTTGTATACACTTGTAGCACCTTCTCCAAGAAATCCAAAATACTTTCCCATGTAATAATCACACACAAAAGTGATAAAATTGATGTAAACACATATTTTCCTAAGACCGCGTTAGCTTAGAATAATATTTGCATGAAATATCTCCAAAGTAGTCAAACACATTTTGACTTCTCCTATGCATCGCCTTAGATCTTCCTTATAAAATAGCATCAATCCCAATAATGCCAACTCATCAATTCTATAAGCCTTATTATACATTAGCATAACACCAAATATCATCACAACTGCTATACCGCTTACTGATATAAAATCTTTCAACTAATGCTCAAGAACACAAGTGTTCTTACTTGTCTAAAAGACTGAGACAAGAAAATATCTCTTACCAATCAATGAAATGAGTTGTAGTCAGAACCAAACTATAGCCTAACCATGTTGATATTGGATCTATGACTGCACCTCATAAATATTCATCTATCACAACTACTATCAAAGTGTTGACCTCATTGTCTACCGATCTTCTAGAATTTATCGATTGCAAATCCTTCATACTGATTGCATCCTGCACTTCGTCAATTATGATACATGACTGATTTGAATTAGTTTCCATCAATGAAAACCAAATCAATGACTTCAACATACATCAAAAAACTCAACACAATGCCAACAAACACTAGTGTTGGGATCAAATCCAGAAAGTTCAAGACCTCAACTAAAGTTTGTAACTCAAATCATTGGAATGTGCAAGGAATGGGCTGACCAAGTTGCCATAGTTGGGATTTATTTTTTTTCAAATTTGGACTAAAGGTAAATTACAGCCTCTGGGCTCCATTTCTAGTTACAGAATTGGTTTTCTTCTTTATGTCATTTTGTGCATCATGAAATTAATTTTATATTCTTTTCTATCCTTAGATCTTGTGTTTCTCAATCATATTTGCATAATTAGTTCCCTCAATTAAAGTGAAGGATCATTTCCCCCACTCGGCGCTTAAGTTCACTTGATCCTAGTGAGTCATCTTCCTTCTAATGCAATATAGGAAATAGAACTATAGGATCATTGATTTACCCATTTGAACTAGTAATCCCTATTTCTCATGTTACACTATCCACTACAAAGGTAGAATATAATGTAGAAACATCCTATTGTACTCAAATAATTTTCATGAAGTAGGCACTTAAGGATGTGTAAGAATTATTTGATGAGGTAGTTCCAATTATATGTGATAACACAAGTGCTACTAATATCTCCTAGAATTTGGTGACACATTTAAGGCCAAAATACATCTTTATCTGATATAACTTCTTGAGGGAGAAAAATGTTGAGAAGGAAATGAAGTTGGAATATATTCCTACAAAGGAAAAAATTGCAAATATTTTACTAAATCTCTAGATAAGGATACTTTTGTGTTAGATATAAATTGGGGGTTTTTGCCCCTACTTCTAAACCAGGCATGTGAGGAGACCTACCTCATTTTTTGTAGGGAGCATTTAGTTTAGTTGTGTGTTGTAATAAATATCCTTGCTTAAGTTTTCCATTATTAATTTGCAAGGTTGTACTATGCAGTCATTGATATAATAACCCTTGCATACAAAATTCCCTATAGATTTGTGTTTTAAAATCCAAAATTCCAGCTCCAGTTTTTCATTTTTCAAAAAAATTTAGAATGCCTCTTCTATTCGTCTAAACTACCTATCAAATGAGCTAGGATAGTCTCTGCTAGTTGATCATCCAACCCTAGTTCAAGAATAATGGGTAGAATGAAGGGGCGGGATTTTTAGGAAGACTATTGGAATTAAAGGGATTAAGGTTGCAGAAGCTCTCAGCAAGCAAAATGGGTGGACAACCTATACGATATGAGCCGGCTAATCATGCATCCCTATTGCAAGATCAAGACAGCATTCAAGTTTTTAACCAGGTAGGCTGGCTCACATATTTTTTAAGGTTAAGTGGTTATGATGAGGCCATAGATTGGAATTATTACTAACATATAGAAATGGGTCTGCTTATGTAAAAGGATTGAGAGTAGAGGCTTTAGAGGCACAAATTATGGAAGTTTCCAAATTTCCTACCATAGGAGAAGCCTTTCCACATGGCCATGATGTGTGAATAGCCTAAGATGAATTTTATTTGCCAACAAAATTAGATTGGAATGCAGCAAGAAAGGTGTGAGAAGAACATCTCTTCCAGGCAAGTACCCTCAGTTAGAAGTTCATATTAGAAGGTACTTTACTTGTGAGGGGTGGTTTTCTTTCTTGTATGCCATTCATTTTAAGCTTTTGAGTCATTTGCGGCATGACCACCTGGTAAATGTGCCCAATTTTCTATATTCTCTGTTAAATTCTAGCTCTAAGGAAGCTTGGAAGGGAAGAAAAAATTTTGTCACCCACCATGGGTTGATAAAACTCTTGGTGGAAATTTATTTGTGTGATACCTCTCCCATGACCTAGGATGAGTTTATCACAGCAACTCATGTGAAATTGTATGGTGAAGGGCCACAACCTAAAATTCAAGAAGAGCAGAAAAATATTCCTAATGAGACTATTCCTGAAAATGTGGAGTCCTCTACTCCATAAAAAGCTCAGGAAAACCCTTCTACTTCAGGAATTGACAAAGAAAATTTGGCAACTGATAATCCAAACCCTAACTTAGAGGGTAGAGAAACTGAGGTTCCTACAAATTCCCATAATCCACAGGCATGACAGAATGCCCAGAATAAAGAAAAGGGAAAAGAAAAAATGGTCAAATATATTATGGATGACATCCTTGTTCCTCCTGCAACCACTCCTACTACAAATTAAAAGACCTCACAAAAGTGTCATGCAGCACCAGTCGACACCCCACTATGACGTAGTATTCATTTGAACACAAAACAAATCAAGAAGGACTCACCTACAATAGTTGGTTCTACCACTGATGTTCCTATTGAGGAACCCATGGAAGAACAACCACAAGAAGATAGTTCATTCACATGGTGTCATGGTATGATGGAGGAAGATCCTGCAGCCACAATTTTGGACAGGGAAACAAAGCACAGAGAAGCAGAGCAAAAATAAATCTTTTATGTGTCTTCTTCTCATCCAGAAAACATTCAAGAGGGTGATGTTTTGGTAGCATCTATGCTAGTTCCACTAGAAAACTAGGAAGAAATAGTACCAGAACAAGTTCAATAGGAAAATCAAGAAGAAATAGCAGCGAATCAAGTTCCACCAAGAAACTAGGGAAAGGTAACAATCCACTCCCTATCTATTGACTACTTTACACAAATGAAATATGGAAAATCAATATGGGAGTTGGAAAGAGATAAATTGAAAAAGGAAATAGGAATAAAATGACAAGAAATTCAATTTTTACAAGGAAAATTGGATTCAGTCACATAGTTAATTCCTAAGTGAATTGAATGTAGACCACCTCTTAGGGTTTATGCCCTATGTTTAAAGGAGCATTTTTTAGTGTTCAAACTAATGAGGGTTCTTAGAGATATGAACACAGACATAAGCTCACCTCAAGAATTTGTGGCTACATATGAAGCATCACCAAATTGTATTAGGAATCTTCTGTGTGAACTCTACTTGCATTATCATGTCATTCCCTCCAATACTGACTGGAACCCTTTACTATTTGTTGGTGATATTCACCTATCTTCTCTAATCTCTTGGGAAAAAAATGAGATTAACTACAGGGAACAGCTGAAAAAATACAAGGAAATTGAATGATCAGTCACACTTCCCCTGCATCTAGAAAATGGCTCACCACAAAGGTTATATTGTGATTGGCTGGAAATAGTTTATGGCTTCAATGACTCAAAACATAGAAGGAGAATTCTGGACAGCCGGGAACAAGTCTTTGCAAAGTTTGAAAGACTCTCATTAGAAGAAGGGCATAAGGCAGCAAAAGGATTACGACAAAGATGGACCAGATTAATAATGGCCTTTAAAAAAGTAGAGCCTCACAGTCTCATTAACTTTCGAGCTACAATGCAGCGAGTTTAGTGGTATATATAGTTGGGATGACAACCACGACCAGAGAGATGGTTACCCCTAACCTTCCATCCTCCTCTTCTTTTATGGCCACTATACAGCTGCGTGGATAATGAGGTAGATTAGAAATTGGAGATGAGTCAACGCATCAAGATAGAATGAACAAATGGATTCTACTGGTGAGTGTGCAGTTCCATGACTGGCGAGACACAGGAAGGAGATCTCAGGGTGCTTCTGAAGATAAGGAATGTTTTCATGCTTGAGGACTGGCACTAATCTTCATAGGGGGAAAAATGATGAGGCATATTAATGCCATACTTTATACATCCTAGAATAGTCTCTGGTAGGTCTTTTTCCTTGTTCTTTAATATTTTCTCAAAGACTTTTATACTCAGTTCTGTTATTATATGTCATGCTACACTTGGATGAATATACTATATTACTTACTTTGAAGTTATGATTATGTCTTTATAAGTAAAATAGTTGTTTGAACATAAATAATGCATGTGTGTTTTGGTGTTTATTACCATGAATGTCTTTATCCTAACATCTGAATTGCAACGCATCAATATAGAAACCGTTGTCTTAACTAGGTGAAGCACACTCATGCATTGGATACTTGACCTGGTCTTTCAGTAGATTCCAATGGAGAAACATTAACACAACACCAGCAAAAGGTTTCTGGATGATCAAGGTGGCAGTCGCCAAGCAAAGACTAAGACAATGTGATGAATTCTCTGAGGAAATCTAAGAGAGAGTGGGAAGTTAGATTTTCTGTCATAGCATCTCTTTCCTCTTTTCTAGATCTAATCTATTACCAGTTTTATAGCTTTCTTCTTTTCTGTTGGTAGTGTTTTAATTAGATCTCCACCTATTTCTGTGGGGTGATTAGTTAGCTATTAGAAGTTTTCCTTTTAGTAAAGCCTCGCTCCTGCATGAGAAAGAGTGGCATTCTTAGTTTTAGTTGCAATATAGTTTTATTTTAGTGTTTACTAGTTTTCATGTATCTCTTTACTTATTTATTCAATCAATGAGAAAATGAAGTATTGAGATTTAACTTTGCATAATTAAGTGTTTGGGATACTCATCCAAGGGGTCCCACTTGGTGATAAATCCATAGTTAGTTAGGTTCAAGCTATTTAACTTCATTTTCCTGCATTTATATTATTTCAGTATTGGGGTTGAACTATTCCTATAGCTAAAGCTACAGGTTAGCTATCACTTCTTGCAGCCAAAGTGGCAGAGCAGATAAAGCACTATAGCTTAGTTTTCGAAAGTCTTCATATTTTGTTATTAACTTCACTTCTGCAATTTCCATTCTAGTACTTTCTTTTCTGCAGCCATAGTTTAAATTCCATTATAGTATTTTCTTCTTGCAGTCATAAAATAGTTTCCTTCCAAGCATTTGTTTCCTGCAACAACTATAGAATGGGTGGTTGAGTGGTACTTGGAGCATATATCTTGTTGGCTCATTTCAAGTAACACGTCCCTGGGCTGACATATTAAATGAATTTTTATAAGGAGGATAAACTACTTGGTCGGATGTCCAATCCCTGAGTTCTGGATTATGCCTAGTTTCTGAACCTTTATAAAAAGTGATCACTAAGGATGATCACCTTCTAGCTGAAGAAACCACTGAAAGATAAAGGCAAGAAGAAGCCACAAAAATGGTGGAAGAATAAATAAGGATAATAGAGGAAGGATACAAAGAAAAGGAAGATAATACAAGGATGGGGGAACAATCCTTGGCCTCTGAGTAAACTAGACCTCTAGGAACAATTGTACCCTCAGTGACTACCCCTACATCTTAGGAAGATATTCAAGGCACATTGCCTATTAATACAAGTGAAGTAGAGGTACCCTCAGAATTTTGGGATGAGGACGTTCCTACTGAACAAGGTCCTCTGGCCACTCCACCTATAGAAGATACCCCCAAAGACACTATTGGATCAAATGAAGATACATAAAATAATCTCGATAATGACACTGAAGATGTGCCCATAAAAGAGCTAGAGAAAATGCTCACGAAAAATTTTGGCCCTAAAATTTTATCAGGTTACACTCAAAGCCCACCTCAATGGCTAGTTGAATCTTAGAAGAGGAAAAGAACCATAGAAACATCCACTCCTCTTTCACTAACTGACATGTTAGCGAAACAACAGGAACCCATGAGGTCAAAGAAGGCCCACACCCTCTACACCACTCAAAGGGGTCCAGATGGAAATGTGTTGGCATCTATGGAGGCCCCACCAAAAGAAATGGAAGAATCAAAAGTGTCCATTGAAGATTATACTATGACAAAGATTCCCCTAGGCTAACAAAATAAAAAAGGGGAACTGGACCTCCTTGATGATGCAAGCCAAATCATTCAAGAGGTACAAAAAGGAACCTCGTACCAAAAAAAGAAAGAGCTTCAAGCATCCAAGTCAAACCTCTAGAATCTCTTGATGGAGTTAGCATCTCCACTCTCTTCTACAACGTCGGAGGCCTCCACCTCTAGAATGCCACTCCTATAGGGCAACATGGAAGCACTTCGGGTTATGAAGAAGAAAGTGCTAATAGTGGATGGATGGGTAGAAGAATAATTGGAGGCAATTATAAACTTTATAATTGATTCCCTCCCAAGATTATATGAGGCATAGTATATCAATGATAGAATTGACAAAGTTTTTTTATTATAGAAAACCTAGGGAGAAAAATATGAGGAATGGAAAAAATGCCTCAAAGAGGTTTTGAACTTGGGAGAAGATAGATTAGTCAGAATGGACATTTTGGGGAATAAATCATGTCAATTCTTGAAGACCCAATACACCAAACTTGCATTTAAAATCAAGACAAGCAAGCAACTAGTTAAGGTCTTCAAAGATCATAAGGCCAGAGTCTGGGATCTAAAGGATCAGTTCCTTACATTCATTTTGTATGTAACATCAATAAATCCGGTCAGACCAAGTGACGACACCCTATGGATGTTGTATTAAGAAAGTTTGACGAGCTGGCTGACGCACAATTTTAGCCCTCAAAAGATTTTGATAGCTCAATTCTAGGAAAGCTTTCCCAACTAAGGGCCCACAATGCTACCATGGCGGCTTCTGAACTAAAAAGTAAAGTTGAAGATGCTAAGGATTATTTTGAAGAAGCCACAAGCCACATGGATTGTCTGAAAGAAGTAGATGAGAAAGGCGTGATGGAAGTGTTGGAGGACTTCCAGAAATTCACAGAATATTAAATTCTCTGGGTTCTGGGACTCCTCTTACAAACCTACATTATTTTTTGATCGTAAGCTCCCAAAGTCCTGAATTCCACACTTTCAATATTTTGCATTCTTCACGGTGGTTTGGGTTGATGATTTCTCCAGAGCTGACTGATCATCATCTAAAATTTATTATTTGAAACTTTATCAAAAGTTAGGAGGGTACAATATGGATGAAGTGACATATGGATTTGGAGAACTATGTATGCCACCTCAGCTCCCAAGGTGATGCTCCAACATTTATAACTAATTCAATAGAAGGGATAAATGGAAACATGGATTTGCTGCTGTATTTATGGAGCACATTGCACAAGATACCTAAACAAAACAAGTTACATCCACACACCTGGTGGTGTCTCCCAAGGATCATTTTCATGATTCTTTTATTCTTATTCCCCCTTCCCCCTTCTTATTTTCCTCTTTACATATTGTACCATGATGAGATATTTTTGATAGGGTAGGTAATACCAATTGTAAATATTGTATTTTATACGATGTAGATCATAGGATGTCTATAAATAAGAAGTCCAACACCTGACCAAGGGTCGAAAAAATTGATGATTTTATTGTCCATGAGATAATTTCTTTCAATATAATTGTTATTTGATCTCAATATAGTGGGCTCTCTCAGTAGATTAATGCTCCCCAGGAGTCATGAATGTACCAACCAATGATGTTGGATCTCTTAAGCTAATGAAAAATTAAAGATTACTATTGGTACCATACTTTGCAGTGATCTTCATTTCAGACTTAGTGAATTCCTTTCATGTTGTATGCTTCTCTATGTCCTTTTCTCGAAGTACTTTGGTAATTAATTGAAATAATTTTTCTTTTGTTACTAATGGATACCTTGGTTGATGATCAAACATATGTCTAGTATAGTTACTAGTTCTTTGTTTGAGCATTGTTGATGTTGAGATGTTTATGATATGACTATAAGTAGATTGATTTAATAATCTTGGCCTATCTTTTTGCATTTTATTTATTCAAGTTAATAACTACTTGTAGGTAACCTCACCCTTCCCGAATTTTTGAAACTCGTGAGTATAGACTAGCAGGCCCCTTAATATAAAATAGTCACTTGTCCAACTGAACCTTTCTTGCACCATTGTGACTTGACTATCAGGTGCTTGGAGGCTAGGAGAGTCTACTCTCTAGTAAACCTCTACAAGAGAAGTTGGTTGGTACTCTGGTACCCAGTGACAACTATCTCATAGTTGTCAAGGCAATCACAAAGTCTTGTCAATAGAACCTGGACCTCAAAATCATACATCTCATCACCTTGTCCAACCCCAATTGCTCGTATATAACCACCAGGTAGCTCTTGGAAGGATTATTTGAAATTGGGAAGGTTTTCAAAATTATATATATATATATATTTCATCATCTCCTAGAGGATCATCCTTCTCCCTTTCCAATTTTATTGTTGAATCAGGCTCTAAATTACACCACCGGTGGAATAGCCTAGCTAGTACCATCTTGAGGGGGCTTAGAGATATCTTTAGAGGAGGGACCAAAATATAGCTTCCTCAATGTTGTTGTTGCTAACCTTGTCCTCTTGACTAGTGGTAAATGATCTTCTTCAAGGTCTTCCTCATCCTCTATCATTTCTAACCTCGAGGCCACATAGGATTTATTTTTAAGTCTCTTATAGATTTTATTTTATGGCTTAAGAACCTTGGGGTTAGTAACCTTAATCTTGAAGGGTCAAACTCTTTGATGTCTAGAAGAGGATGGAATATCCATAGATATATATGTGCTTTATATCAGACTTTTTTTTTATGTTGAAGGAGGGGGTGTAGGAGTTGGATTTGTGTTCACAACCTTCTTCTTTTACTCCCTTATAGGAGGGTATTGTGTTTCCGCCACCCATTCATGGCCTATTACTTCTTTTGGAGAATGGGAGGGTGCCTTTTTAAAGGTTGGAATGTTCAATTTATTTACTTTCCCTTTCTCGATCTTGGTGGGTGGATCCACCTTCTACTTCATTAGTACTAGATCCATTTTGAATGGATGATGTATCCAATTTTGAGTACATTGGATCACATGCCTTGCCCTATGCTTCATATTCTCAATCTCCAAAGTAGCAACCTTTGCATTTAGAATTAACTAAGTATAGACTTTGTCCTTATTGTACAAGGGTAGAAAAATATCACCAAAATAATTATTCCATACTCTGTTTGGTATGTGAACATTGAGAACATGTTAATAAAGGTCTAGAGACATCCTATAATAATCCTTTATTTTGACCTCGTAATCATCAACATATTTTTACCAATAGTCCTTAAGATGGAGCTCATGCTTGAAGTAAGAACCTATTACCCTGTTGAACATACCAATTGGATCAAACATGCCCCTTTGTGATGCAAGAGCATCCTAGGGTAGTTTGAAATCTTTCATGTTGGGATGTTTTGACCTTAGTGTTGGAGAGCTCGGTTGGAGAAGTGTTTCTCGGTTGTTGTGTTGACCGAGGGGCTCAATCACTAAAGGACTCAATCACTAAAGGAGCTCGGTAAAAATTTTGATGCTTGGAAAAATTTGTGCTCAGTGATGCTTGTGGAGCTTGGTCGACATGATTTCTCAGTGATGCCTGGCTTGCTTGATAGTTTTGCTGACACTCAGTAGTTTGGCTTAACGAATGGAGTTATTACAGATTTGATCAACTGACTTGATACATTTAATGTGTGCGGTGTATGATCATGACATGGATTGATTGTGGCGATGTGTGTAGACCTATTCGGGTCTTGGATATTTATCAAATGTACATTTAATACTATTTATAAGTCGACTTGAGGCATATTTGTTTATCTTTGGTAGTCGACTAGGTTTAGGATTTATTTTTTTCTTCCAGCCAACCTATGGATGAAGTAGTATATAAGGAGGTCTGGGCTTGAGTTGTGGAGAGAGAAAAAAAAGGAAGAGAGATTTAAGTTAGGAATCTGAAGAGGGAATTTGGTGAGAAGAGCTAGTGGTTATGACCTAGGAATGGGAGATTGCTTGGTGGCCTGTGAGAACAAGTTTAGATCTTGCTGGATGTTTCTACCAGAATGATGTGTTGTTTCAAATTTGGCTAGCTAGGGTTAGGGTTTGAATTAGATCTTGAGGGATCTTGACAAACTATTACTAGATTTGTAATTGGTCATAACTGGGAAGGCCTTACAACCCAACACATTGCATATAATTAGTTATTTTATAAATAAGAGTTCAGATTGTTTTCAGCTCTTGCTTTACTTTTTTAATTCATTTGTGTGGTTGTTTAGTTGGGGGCTTGGACATCTCCTTTGGGGATTCTCTTGGTCTTGCACTGCGTCAAGTGGTATCAGAGCTTAGTTGATCTACTAGTGATTTGGTGCATTGGGTTTATGAAGATCTTGGAAGATGCCTCTAAGAATATTGGACCCTAGGGTGATTGTAGATATTTGTGATGTTGTAGAGTTGAGGATTATAGATAAGGTTAAAGTAGATTTCAGATCTGAGATGGAATTGATGAAGAATAACATTATTCTGAGATCATAAGGGCTATGGCTAGTGTGCCTCAGAATGTGGGCACTAAGGATGGTTATGAGGAAGTTGCTGAAGACTTTGAGGCTATTGGATCTAGTGGAGATGATAGAACCGATCAGAGGGACAAATTTGGTGTTGATAGAACTGGTTGATTGCAGAGATCTAGAGCTCGGTTAAGTGCAAGTTACTGAATGGATGTTTCTAACTTCTCTGGTACTTTGAGACCTAAGGACTTGATTGATTGGATTGGTGAGTTAGAAGAATTATTTGAGCTTTAATAAATTGAAGATCCTCTTAGAATGAGATTGGCATAGACTAAGATGAAAGGACATGCTGCCCTTTGGTGGAAACAATTGTAGTGAGATGGAGAAGAAGAAGGTGAACTGAAGATCACTAGATGAAGATTGATGGTGACTAAATTGAATGCTAAGTTCATACCTTCTAACTATGAACTTGAGTTTTTTAAGAAGTTGTAGAATCTGAAATAGAAGGATTTGTCTGTGAAGGATTATACTGAGGAGTTATATAAATTGACTATTTGGTCTAGGCATAGAGAACTTTCCAAGGAAAAGGTAGCTATGTATATTAATGGTTTGAGATTCATTATTCAGGATGAGATTGGTATGTTGAAGATTGATTTGGTTGAGGATGCTTATCAGTATGCCCTAAAGGAAAAAGATAAGTTGAATAGAAAACATCATGGTAATTCTCGAGGGAAGGAGAAGAAGGATCACTCGGTGAAGGATAAGCCAACTACTGAAGATGAACCCAAATTTGTTGAGCCGAGGAAAAAGATAGGTAATGTTACCTTTAAGGGTACTTGTTTTCATTGTGGTGAAGGACATAGAGGTTATGAATTTTCCCTGAAGACTTGTGATCGAAGAGCTACTATGGTGAATGAGGCTGAAAACTAGGTGAATGAACCCGAATAGGGAGGGAAGAATTTGTTGGCTCTACAAGTACTGTTTGGTAAGCAAATACTAGAACCTTGTCAAAGGATTAATTTGTTCAGGACTCGTTGTAAGCCTTCTAGTAAAATCTACAATGTGATTGTGGATGGTGGTAGTATTGATAACCTTGTAGCTGAGGAGATGGTTTAGGAACTTGGTTTGAAAAGAGTGAGACATCCTTGTCCTTATAGGATTGGTTGGTTGCAAAATGTACATGCTTTGGAAGTGAGGGAACAATGTTGTGTTGACTTTGAAATTGGCTAGTATAAGGATCAAGTGTTGTGTGATATTGTGGACATGAGTAGCTATCACATATTTCTCAGTAGACCTTAGCAGTATGATTACAGGGCTATGCATGATTGTGCCAAGCATATGTTTATTGTTGACAAGGGTGAAAGGAAGTTTTCACTGATTCCTTTTTAGAATGAAGAAATCAATAGGAGGAACCTAAGCTTTGGGATCTGAGTTGAGTTTAAGGATCCTGAAAGGGTTGGAGATCAGCATGGGAAAAAAACTTGTGGTGTACCAAGGAAAGATGTGAAGAAGCAGAGCCAACAATTGTCTATTGTTGGAAAGAATTTACAAAGGTGGAACAAAGGGAAGAGTGTGCAAGTTGAAGACTTAGAGGACATGTATGTGAAGAACCAGATTGGGGTTTATGTGTTGAATCCCATAAGATGAGCTTCCAGCCTTTAAGAACATATTTTTGCACCTGGGGTGTCTAATGCAGGAGCATCCTAGGGTAGTTGGCAATCCTGCATGTTGGGGTGTTTTGACCTTAGTGTTGGAGAGCTCGGTTGGAGAAGTATTTCTCGATTGCAGTATTGATTGAGGGGCTCAATCATTGAAGAACTCAGTTGCTAAAGGAGCTCGACAAAACTTTTGGTGCTCGAAAAAACTTTTGCTCGGTGATACTTGTGGAACTTGGTCGACATGATTTCTCAGTGATGCCTAGCTTGCTCGATAGTTTTGTTGACACTTGGTAGTTTGGTTTGTCAAATGGAGTTCTTATGGATTTGATCAGTCAAATTGATGCATTTAATGCGTGTAGCATATGATCATGGCATTGATCAATTATGGGGATGTGTGTAGACCTATTTGGGTGTTGGATCTTTATCCAATGTACATTTAATAATATTTGTAAGCTGACTTGAGGCATATTTGTTTGTCTTTGGTAACTGACTGGGTTTAGGATTTATTTCTTTCTTCCAACCAACCTATGGCTAAAGTAGTATATAAGGAGATCTGGGGTAGAGTTATGGAGAGAGAAAAAAGGGAAGAGAGATTCAAGTTAGGAATCTAAAGAGGGAATTTTGTAGGCAAAGCTAGTGGTTGTGACCTAGGAACAAGAGATTGATTGGTGGCATGTGAGAACAAGTTTAGATTGTGTTGGATGTTTCTACCAAACTGATGTATTATTTCAAATCTTGCTAGCTAGGTTTAGGGTATTAATTAGATCTTGAGGGATATTGAAGAACTATTACTTTCTTTGTAATTGTCCATAACCAGGAAGGCCTTATAGCCTGGCACATTGCATGTACCCAGTGAAAACTATCTCATAGTTGGAAAGTCAATCACAAAGTTTTGTCAATAGAACCTGGACCTCAAAATCATACATCTCATCACCTTGTCCAACCCCACTTGCTCTTATATAACCACTAGGTAGCTCTTGGAAGGATTATTTGAAATTGGGAAGGTTTTCAAAATTATATATATGTATATATTTCATCATCTCCTAGAGGATCATCCTTCTCCCTTTCTAGTTTTATTTTTGAATCAGACTCTAAATTACACCACCAGTGGAATAGCCTAGCTAGTACCCTCTTGAGGGGGCTTAGAGATATCTTCAAAGGAGGGACCAAAATATAGCTTCCTCAATGTTGTTGTTGCTAACCTTGTCCTCTTGACCAGTGGTAAATGATCTTCTTCAAGATCTTCCTCTTCCTCTATCATTTCTAATCTTGAGGCCACATAGAATTTATTTTTAAGTCTCGTATAGATTTTCTTTGATGGATTAAGCACCTTGGGATTAGCAACCTTAATCTTGAAGGGTCAAACTCTTTGATGTCTAGAAGAGGATGGAATATCCATAGATATATATGTGCTTTATATTAGACTTTTTTCTTATGTTGAAGGAGGGGGTGTAGGAGTTGGATCTACATTCACAACCTTCTTCTTCTTCTCCCTTATAGGAGGGTATTGTGTTTCCACCACCCATTCATGGCCTATAACTTCTTTTGGAGAATGGGAGGGTGCCTTTTTAAAGGTTGGAATGTTCAAATTATTTACTTTCCCTTTCTCGATCTTGGTGGGTGGATCCACCTTCTACTTCATTAGTACTAGATCCATTTTGAATGGATGATGTATCCAATTCTTAGTACATTGGATCACATGCCTTTCCCTATGCTTCATATTCTCAATCTCCAAAGTAGCAACCTCTGCATTCATAATTAACTAAGTATAGACTTTGTCCTTGTTGTACAAGGGTAGAAAAATATCACCAAAATAATTATTCCACACTTTGTTTGGTATGTGAACATTGAGAACATGTTGATAAAGGTCTACATACATCCTATAATAATCCCTTATTTTGACCTCATAATCATCAACATATTTTTACCAATAGTCGTCAAGATGGGGCTCATGCTTGAAGTGAGAACCTATTACCTGGTTGAACATACAAATTGGGTCAAACATGCCCCTTTATGATGCAGGAGCATCCTGGGGTAGTTGGCAATCCTGCATGTTGGGATGTTTTGACCTTAGTGTTGGAGAGCTCAGTTGGAGAAGTGTTTCTCAGTTGCAGTGTTGACCGAGGGGCTCAATTGCTGAAGGAATCAGTCACTAAAGGAGCTCGTTAAAACTTCTAGTGCTTGGTGATGCTTATGGAGCTCGATTGACATTCTTGCTCGGTGATGCCTGGCTTGCTCAGTAGTTTTTATGACACTCGGTATTTTGGCTTGTCAAATGGAGTTCTTACAGATTTGATCGACTAACTTGATGCATTTAATGTATGTAGTGTATGATCGTGATGTGGATTGATATTGGGGATGTGTGTAGACCTATTTGGGTCTTGGATCTTTATCAAATGTGCATTGAATACTATTTATAAGTTGACTTGAGGCATATTTATTTGTCTTTGGTAGTCGACTGGGTTTAGGATTTATTTATTTCTTCTAATCGACCTAGGGGTGAAGTAGTATATAAGGAGGTCTAGGCTACAGTTGTGGAGAGAGAAAAAAGGAAGAGAGATTCAAGTTAGGAATCTGAAGAGGGAATTTGATGAGAACAGCTATTGGTTATGACCTAGGAATGGGAGATTGCTTGGTGGCCTGTGAGAACAAGTTTAGATCTTGCTGGATGTTTCTACCAGAATGATGTGTTGTTTCAAATCTGGCTAGCTAGGGTTAGGGTTTAAATTGGATCTTAAGGGATCTTACAGAACTATTACTTGCTTTGTAATTGGTCATAAATGGGAAGGCCTTACAACCCAACACATTGCATGTAATTAGTTATTTTATGAATAAGAGTTCAGATTATTTTCAGATCTTGCTTTGCTTTTGTAATTCCTTTGTGTGGTTATTTAGCTGGGGGTTTGGACATCTTCTTTGGGGATTCTCTTGGCCTTGCACTGCATCAGGTGGTATCAAAGCTTAGTTGATCTAGTGGTGATTTGTTGCATTGGTTTTACGAAGATCTTGGATGATTCCTCTGAGAAGATTGGACCCTAGGGCGATTGTAGATCTTTGTGATGTTGTAGAGTCAAGGATTATAGAGAAGGTTAAAGTAGATTTTAGACCTGAGATGGAATTGATGAAGAATGATATGATTACTGAGATCATAAGGGTTATGGCTGGTGTACCTCAGAATGTGGGCACTAAGGATGGTTATGAGGAAGTTGCTAAAGAATTTGAGGCTGTTGGATCTAGTGGAGATGATAGAACCGATTAGAGGGACAGATTTGGTAAATATAGAATTGGTTGGTTGTAGAGATTTGGAGCTTGGTTAAGTGCAAGTTACTGAATGGATGCTTCTAACTTCTCTGGTACTTTGAGACCTAAGGACTTGATTGATTGGATTGGTGAGTTACAAGAATTATTTGAGCTTTAATAAATTGAAGATCCTCTTAGAGTGAGATTGGCACAGACTAAGTTGAAAGGACATGCTGCCCTTTGGTGAAAATAATTGTAGCGAGATAGAGAAGAAGGTGAACTGAAGATCATTAGATGGAGATTGATGGTGATTAAATTGAAGGCTAAGTTCATACCTTCTGACTATGAACTTGAGTTGTTTAAGAAGTTGTAGAATCTAAAATAGAAGGATTTCTCTATGAAGGATTATATCGATGAGTTATATAAATTGACTATTTGGTCTAGGCATAAAGAACTTTCCAAGGAAAAGGTAGCTCTGTATATTAATGGTTTGAGATTAATTATTCAAGATGAGATTGGTATGTTGAAGATTGATTTGGTTGAGGATGCTTATCAGTATGCCCTAAAGGAAAAAGATAAGTTGAATAGAAAACATCATGGTAATTCTCAGGGGAAGGAGAAGCAGGATCACTCAGTGAAGGATAAGCCAACTAGTGAAGATGAACCCAAACTTTTTGAGCCGAGGAAGAAGATAGGTAACATTACCTTTAAGGGTACTTGTTTTCATTATGGTGAAGAAGGACATAGAGGTTATGAATGTTCCTAGAAGACTACTGATCCAAGAGCTACTATGGTGAATGAGGCTGAAGACTAGGTGAATAAACCTAAACAGGGAGGGGAGAATTTTTTGTCTCGATGAGTACTCTTTGGTAAGAAAATACTAGAACCTTGTCAAAGGAGTAATTTGTTCAGGACTTGTAGTAATTCTTTTAGTAAAATTTGCAATGTGATTATGGATGGTGGTAGTACTAATAACCTTGTAGCTGAGGAGATGGTTCAGAAACTTGGTTTGAAAAGAGTGAGACATCCTTGTCCTTATAGGATTGGTTGGTTGCAAAATGTACATGCTTTGGAAGTGAGGGAACAATGTCGTGTTGACTTTCAGATTGGCTAGTATAAGAATCAAGTGTTGTGTGATATTGTGGACATGAGTAGTTGTCACATATTTCTCGGTAGACCTTAGTGGTATGATTACAGGGCTATGCATGATTGTTTCAAGAATATGTTTATTGTTGAGAAGGGTGAAAGGAAATTTTCAATAATTCCTTTTTAGAATGAAGAACTTGATAGGAGGAACCTGAGCTTTGGGATTTGGGTTGACTTGAAGGATCCTGAAAGGGTTGGAGATCAGCATGGGAAACAAACTTATGGTGTACCAAGGAAAGATGTGAAGAAGCAGAGCCAACAATTGTCAGTTTTTGGAAAGAATTTATAGAGGTGGAACAAAGGGAAGAGTGTGCAAGTTGAAGACTTGGAGGAAATCTATGTGAAGAACCAGCTCGGGGTTTATGTGCTGAATCCTGTAAGATGTTCTTCCAGCCTTTAAGAACATCTTTTCACACCCGGGGTGTCTAATGCAGGAGCATCCTGGGTTAGTTTGCAATCCTACATGTTGGGGTGTTTTGAGCTTAATGTTGGAGAGCTCAGTTGGAGAAGTGTTTCTCGATTATAGTTTTGACCGAGGGGTTCGGTCGCTAAAGGAGCTCGACAAAAATTCTGGTGCTCATTAAAACTTGTGCTTGGTGATACTTGTGGAGCTTGGTCAACAAGATTGCTCAGTGATTCCTAGCTTGCTCGGTAGTTTTGTTGACACTCAGTAGTTTGGTTTGTCGAATGGAGTTCTTGTGGATTTGATCGGTCCACTTGATGCATTTAATACATGTAGCATATGATCATGATGTGGATCAATTGTGGAGATGTGTGTAGACCTATTTGGGTGTTGGATCTTTATCCACTGTGCATTTAATACTATTTGTAAGCTGACTTAAGCCATATTTGTTTATCTTTGGTAGCCGACTGGGTTTAGGATTTATTTCTTTCTTCCAACCAACCTGTAACTCTGTCAAGAACACTACTGACACAAGCTGCTACATAACTGTCTGTACTAATAGTTAACCTTTGCATCAATGATATGATGCTGATAACATGACCATGCTAAATATACTCAAAGCTTACTATATAAGTCTTCCACGCATGCTACTTACCACATGTTGTCATCAATGACAAACATACAGTCAACATTGGCTTGCTGGCAAATCTCCAACAATCTCCCCCTTTGGCATTGATGGAAACATATGGAATGAAAAACACCTCCAATCCAAATGACCAATTCTTTTATAACATTCTCCATTTCCTCATCAAAACTCCCCCAAGGATAAATCCTCCATCTGTTGTAATATTCTTCAATATTCTCCATTTCCTCAACTAAACTGCTTCCATGACTGAATACTACTACCTCTTGCTACTATATATTATTCCTTCTTAATTTTGTATGTACTCCCACTTTACTACTATTTTTCATGACTATATACTACTCCACCTTTGACATCAATGGAAAAGGGCACCAAACATTTAAGCATCGGTACTACTCCTAAAGTAGAGTAGTCAACCATCCATCAATCATTGAGGACTGATGCTATTTTCTCTTTCTCTAAGAAGAATCAGGGAAGGGAATTACTCCCATCTTCTCCCTGAGATACTCAAAAGTATCCTTCGGTAAAGGCTTTTTGAATATGTCTGCTAACTAACCTTTAGTACTCACAAAATCCAACTTAACTTCTTTTTCTACTACTTTTTCTCTTAGTAAGTGATACTTAATCTCTATGTGCTTTGCCTTTGCATGCATCACAAGATTCTTTGACATGTTGATAGTGCTAGTGTTATCACAATGAATAACAATTGGATAATAAATTTGAATTCCAAAATCCTTTATCATCTATTTGATCCAAACAATTGTAGAATAATTCAAGGCTGCTGCAACATATTTTTCTTCTTTTGTTGACTAAGAAATACAATTCTGCTTCTTGCTTCTCCAAGTGACTAGTCTATTACCAAGAAATATTGCTCCTCCTAATGTACTCTTTCTATCATCCACGCATCCTACCCAATCTACATCTGTATATACATGAAGCTCAACATTCTCTAAATTAGGATACCTTAGACCATAATCTAAAGTTCCTTGCAGATATCTGAATATCCTCTTTACTACCATGAGGTGACTTTGTTTAGGCTCTATTGTAAATCTTCCAACTATGCCAACTGCATTAGAAATAGCAGGTCTAGTTTGAGTAAGATATATGAGTTTACCAATCATAGACTTGTACAATGTTATATCTACTGCTAGACAATCATCTTCTTTTATAATTTTTCATCTTGTTATCATAGTTGTACCCACTGTCTTTCAATCATCCATCTTGAACTTCTTCATTATTTATTTTACATACTTAGACTGATTAATGAAAATACCTTTCTCTATCTGCTGCACATTTAATCCAAAAAAGTATTTGATAGGTCCAATCATGCTCATCTCAAACTCGCTCTGCATCTCCTTAGAAAATTTTGCACTAAGTTTGTCATTACCACCAAAGATAATGTCATCAACAAATATAGCTACAAGTAGTAATCCTTCAGATGTCTCTCTGATAAATAGATTACAATCTGCTACTCCTTTCTTGAATTCAATTTTTTTTTAGATATCCATCAAGTCTCTCATACCAAGCTCTAGGGGCTTGCTTAAGTCCATAGAGGGCTTTCTTCAATCTGCAAACCATATCAAGCTTGTCTAATAAGGTGAATCCTTCTGGATGCTCAATGTATACTTCTTCCTTTAACTCTCCATTCAAGAATGTTGACTTAACATCCATCTAATAAACTTTGAAGTTTTTGAATGTTGCATAAGCTAAAAACAACTTAATAGCTTCTAATCTACTCACAGGTGCAAATGTGTCTGAATATTCAATACCTTCTCTTTGCGCATATCCCTTGCATACTAACCTTTCTTTATTCCTTACTACTATACCATCTTCATTCATCTTATTTATGAATATCCACTTTGTTCCAATCACATTCTTATCACTAGGTCTTGGGACCAGTTCCCAAGTATCATTCTTGATAATCTGATCTAGTTCTTTTTTCATAGCATCATGCCAATTTGAATCATTACATACATCTTCAACACTTAAAGGTTCAATCTAAGATAGTACAATATCACTTCATTGCGTGCTGAACTCTTTGCTTTTGATCTTGTAGTGACTTTTCTACTCTGATCTCCAATGATGTCATCCTTAGAGTGATATCTAGATGTAAACTTTGGAACTTTAGGTGATATTGTTTCATCTTCCTTCTGAGTTTCTTCTTCACTTGTTTTAGGGTCATTGAATAATATATTAATACTATCAAACATCTCTTCAACAATTGTCTCACTAGTGGGAGGACTGTGTTCTTCTTCAATCATATTTGAATAATCATGATATCTTTCTTGAACCATAAAATTTTCATCAATCTTAACATGAGCACTTTCAATGATCTTCTTCAATCTCAAATTAAAACATCTATAAGCTTTGATTTTAGTAGAGCAACCAAGGAAAATACCTTCATCGCTTCTTGCATCAAACTTGCCTATTGCTTCATCCCTCTTGATGTAGCACTTTCTTCCAAAGATTCTGAAGTATTTTACTATGGGAACATTACCAAACCATAGCTCATAAGGTGTCGTGTCCACGCCAGGCCTCAATTGTATCCTATTGATGGTATAGATTTTTGTATTGACCGCATCTCTCTAATAGGTGTGTGCAACTTTTCCTTCAATCATGATGGTGCACATTGTGTCAAGGATGATCCTATTCCTTCTCTCTACAATCCCATTCTGCTGAGGGGTTCTAGGTGCACTCAACTATCTCTTTATGCCATGTTCTTTGCAGTACTCATAGAATCTATCAGAGGTGAATTCTCCTCCTCTATCTGATCTTAGACACTTTATCTTTATACCATATTCATTCTCAACCTTAGCTTTGAATATTTTGAACTTCTCAAATGCTTCTGACTTATCTTTCAAGAATGCAACCCACATCATTCTAGAATAATCATCAACAAACAAAATGAAATACCTTTCACCATAGTATGATCTTGTTTGAGTTGGTCCACATAGGTCTATATGAATTAGATCCAACTTGTTTTTTGCTGAATTATGCTTTCTTCTAAATGAATTCCTCACATGCTTTCCCATCACACATTCTTTTCAAATAGTATCAACTAGTTTTTCTATGCTAGGTAGATCTCTTACTGCCTTTACATTGCTTATCTTTACTATGTTATCAAAATTGATATGTCATAGTCTTTTATGCCATAGCCAACTGTCATCTACTTTATAAACAAAACAACTTGCTTCTGAATTGAGCTGAAAAATATTACCTTTAGTCTTTAAACTTGATGCAATCATTACACCATCCTTGTTGTTAATGATGCACTTGTTGTCTTTGAACTCCAATCTATAACCTTTTTCAAGAAACTGTCCAACACTAAGAAGGTTATGCTATAAACCATCTACATAAAGAACATCATTAATGTTGTTCTTTCCATCCATTGTGATAGCTCCTCTACCAATGATAGGTTTAGGAGTGTTATCTCCAAATCTAACCATGCCACCTTTATATTTGTCCAGATGAACAAATCTATCTTTATCACCTATCATGTGATGTGAACAACCACTATCTATAATCCAATTTGTCCTTATGTCAGCTTGTAAAATCAATGCTAACTCTTGTTCCTTTTTCTCATCTTCACAATCCATCTCATCATACATCTTTTCCATAATAGAAATTAATCCAATTTCATCTTCAACTAAATCGTCATCAGAAACTCCATCACTAGCACAGTAACATTCTTTTGTATACTTAGGCTTGTAGTTAGTACTGAATTTCTTAACTCTTGTAGGACACTTAGATGGAAAATGACCAATCTTGTTACATGAGAAACATATGAATGGTAACTGATCTTCATACTTTCCTTTACCTTTTCTTTCTTTCTTATAAATCATAGCAATAATATCATCTATCTCTTTGTCTTCATCTTCATCATCAAAATTACTAGAAGAGTTTAAATATTTCTTACCATGGACTGATGCTTTGAACGTTGTCTCACTTTTAGGCTCTATCTTCAATCTTGAAATCTCACAAGCTGAAATTTTGTTGATCAAGGTCTCTCTCTTGAAATTTGTTGTAAGCTGCACAGTCTCATCAAGGATGTTGATCTTTTTTTCATACTCTGTTGTAAGAGTATTCATCAACTTATCCATAATATCTTCCTCCAAGATCTCTCCACCATTGTTCCTGATTCCAGCAATTGCTTCATTAATCCTTTGGTTGTAAGCTCTGATGTTTTCTTTAGGTAGCATCTCTAATGCATTGTATCTTTTTTTCAATGTCTTTTTGTGTGCATTCTTTGTGTGTGTATCTCCTTCAAACATGTCTTCTAGGTGCTTCCATATCTTGAAGGTTGTGTCTACTTTCTTTAACTCTGAAAACTCACTATCAGATAAGGCATTCATAAGGGCTTCTTTGGCTATTGCATTCTGATTGAACAAATCCTTTTGCTTTCTGGTAGCATCTTCCTTTACAAGATCTTCTAGAAAAGGGATCTTAACTTATTTGATAGCCACTTCAAAAACTTCAAATGCAATGCACTGCAAATGTGTCACCATCTTGTTCTTCCAATCAGGATAGTTCTCTCCATCAAACTTAGGACTATCTTTTCTAAAGAATAACATCTAATCAACCTCAAGCTATTAAAATTTCTCTCCGAGGCACTTGGCTCTAATACTAATTGTTAGGAATAGTCCCAAGAGATAACTGAGAGGGGGGGGGGGGGGGTGAATCAGTTATCTACAAGTTTCAATTCTTTATCCAAATAAGTATACTTAAACATTAAGCATAAATACAATGAAATAACACTTGAACACAACACCAATATTTTGGTTATGGGGAAACCCAAATAGGAAAAAACTCCGGTGGGAATTGACACCCACTAACAAACTGCACTAGTGTATAATGATCCTTTTTAAAAGATCTTACAACCCTGTTAGGAGTTTATCTTTACAATGCAATAAGTACAGTGACCTAGTCAAAGGTTGGACCCTTTTAGGAGTCTTTTATGATTGACCCTATTAGGGGTGAGGACACACTATCTGAGAGATCATTGCTCAAAGGGGTGAAGGCTACAACCTTCTGAATAATAGATACGCACTATATCTAGATCTTGGTGAACTGCGAGGTAGACCTGCTATCTTGGTCAGTTCTAATGAATAGCACACTATATCTTCTCTATCACATAGACCTCTTCTTGATGACATAATACTTTTCACTCTCTACTCTTCCCTAATCTTTCATCTCCATGTCATACTTCTAGCAATCACAAATGACCGGCTATAAGTATCTTTCCTCTAAATGATATAATCAAGTCAGCCTATTAGAACCACCTTGAAATCATATTAGAGAAATAATAACACTCTCCAACAACATCTCTATTAGCTCTACTAAGCACACAACACAACTTGGGACCTATCCAAATTAATAAGTGTAGACGCACACTACATACTATTCGCTCTACCAATTTAATTGATACTTTCTCCTCAAGATGAATTACATCATGCACTCTTAACCAAACCTTCTTGAATCTTCTCTAATCACTAATCCAAGCATGCATACTAAAATTATAGGTGCAACTCCTGTACCAATATAATCTCTATCAGCTCTTCTGGATAAACACAGGAAACTACAACTGGTGAATAGAAACTGCATAACTTCACTTCTACTACACATCAGACTCTATGTCCATGAATGGAGCAACACTAACATGTCTCCATCACATATCCAAAGGTGCAAGGCTCCATGATAATTTTACAAACAATCACTCATAGAACACTGCTGACACAAGCTGCTACATAACTGTTTGTACTAACAGTTAACCTCTGCATCCATGATATCATGTTGATAACATGTCCATGCTACATATACTCAAATCTTAATGCATAAGTCTTCCATGCATGCTACTTACCATATGTTGTCATCAATGACAAACATATAGTCAGCACTGGCTTGCTGGCAAATCTCCAACATTACTTGCTTTGTAATTGACCATAAATGGAAAGGCCTTATAGACTGGCACATTGCATGTAATCAGTTATTTTATGAATAAGAGTTCGGATTGTTTCCGGATCTTGCTTTTCTTTTGTAATTCCTTTGTGTGGTTGTTTAGTTGGGGGCTTGGACATCTCCTTTAGGGATCCTCTTGGCCTTGTAATGCATCACTTTGAATCTACAATTCATCTAGAGGGCATTCATTCCATTCTAGGCACATTGTTCTAGCCTCTTTAATCCCTTGTACCAAGTGTGATCCAATGGAGATAGGAAATGTGAAACATGGTTTATGCTTGCTCACAATGATTCTGTGAGCATCTAAAAATTGTCTACACAACTCCATTAAGATTATCCTATATGATGGGTATCTTGGGAGCTTCTTTGGAGATAGAGTGCATCCTGCCACTATAATGTATGTGAAAGTTCTAAATTGAATAAATTAGATGCCCACATTCCTAATCCTAGCAACAACCTCCTCTAAAATCCTTTTTTAGCATAGTCTCTCTCAATGGAGTGGATGATTGCAAATGTAAAAGAATCATTAACAATCCTATGCTCTTGGTTTCCCTCCTTCATCTTGTCCTTCTTGACTAGTTGAGGGTATACACTATATGGATTTATATTTGGGTCTTAGAGTGATCCCTTCTTGTATAAGCTCAAATAGTCTCCACGGGTTGCAAGAAGATACATAATCTAAGAAGTCATATAGAAATTAGTGTCACTTTTTACCCTTTGCATTTATTCATCCAAGTTGTCATTGATGATTTTACCCTAATCAATCTTTCTTTGCATGTTCCTTATGGTGTCAATGTACAATACCATCCATGTCTCTAGCTATCTCTCTTATGGGAGACCAAACACCCTTCTCTATAAGGTGACACAATTTTTCATATCTTCCATCAGGTAGGATCTACAAAATTCCATTTTCTCCAACTTTGCCTCTTTTCTAGGTTGTTCCAGGTAGTTTTTATTAATCTTATACAACATGTTGGGTTATATCCTAAAGTAGAAATCACCCTTCTCCTTAGATATTATTAGCTATGAATTAGATTTTGCGATGTGGAAGACATCCTCTATCATATTGGATCTGATGTCCAAGACCACATCTCTTGCCTTATTCTTGACCCTCCTTTCATTAGGGTCAAAAGTGTTATGCTATGGTTACCAACAGGTCAGAAGAAAAAATGGGCATTGGGTGCTCCACAACATTTACCAACCTTGAGAATATAATTTTAGTTGCATATGGTGTCTTTTTATTAGGGTCTTCTATACTCTTCAAAAATAGGTTGAAATCCATGTCACCAATGTCAGTGTCAGTCTTACTATGGAGATTACCCAATTTGGACATTGGTCCATAACCCTTGAACTTGTACTTAGTTAGGAGCAGTGAAGTCATACCTTAAGATCCTACACACAAAGAAGAATTTCTTAGCACATTTTATTGAAAGCCAAAAATCTAATTAAGTGAACAAAATTACCCACTTATAGAAAAAAACTAAGAAAAAACAAAATTAAAGAAATAAAAACTAAGAACTAACATAAAAGCTAACTAGAAAGTAGAAAATCAGTAGTTTAAGTCTCCTTTTAGTGTTTTAGGGCTTCGGGTATAAATGACTCCCTTCAGAGACATGGGGTTAGAAACAATGAAAACTCCCCCTCCTAAGCATTTGTAGTGTTGGCATTTTGTATTGAAGCCATTGGGGTTTCAAGGGTGCAGACCTCTGAAACCCTTTGGAGATTCAGGGTTCCAAACCCTTGAAAGACCAAAGGGTTTTTTCTCTTTGATGAACCTATAAGGTACGGTAGGGGGAGTGTCAGGGTTTTAGGCCCTGATTCACTTTTTAGGGTTTTGGGGTTCAAAAATAATGAAATCCCAAAAGACTTTTGGTTTTGTGGAATTTGTCTAAGACATGAAACATAATAGGGGTTTCAGAGGTCCAAAACCTAGAAATTCCAAAGAGAGACTTAAAGTTTTCTAGTTTTTTAAGAGATGAAGCCCTAGTCAATCTTTCTTTGATGAATTGCTAATTTGATTTTCACATTAGGGAAAAAAGACACAAAAGGACTAAAACAAAGCACACCAACAACAAATCCCTAAAAGGAAAAAACTAAAAAGAACTAGAAGCTAACTAGGGTACACCAAAACACAAACCCCACCTGAAGAAGGTGGAAGACCAACTCAAATGCACGTTAGAGACCACAAGGAACTTGAAACATGTCAAATAAAAGAACTAAATTAAATCACAAGGCTTCCAAACCAATTTGAAGGTAATTGTCGCTCAAGAAAGACCAAATTTCAAAACTGTGGTGTGAGCAAAGTGAAAAGTGGTCACCCTTATATAGGCATATGAGGGGCTGTCAGATGGCTATAACTTTGATCCTCAACTCAGGGGTTGGGGATCGGGGGTTCAGGGTTTTGGGGGTCAAAAGACCTCTGATGACCCTCAAAACCCTACATATCTGACAGTTTATGGCACTTAGCCTCTTCATGTATGCGGGTCAGCGAGCCTTCAGGGCTCTAGAGTCTCGAGGGATCTTTCACTACCCTGAATCAGGAAAGTCCACAAAAATATTTTCTCACATTTTTTAAGTGGAGTTTTCTTTAAAAAAAATTGAAAAAAAGGAAAATAGAAAGCGAAACCAAACCTAGTTCTCGCTTGGACGAGCACCTAACTATTGAGAGTTGTTAAACTCACAATTTGACTAATTGACTAACTCATTAGATACCTGAATGACCATAACCTAGGGAGAAAAGGAAAAACAAAAAGAAGATGAAAAAATAGGGGGTTCCCATTAGGCCAAGTGGACAAAAATGGGGTGTGAGTTGGGGAAGCACAACAAGACCATTACCATAAAAGCATATGATAATGCAAAGAGGAGTTCCACAATCATGGTATCTCTCCCCATCTAACTGGGTCCAGAACTTCAAAATAGATTATGTCATTATGTTGAACTTAATCTCCTCTTTAACATCCTCCTTGCTCACCCATGGATCCACATCATGCAATCAATCCTTTCCACCTTCCATAAGTGCCTCAAATTCTTTCATAATAGTATTGAAATCACCATTAGTGGAGATCTACAATTTCTTGAGTATTTTTTTGTCCTAGAGACCTCATTCCCTCTTTCACACCATTATCTTGGAATTGACATTGGTGCACCCAAATCCAATCCTTCATGATCCTATGTTGACCTTGATTCTATCCTCTCTTCTACTAATGAGAAAACCACTAGTTTATCAACCTTCTCCCAACTTAAGATCAATGGAAATGGTTGTGGGGGCTATGATTTAATGTAGGCATGATGCCCATAGATTCCCATGCATAAGAAGAAAGATTTTTTATTAGGGAGCTTGCACAACATTCAAATCTTGAGGAGAGATAAATCATGAGGTGATCCATGGAGACATAAATTAGTGGTTGTATTGAGATCCTCTAGAAGATAATGAATCTTAACTTGACTATTTCAAAGGAAAATACCTAGCATCACATGCGGTAGCTACATAATAACAAGATTACCAAGGTGGTAGTTTCTAATTTTCAATAGTAGGGGCTTGGCTTTGGATCTCCCTCTAATAAAGCCTCAAATTTGGCTAATATTTATCAAATAATTAAGTGCGAACTTGTGGAGATCAAAGATATTTATGAGGAGGTACTTAGGAGATATTATGATGATATAGATGTCTCTACCCTCTAGTGAAACAAATTAATCCTTTGATATGGTTCTTTCTCTTTATTCAACAAGGATCTTCTAGTAACAAGAACCTCTTCTCTTTCAACATCTTTAGAATGCAACATTGCAACATCCACATCTACATGTGCAACTCATCCATTAACCTAAAGTCTTATTTTTTCCTCCCTTGATTTTAGTGAAAGGAAGAAAAGGTGTAAAAAATTCTCCCTAACACTAATATAGTGAGGGAGATAATGTAAATTTTCCGTACAAATCTTAATTATTATAGAATCTAAAGTACATCAACAAGGAGATAATAACATGCATAAATCTTATACCATATAACACATTATTTTTTGTGGAAAAATCCCTATTGGGAGAAAACCTTACACTCCAAAGGCACAACACTTTGTATTATTTAAACAATAGTTACAATACAATAATAGTACATTGCTTCTTCAACAAGAGTATTCACCAACAATCCAACTATCTAAATAAATTTTAGCAACATAACAGTTCACTTGCAACACATGACATAACTCATACTCTCCAAGGCTACCTTTTATAGAGAAATACAACATAAGAGGTAAGTTCTAGATGAAGATACAAGATAGGGTTGTGCATAACTTTTTGCATCATTTTTCAACAACCAAAAAGAATTCAAATGATACGTGTACATCTCCAAATAAGTCACCATTCAAACCTCCTATGTTGGGCACCCAAGATTTACTATTTTGAGATATGAACAATGTTCTTGCATATCTTACAATTGTGATAGGAATCCATCATAAATATTATCATAAATTATAACTTATATTTGCAAGAAAATATGTCATAACTTGACTATAAATACCACATTCTCTTACAACTCATAATAACCCAACTTTAACACCCATCTTATCCATGTAAAAGGTATCTCTTGTCACTTGTCCAATTTGTCATAGGTTTGACTCATTTCAAGATCCTAAAAGTAGGATGCCTACCTCTACATGTGCACAACATATGTGTTATACAATCATCACTGAGTAGGATGCTACCATGCCTATGGGTCCTACTAGATGACAATTTTTTTAGGAAATTAATTAATTAAAATAATAAATAAATACAAAAAATCACCACAGAGGAATGTTTTCTTCACATCCATTTTCTTGATTTACAAATCATGAACTATAGAAAGTGATAACAAGAACCAAATGGATTTTATCTTTGCAACAAAAGAGAAATATCACCCCCTTTGCAACTTTTCAACACTGCCATCAGTACCCAACTTTTTCTTGAACACCTGCTTACATCCCATGAGCTTATATCCTTTGAGAAAAGGTGCAAGATCCAAAGTATTATTCTTATTCAAATATTTCATCTCATTATTCATGGATTCCATTGAATAATTTGCATCATGTATACTCATAGCCTCTCTAACAGACCTAGGCCCATCAACGTTAGAAATGAAAGAAAAATTATAATTGGAATCTAACAATGAATACCCAAACCTTTCTAGTAAATAATCATATCTATCAATTTTCCACCTATCACAAGTAGACCTCCTCAAAGGCTAACATTGAGGTTCTTTATCTTCTTCTAAACTTTTAGAGCTAATAGATCTCTCTTCATCATTAGGTTCATCTAGAGCTTGTAGTTCTTCTTTCTCAGGGGTAGAAGGAATTTGAGCTACCTCCTTATTATATTTCTCCTCCTCATTTGGTTGTAGCTCAATAGTGGAAGGTTTTATCTCTCTTAAAATAAAACTTCTATAATAAAAAACCTTCTTTTTTGTTGGATCCCAATGCTTGTCTCCTTTTACACCAACACCATAGCTAATAAAGATGCACTTCACTACCTCATTGTCCAAATTAGATCTTTTTTTCACTCAAAACATAAGCATAAGCTTCACAAAAAAATACTTTGAGATGTCTCTATTAGGCATGTTGGAACCCTAATTTTTGCAAAATTTGGAGTTCTAGATTCTAGGCCAAGAAGAACATTTATCTATACAATCATGTGCATCACCTATGATTGAGCATGTTCTTGCATTCCAATTCCCAAAAAATGGTTTTGATGCATATGTCTAGTGGTCAATTCAAGTTTATGAATTGCAAGTTTAGAAAATTAGCCTAAGGCCTACTTTAAATATCTATATTTTTCAATCAGATGGATTGGTCTTTACAATTCTATGTTTGAAAAGGAACTTGTGTTTTAGACTGTAGATCCTTGTCACTTGATTTGACATGGTTTTGAAAGATAAATAAAAAGCTATAGCAACGGAGGTCAACATTATTGGCAAGAGTCAACTTGATAGAAACACTTACAAAAATGATGACAAATATGGTCAGGACAACATATATTGATGGAAAGTAGAGAACTAAGGAGAAAACCATGTCAGTGAAAGTTATGTCGATGGATTCAAACAAGAGGAAGGAAATATTTGCATCGATATAAAAAATACCGATGAGCTTCATCGACAAAACATGCACTAGCAGTGAATGGAAATACTTGTCTTATAGCCGATGAGGCTATCAGTAAGACCTCTACCAAAGAGTATTCAAAGGATTAATGGTCCATTGGATGGAGTTATTCTGATAAAGTCATTAGAATAGAAAAATCAATTGTGATATGTATTTTCAAGTTCCTTTGATACTCAATGGATACATCAGCATGACATACATTAATAGCACAAGACGAAAGCATCGAGAGGAGTCACACATACAAACTTATCAACATAGTAATAATAATCATCAAAGAAAATTTTGAGATATCTTGATACCCAATGAGACCATTAGGATGATCTATACTGATAAAGGGAAATACAAGTGTCATCGACATAACTAGAGGCATCAATTATGTTGTTTTAATTCTCACTGACCCCCGATAACTACATTGGATTATGTTATACCAATATGAGATCCAAAAGGGAATTTAGATAAGGATTTTTTATTGCACATCGATGAAAGTTGGGCTGATGATGGTCACCAAAATAGATAATACCCAATGAGGGTCATCGAAATAGCCAATACCTGATGAGGGTCATCAGAATAGCCAATACCTGATGAGGGTCATCGAAATAGCCAATACCTGATGATGGTCATCAGAATAGCCAATACCTGATGATACTCATTAGAATAGCCAATACCCAATGAGTGCATTAGAATACCTATCATTGATGCAACTAGTGTTATATTGACAGGAGTTACCCCGACAAATGTCATCGGTGTAACAATTACTATCGATATAATATTTTAATAGATTGGACAACCCCCGATGAACTTATCAATATTACCTATGCTGATTGAAAGATGAAATGAAGGATTTGGAGAGAAGCAAAGAGACATATACACTGATGGTGCCAATAGAAAACACATGTCGATGGGACCTACACCGATAGAGAACCATTGCCATATCAGTTGTTTAGTTTTTAAAAAACTACCAAAGGACACCATTAAATACACAAATTGAAGGAATTAAGAGGCTCATATGAGGCATTGAAATCACTTGATTGCTTAAAGATTTGGTGAAACTTTCACACACATACACCTCCAAAGGCTATAAGGAGCACATGAAGGAAAGAAAGGCCCTACTCAGAGATGATTAATTCCATAGGCTTATTTTTGGTATTATCACTTAGTTGTTTTAGTTTTATTTCCACAAGCTAATTGTAACTAATGATGAAGAGATGTGTCTATTTATTTGTATGGAACCTCCTACTATATAGAGGAGATCATTTTGTAATGCTAGGACAAGCAATTGTATATGAATACTACTTTATATATACTACATTTTCTACAAGTTATTTTGTAAACAATGAAGAATTTTCATTATTAATATATATCAGAAAGTTCTTTCAATTTCAAGTTATGGATATGATCATTTTGGATTAATCAATCCTTTTTTATTTTACTTCTAGAAGGTAAAGCTTCTTTGAATATTTGTGTGTGGAGATTATTTATATTATTATATAATTTGATCATTAGATTTAATAAGCATTATTATCTCTATCTTATTGGTCTCATTAAGTTTGGGTTAAATTAAATAAGACTAATGATGGAAGGATAAAGTAATTAAAAGCATCAAAAGAAAGAATTTGATAGGAACATTTTGTTTCTTGTACCACATAAGTTGTATATAGGATTAAGAAGAGACTGTCTCTATAGCCCAACTAAATAAGGCACTGGTCTACCATATTTTAAAGTCATTGTTTGAAATATTACATGGAGGAAGAAGAAATAAGAACTAACAATCAATTTATAAAGCATTCTTGATTATTTCATCTAATTAATTAACAAATAAGTTTAGTGATCAATAAGGAAAATTAGTAATTGCAAAGAAAAGTTTAGTAATAGAAAAGGATAAGATAGCTATTTATAAACTTCAAAGTACACAATTTGATATCCCTCAAGACCCAATTTCCATCTTGAGATATCACCATAATTCAAAGTACAACTACATTTCTTCTATAAAAATCCTTAAGCCTGAAGTTTGGGTTAAGGAATAGGTACACCCGCCTTGGTCCTGAAGAGCCTAAAGTATAGGGGAAGAGGATAATAATCAATCATTCTCATTCATTGGCCAAGTCAATTGGAAATTCTAAGCATTGATTTGGGAAAGCTCATAGAATTTCCAATCTTTTGATTTGGGAACCAACAAGGCGTAAAAGAAGGCAAGCACAACTAAGAGGGGGGTGAATCAGTTGTGTGTACCTAATTAATTTAATTCCAATTTAGCCACTTAGATTTGAAAGATAAAAAATAATGCAAGATCCACAACATATAATAGAGAATATAAAGATTTATTCTCAAGGAAACCCAATTAAGGGAAAACCTTGGTGGGAGTCAAACCCACTAGATGAGTGTACTATATTAAAAGTACTACTTGATTAAGAGAAAAATAAAGAACAAAGGATGCACTTACAGCCATTGTATTATAGCCCAATATGAAGGCTCACTTCCTAGAGCTCACTACTCACAATACAATCTTAGATCCGGCCCTCAGTTAGGTTCATCAATCTATCTTTAATTATAATAGGGTGGACATACAATCCTTTATAACCAAATTAAAAAATAGCATCTCCTATGCCAAAATAGTTCCAATAAAGTAAAAAATATTCGTTAAGTGTAGAGCACACATATACACAATCCTCTCTCTCACATACATACTCTCAATTACAAAATGATCTCTCATTTATATCGATTACAAAGAATAATCCTCCACTAGGTCGGCTAAGACCTATTATAATAAAATATATAAGAAATATGCTCAACCACCAATGTGATACAAATCAAGTAGGATAATACTTATTTAGGACCCAAATATTCAACATTAAACATGTTATACCATCGCCAATTCAGCACCAAGAATCACATGTTACTTCATCAAGTCAGCTAGTACCCAAATGAAGAAATGCCAACACTCTACCAAAATAGAAAATCTAACCACCTCAATCAATGTGGACCACCAACATGATCATTGCATGATCCAAGGACACAAAAAATAAACATGAATACCATCCAGATCCTTTTCATCATATCCAATACAAAATCCAAACTCATCTTTATCTCTGATCAATAAGAACACTAAAATATCAAACTCTGACATAACAAAAGATAGCTTGTTGTACTCTAAATCATGAACAACACTATTTGTGAACACGGTGATAAGGAAACATGCAATCACCATATTTGCAACCTCTGAAACATCAAATCCTAGTCATACCAAACCAAATACTCATCCACTATTCATAGGAACACTGTGACACCAACAACCAGCAAATCAATCATTTCCCATTCAAACTATCATACCAAACTCTGTGAACCTTTGCAAATAATCTAAAGATACCTTTGAAAAATACCTCATGATCGCAACTCAATATATTTAGCATAGTACCTGATCAACTAAAATCCTTCACACTAAATGCACTGAACATTGTTTGAAATAGTAACTAGTATGTTGATATCAATGACAAAACATTAATGTCAGCAAACCTAAAATTGAAAACCCTAACATGCTAAAAAATCTCCCCCTTTGGCATTGATGGAAAGATATGAAGTGAAAAAATAATCAGTTCACAAAGACATCAATATATCCTCTTGATCACTCTGAATATCCATCTTCAAACCTCTCAACACAAACTGATTTTTCTTTTTTTCACATGAAACTTTTCCCCATTTGAGATCAATGGAAAAGGACTAAAGATATCAAAATTAACAAACCTAAAAATAGACATAAGACTTCTCCCCTTAAGGATTAGTCCCCATATCTCATCAATTTAGAAAATAATGTTTTGATACATTCTCTAGAGTAATGCTATCATTAGCATCATTAGCTCTGATCTAAAGGCGCTGCCACCTCAAGATGTTCCCTGAGATACTGAAAAATCCTTCAAAAAAGGCTTTGTAAAGATATCAAAAATTTGTTCCTTAGAAGACAAAAACTCTAGCTTCACTTCCTTTTCATTAACTTTATCCCTCAAGACATGATATTCGATAGAAATATGCTTTGTCTTTGAATGCAAAACATGATTCTTTGAGATATTTATAGCACTAGAGTTATCATAGTGAATAATAATTGTCTCATAAATATTTATCCTTATGTCCTTCAACATTTTCTTCATCTAAATAGTTTGATTGTAGTTAATTGCAATAACATCATACTCAACTTCAACAGTAGATTGAGAAATACAATCTTGCTTCTTACTAGTCCAAGAAACTAGTTTCTTACCTAAAAAGAATGTACCTCCACTAGTACTTTTTCTATCATCCATATTACATGCCCAATCAGCATCAATGTATGCACATAGTGTAAAGTCATCATCTTTTTCATACCATAATCTATAGTCAATTGTACCCTTCAAATATTTGAAACTTCTTTTTACGACAACCATATGAGATTCCTTTTGTTTAGCTTGAAATCTTGCAACAATTCCAACAAGATTAGATATGTCCAATCTAGAGTGAGTTAGATATTGGATTCCACCAACCATAGATCTGTATAATGTCTCATTAACACAAGGGGAATCATCATCCTTATTCATCTTTTAACCAGTAACTATAGGGGTTCCTACCAGTTTTGAGTCTTTCATACCAAATTTCTTCAATAGTTCTTTGACATACTTGGACCGAATAATAAAAATTCCTTTATCTAGCTGTGTGATTTGCAATCCAAGAAATAATTTCATTTCACCTATCATAGACATCTCAAATTATTTTTGTATTTCATCAGCAAAACTTCTACTCAACTCATCATTTCCACCAAATATGATATCATCAACAAATACTTTAACGATCAAGACATTATCATCAATTATTTTGCAATATAAGTTACTATATGTAGTTCCCTTGGTGAAATCAATCTTTGACAAATACATGTCCAATCTATCATACCAAGCTCCAAAAGCTTTCTTTAATCCATACAAGGCTTCCTGTAATTTACAAACTATAAATCCTTCTTCGGTTAGAGTAAAACCACTAGGCTTCTCAATATAAACATCTTCCTCTAGTTTACAATTTAAGAATGCAAACTTAACATCCATCTAATAGACCTTAAATTTTCTATAAGATGCATATGCAAGAAGTAGTCTAAGCAATGGTGGGTAAGCTCTCCACCATTTCTTTGGAATCCATGTTTTCTTACCCTACTCAAGAAATGGTGGGTAAGCTCTCCAAGATGTGTAGGATCCAAAATGCACCAATTTGTAGAAAAAATGAAGCATATCAAAAAAACAAATCAAAAAATGGAACGAGATGACCTTCAGAAATATCTTTCAAGAAAAAGAGAACGTCAAAAGTCAGGTTGTGGATATTCTTGACAAAACTATTAAACAAGGCATGGATTCAGATAATTCCACTAAATAGAGGAATCTTTAGCATGAATGGGAAGAATTATGCAATAGAGAGGAGGTTTATTGGCGTCAAAAGTCCTGGGAACTTTGGTTAAAGGAGGGATATAAGAACACAAAAAAATTTCATGCATCAGCACAATAGAAAAAAATTTCTAACCACATTTTCTCTATCAACCAAGCAGAATCTAGCAACCCTATTTTTGATGCCAAAGGCATTCAAGAAGAAGGAGTAAATTTCTTCAAAAATATTCTTCCACCTCACCATGATCCAGTGACAAATAACCTTCATGTGCAAGACCTCATTGACGCTATACCTACACTTGTATCTGAATCTGATAATATATCATTAATGGCCCCTTTCACAATATTTGAAGTGAAAAAAGTTGTATACTTCCTACCTTTGGATAAAGCATCGGGTTCACAGCTTTGTTCTTTCATACTTGTTGGGATTTTATTGGGTGGGAGCTGCTGGGTGTTATTGAAGAGTCTAGGAAGAATAAAGCCATGCTTAAATATTTCAACACAACCAATATTGACATCATCCCAAAGATGAATTCCCCAAAAAAATTCTCATATTTCAGACCGATCTCGCTATGTAATACAATCTACAAAATTATCATGAAGGAAATCTACCTTATAATGTAGTATCTGATACCAAAACTTTTCTCGCAAGAGCAAGGTGGTTTTGTACTGGGTAGGTACACCACAGAAGGAGCATTAGTCACCCATGAGGTATTACATTCAATTAACACTAGCAAGACATCTCATCTTGTCATTAAACTAGACATGATGAAGGCATATGATAGAGTTTGATGGGACTTCTTACTCAAAGTATTACAAAAATTTGGATTTTCTAAGGGCTAGTACAAATGGATTAAAGCATGTATTTCAGGATCTTGTTTCTCAATTCTCATAAATGGGGTACCAGCGGGGTTCTTTACATCAACACAAGGCATACGAAAAGGGGATCCTCTTTCCCCCATACTATTTATTCTCATGGCTGAAGCATTTAGTAGGCTCATTCAACATAAGCATGCTCTTGGCCTATGGAAAGGCACAAAAATTGCAAACACTAATATTTCAGTCACACACTCCTTGTTTGCCGATGACACTCTACTTTTTGGGACAACAAATGTCATTGAAGCTAAGCAGATCAAGCAGACATTAGAATGGTACACATTAGCTTCAGGTCAGAAAGTCAATGCTTAGAAGTCAAAATTCTACTTTCAATACTAATTAGCTTATCTCCAATAAAATCGTCAACACAATAGGCTTCTCAATAGATTTCCTTCCTTTTGTCTACCTTGGCATCCCTTTTTTCATGGGGGCCAACAAAAAAAACTACTAGAAGCCCATCATTGACAAAATTAAAGCCCAAATAGTGGCTTGGAAAGCCAGATGGTTGTCACTGGCAGGTAAAATTCTTCTAATAAAAATAGTCCTTTCTGCTATTCCTAATTATTATCTATCAGTGTTAAAAGCTCCATCTTCAATGATACAAACAATTCAAAAGTTGATCAGAGAATTCCTTTGGTTAGGGAACTTACCGGGGGAAAAGAATTGACGCTAATTTTACTGCAAGATATGGCACAGGTAAAATACTTGGGTGGTGCAGGGATAAATGATTTAGTGAATAGAAATACCACATTTGGAGGTAAACTTGTCTAGCAAATGTATACTAAACCACAAAACAAGTGGTGTCAAATCCTACAACAAAAATATCTTGACACCACATGTCGGTCAAGAGTATTTTCTATTCTAAACCCTCCTAAAGGATCAGCTATTTGGGACTTTATGATGGCTTCATGAGATATAATGACCAAATACATATCCTGGGAAGTAAACAATGGGGAAAAAACCAAGTTCTGGAGAGATTCTTGGAATGGATCACCTCCCCTTTGCAATCAGGAACCTATGGAGGATATGATTGCCTCCTTAGAAAATATTTGGGGTTGCTATTTAGTAGATTATGTTGTAGCAATTTGCCACTTCTCAAGAAGAGTGATCTAGAAGGACCCATCTGAGACACCTATGTTAGATCAGAATAAAGAGAGGTTAATAAAAATCTTTTTAGAAAAAGAGATTTACTTGTCTGGAAAAGATGATAAGCTAGTTTGGGCTCCTGGATAGGATGGCACATACTCCATCAAAGAAGGCTATAGGATCATTCAGTAGTAGGAGTCCACAAAAGTTTCATGCAAGGCTTTCTCTTTCTATTGGAACCATGTAACCCTCCCCAAAGATGGATGCTTCATATGGATTGCATTAAAAAAATTGGCCCTTACAAGTGATAGGCTTAATAAATTCCTTATCTCCCAACCTTTCAACTGCCTCCTCTATGATCAAGAACTGGAAGATGTGCACCATTTATTCTTGAAGTGTCCCTTTGCACAATGTTGTTGGCTTTTTTTTCATCAAAAATAACATTTCTTCACTCCACTTCCAAATATCCTTTGGGACCTTTTGCAATCCTGGCTTGAACTATATTCCAAATCTCTTTTTTCTGGTCTAGGGAAGTGTATCCTGGCTCTAATGGTATCGGCATTATGGTGGGAATGTAACAAGATAATTTTTTGGAAGAATCCATCTCCACTAGAAACTATCCTCACAGGTATTGAAAGGTCAATCTCGAAAGTGATTAATGCTAGCCATTCAAAAGCCAAATGCAATCCACTTTTATCCAATTGGGACAGCATTGTTATTAGGGAATGGAAGGATATTCATGTGCCAAGTGGGTGGTGCCACCAAATCCAAAAAAACATTCCCCAAGGTAGAGACTCAGTCTGCTGGCATCCCCCTACTCAAGGTGTTTTTAAAATCAATTTTGATGGCTGCTCCCATGGCAATCCTAGAAAATTGGGTGTGGGAGTATGCATTAGAAATCACCAAGGTGGGGTACTAGCTATAAAATCATCCCCCTACCTCAGGGTACTAATAACATAGCAGAAGCACACGTGCTATTTGTAGGACTAGACCTTGCTAAGCAATGTGGATTTTAAAATATTCAGATTGAAGGTGATTCCTAGGTAATTATAAATGCTAGTATCAAAAGACAATCGCATAACTGGAAGATATCATATATTATGTAGCAAATATGGATCCTATTTGATTCATTTGTTAAGAAATTTATCTCACATACTTTACGTGAAGGGAATGTGTTGGAAGATCACCTTGAAAATTTAGGTTGTGCAGGTTGGACATGGAATCAACAAATCCATTGGAGTACATTAAGTCTAATAGTGCCTTGAGTAGATTGATCATGATTGATAAACATTTAAGCTCGCCGAATGTTGACGCTGGTGATGATTGCCAGTTTGGAGAATGACGTTACCACAGATTTCACATATGCAGCCCCTCGTGTATGAACTCAAACACTTGCTCATGTGCAGCCACATCATAGCCAAACATGTGTACGCTCTTGTAGGTGGGTATGAGAATATTTATGCAACCTAGATTCACACAGATCCATTGGTCGTCATTAAATGTCATGAGGCTATTCAATAATAATTGAAAGACACATATATGTACTTCCCACACTTCAAGGTGTAATACCCCAAAAATGGGCTATAGGTTCATTAACCTCTTACATCAACAAATTGAACAGAATCGACATCAAAGTCCTAACCTAAGGCACATCTGCACATCAGTTTATCAAAAACCTAATTGATTATCTTAATTCTGCATTGGGGAATATTCCAAGAAATATTCCTAATTTATCCTAATTATTCTTAATTTAATAATTATTTGGCGATAAATGTCATTATTTATCCTAAAATTGTTTAATTGAATATGATGAATATTTAATTAATTAATTTAATTCTGCCACTTAATTATTTACTTAGATTTAATTGCATTTATTCCTAATTAATATTGTTTTTATTTTGACAATAAATCAAAATTCCTACAAATAATCAATTGAATATTTATTTAATTTATTTAAAATCAAAGTTGTCAAATTTAATGATTTAATTGGAATAAAGTTTGATTTAATAATTGATTAACCCATAAATCAGTTATTTTAAATTTAAAATCAGTTAAGTGAAAAATAAATCACTTTATTTATTAAATTAATTCATATTAAATCATGCACAATCGGAAAAGCAGTTAACTTTAAATTTTTAATTTTCAATTTGTTAACTTTCTAAACTCAACATCTGATGATGAGCTGAAAAAGTGAACTAAAGCTCTATTTTGAGATAAAAATTATTTTTGTATGATTTTATGAGTTTATTTATTCTTAATTTCTTGTTAACTCAAAAATCAACCTGAGTTTATCAAGAGTGATTTATGGCTTTTCTCAACACATCGTCAAGCCTTGGATTTTTATAAAAACAAGGCTTGGCTCTTCACAATTCATCTTATATCCCTCAAGCTTTCAATCAATCATTATCCCTCAAGCTTTCAATATCTCAATCTCTCGAATTTGCACAATTACTCTGGCGAATTTACAACTAAAGAACAAAGCTTTTATGACAGGTAATTTTATGAGATCATTTCATAGTTTTTCATAGCTTTTGCATACTTTTGCATTCATCTTCATAGCATTGTTAGATTAATCTCATATCATTTCAATTCATTCTAGATTAGTTTCATATCAAGTTTTTCATCCTAATTGCATCAAAAATACAAAAAAGATAGATTAATCAGCATTTGTATAGTTTTTCATTCTATTGCTTTCAAATCCTTCATTTAGGTGTTGCATCATCACTGATCTTGGTCTAATCTGAGAATACCATACTCACACCTACTAGAAGGCAGTAAATTGCTTGGTTATCTTAGTTTCATTTATTTGCATATTTCGATTTTGCTAACCTCTAATGTTTTACTAAAGTGTTGTGTCCGTAGCTAGGTACAATTTTCACATACACATTTATGGCACCCACCATGGGGCCCTGAAATGGGTTTCCATTCTATTCTATCAAATTTCTATCATTTTTCTCAAACCCACGACCGCAAGGTTAATTTTTGTGAGTTTTGTGATAAATTTCTAGGTTGTTTTTCCAGAAATCTGACTCATGTTTTTATTGGTACATGCACATATGACATGATTCAGATCCAAAATTTATATTTTTGGAAATTTATTTGAGTTAGCTTTCATTTTCCATTGGTTTGGATTAATTTCATTTTGATTTGCAAAAGTTATGATTATTTTAGTGAAGACTGGTCAGAACCTGATTTTATGAAATCCAACTTATGTTTTTATTGGTACATGCACATATGATATGATACATATCCAAAATTTATATTTTTGGAAAGGTATTTGAGTTAGATTTCATTTTCTATTAGTTTGAATTAATTTTGTCTTGATTTGCAAAAGTTATGATTGATTTAGTGTAGACTGGTCAGAATCTAATTTTTTATGACAACAAGTTTTTTGATTATCAAATGACACATTATCTTTGACTAACCTAATTTTCTACCACATGGGGTTGACAAGTTGTGTTTGATGGATTTTTATAACATTGGTTTGCATGTACAATAATAGGTAATTTTTTCATAACAGTGGTTTGCAGGTGCAGGTGTAGGTACATCCTGTGGGTACAAAAGATAGAAGACAAATCCTCAAAAATTGCTAAAATAGGTAAAATCTACTAAGCGTGTTGCAACGAACTCAGGTATTATGTTGCATCTAAGAACACTTCATTTTTGGATATAAAACAAACCTCTCTTGTGTCAAACTTGTGTGACTTTATCTACTTTCATATCACAGACTTCATTTTGGGCTATAAAACGAACATAGATTTGCTTTCTGCATATCTGTTACACATAGTAAATAGGCCCTATGAACACTATTTGTAGATGATCTTGAGAGATTGGGATTCTTTCACTTGTTTATTCATGCAAAGCTCTTCTTGACGAAGGATCCCCTTATAGGTAGGGAGGATACTGGGATTATCTTGCGTTCTACTGGATTTTTGAGTCTTCAACTTTTGATCGATACATTCTCTCTCCAGAGAGATTGATAGACCATAAGTGGTTGACATCATAGATCTTGGTGAGATAATTTCAGTCTTAGCATGTTGAATTAATCTATCTCCTTTGTTTTGGTGAAGTGAAGAGGTTAGGGGATTATGCTCTACTTCCTTTTTGGATAGTACCAGAAACCCAGATCCTTGAATCTAATCTAGTCCCCCTATGGTATCTTTTGTGAGTCACCTTTAGAGAGGGTTAACTGTAGTGGACATTCCATTAATTGGGTCAACCATGTGGATGGAACCTCAAGTGGTAATAGCCATTTTTGTCATGGTAGCAACAACCACTATATAAATGTCCTTATGGAGGAAATCTTCATAGGTGTGGTCTCTTGTTGGGCTGTCAAATCTCCCTAGCAGTTCCTGATTGATTAAATTCTCAGACTATGTCAAAACCCCGGTGTGCCTAGATTGGAGCTCACCCTCTTGAGATCACAAAAGTTGCAGATTCAGACCATTACTAAAAACCCTAGTGAGGCCAAATTTTTCATTTTCTAGTACTATGTGCGTTATTGAAAAATTTTTGAGAACATACACAAGTAGCATTCCTAGGGATTAGCACAATAAGTCACTATTGTGTGTTCATGTGCAAGGTTTCTTTTTCCCTTGTTCATTATTTTAAGATGGTTGCTTGCTTCCCTTGCTTTTTGTTCTGTGTGTTTGCTATCTACTTGGTCCTTTGGAAATGAACAATACCCAAGATGAACTGTTACACAAATCTTCAAACCTGGACAGAAAAATTTACAAACAATCTGAAACTGAAAATTGAAAAATTGCAAATCTGAAGAAAAAATTCTTTTTGGTGTCAAAAATCATCCTAAAATTTCAAAACTCGTATCAAAGCTAAAGTCAAAGTTGTCAGAAGCCTTCAAAATTTATTAGAAATCGAGTTTTTACAACCTACTTCCAAATTCTATCAAACAAATCATTGTGTCAGGAATAGAGTAGAAACTAGAACAAATCCATTCATTTTCCTAAAGTGGTCTCTTGAGTCTAATTTAGCCCTCTGATTTATCGATTTGAGTCTTTTTCATCTTGTGTCAAAACCTTGTGAAAATTATCTTCAAATTCTGTCTTCATATAGAATGGCTAAGTGTTGTGAGCTCATGTCCGCCATATTTTGGGCATCTACCCATACTACTAGGGCACAGTATCCTTCATTTACATCTAATCTAATCTTTAATCAACTCAATCTTGACAAGGTTGCATCATTCGATCTTTTTGAATCAAGTCATTCTTATGTTGTCTTCATCTTGCTCTCTTGCTTCACCCAAGGTTAATGGTGGAAACTACAGCTTCCTCACACAAGAAATCTGGAGAAGCCTCCAAAACCTTACCTTTGTCTACTTATGTGGGTCCAACTTTTGAGGAACTCTATAATTTAGGTCTTTATGAAGACAACGGTCTCGGCAATCTTCGATTAAAAACTAGTTACATAACCCCTCCTCCATCAATCCAAGGAGGCAATCAACAAACTCTACATCAATCTATCCCATGGAGTCCTAAAACTCCTAACATGTCTCAAGGAGGGACAAACCACGGGTCTCAAGGACATCTCAACATGGTGCAGATCAAGAACCCACACCTTCTGAAATTTCTCGATATCAAAATGATGATGACTTCAAGAAAATGATGAGGCATTTCTTAAAGGAAGACAGAGAAACATACTTCTTAGAGTTAGCTCATCAAGGGGCTAAACTTCCTCCCAACTTTAATGTTGAAGATATCATTATGCATGAGGAAGAAACTCCAATCATAGCTATGATGAAGGAGATGCATGCCATGCAAGTCAAACTTAACAAACTTGAAAAAGAGAAGGAACCTAAAGAGTTCTCCATGGAGGCTCTATGCCCTTTTCCATTTGATAAAGACTTGTACATGTCATCATTCCCTAAAAGAGTGGAGATGCCTAACTATGATAAATATGATGGAAACTATGATCCTCAAGATCATGTCAGAGAATTATGTACTCAATCTATGGAGTTCATGCATGAACCAACCTATCTAATGCATCTTTTCCCTCAATCTTTGGGAGGGTCAGCTATTCATTGGTTCTCAAAAATGCCTCCTACTATTAAAAATTTTGAGGAGTTAATCAAACTATTCTATCAATAATAATCCTACAATAATCAACATCTGGTCACTATGATCAACATCTGTAATCTGAAATAGAACTCAGGAGAACCATTCCTAACTTTTCTCAAACGATGGAGGAAGAAGTTTTCTCTATATGCTAGACCCATTCCAGAAACCAAGAAGTTGGAAATTCTCATCAACAATCTTGTTCCAGAACTCAACTACCATTTGAAAATGCAAAATTATACATCCTTTGATAAAATGGTAGAAAATGCAATCAAAATTGAGAAAGTACTTGTGCAAAAAGGAGACATATCACTTCAAAAGGACAAGTATGAATCTGGATCTAATTCTAAAGACAAAGGCAAAAACTAGAACAAGAATAAGGGTGTTTTCACAGATGGCATTGTTGATACTATTTGTACCCCATCTAAGGCACCTGCTTTCAATCTCACTGTTGGCACCCAAGCCAGCAAAGCTTCCGAAGCTAAAGCAATAGAATCTAACAAGAAGCCATCTAACTATAAACCTTGGGCTACAGATCCTAAAAGTAAGTTTACTCCTCTTAGAGAATCCTTGGAATCTACCATGAAGACTCTGTTGGCCAACAACATCATCTCCTTGCCTGAGATAAAGGTATTTGATCCTAAACCTAAACCAAAATGGTGGAGAGAGAACGATTTTTGTGACTTCCATCACAATAAGGGTCATAAAACTAATAACTACATTCATTTGAAACACATCATACAAGACAAAATTGATAATGGAGAAATCTAATTGATAATCATAAGAGCAATAATGATCATAGAACATTGACAGAACCATTTCTGAAACATGGTCAAGGAGATTCATCTTCTCAACCTAATGTGGGTGCTAAAGTCAATTATGCTTACTCTGGAAACAATGTTGTCATCAATATGGTTAAACCATTCCTATCTAAGTGTTGCAATGTCATCACAATTATAAGAAAAGATAGAGAAAATCAATCAGGTAATGCAGTTACTTGATCACAAGCTCAGGCACATCTGCAAGGACAAATCCCAAATTCATCAAATGCCCCTAAGATGCCTTTCAATCTCTCTTCCACTTCCAAATAGAAGGATACATCTAAATCTTCAGATCCTAAAGACATGAGGACTACTTCCTATAGTATTGTCCAACAACTCCAGCATACCAATGCAAAAATCTCCATGTTTGAGTTGCTTCAGATATCTCCAGCTCATAGAGCCATTCTAGACAAAGCTTTGCTCAAATCCAATGTTCCTAACAACCTTTATTTAGATAGATTCTAGACTATGGTTGGTCATCTGACATCTCCATAGTATATCTCCTTTTCAGAGAAAGATGATAACTCCTTGAGTCATCCGCATAACCAGCGTTTACACATTGAAGTCTTGATCCAAAACCATCATGTCAAATGTGTGTTGATAGATGGAGGCGTTGGTCTCAACATTTGTTCTTATAGCTTAATTACATAATTCAAATTATCTGAAGCTTCCATTGATCCTAAGAAGAAGATGACTATCAAAGCATACAATGAGCAAGAAAGGTCTTCCAAAGGAACTATTATCTTACCTGTGAGAACAAGGCCTGTTATCAGAGACACCATATGTCAAGTTCTTGATCTACCTTTGGCTTACAACATCCTTCTAGGGAGACCCTGGATACATGAAATGAGAGCTATTCCTTCCACATACCATCAATGTGTGAAATTCCCTTATGAAGGAGTAGAGGTGATGATTCCAGCTGACCTATATACAACTTGCAATGATTTGAAAGAAAGTGTTGATAAACTTGTTCCTAACAATAGAGAATCTTGCACTAAGCAGCCAGACATTTCTTCAACCTCTAAAATGGAAGAAATTTCTAAAGAAGTCAAAATCAAGGACAATGGTATGGGAGAATACACAATGGAACCTTTTTTATCTCTCACATCTCTCTTGTTGTCCCCAAAATCTTATGGACAACCATCTGACAAAGTGAAACCTATAGCTAAAGAATCCCAAGTCATATTCAATGGAAGCTTTGTCATAGAGGAAGTATCTAAAAAAGAGTTTGAGGAAGATGAAGTCATGCTTGCATGGTTATACAAGGATGAACCTCAATCCCAAATAGTCCAGAAATGTGACTCCACTTCAGTAAAATTTCCTCAGAAGTCATATGGACCAGGGGACAAATTGATCACAAAAATGGGATATATTGGAAAAGGACCCCTAGGACTATAAGGTAAAGGTCTTTTATCACCTCTTGACCATCGTGGTCAAACAAACAAGAATACAATAGGTCTAGGATATAAGAAGAAGCCTTTCTATCTTAGCAAGAACTCCCCACATATCTTAGAACAGATTGAACCAAAGGAAGAAATAGAACAATCTGACAGTGATGATTCAGACACCACTGAGGAGCTCATTTCTTATGAGTGTTTTCCTAAAGAAATAAAAGACCTCCTTGAAGCAAAAGATGATCCAATAAAAATAATTAATGTGGTAGACATACAAGAACCTACAATGAACAAGAGATAGTTGCACCACAAGAACCAGCTAATCTTGAAGACAATCAAATAGATTAGGAGGAAGGTGGTAGCTATTGTGAGATAGATTCCCATGAGTATGAATTCAAATCAGAATCTGAGGGTAACCCTTCTTGGGGTATTCATCTTGACTTTACTAATGTTCTTAAATTTCCTAGAGGCATAGATGAGGAATCCAATGACTATCAATGGGGAGTCCTTCCAGAGGAAGATGAGATTATCACATAAAAACATATTGATGCTATTCACCAATATGCACCTAAACCCAATTTAAGTCTAGAGTGAAATAATGAACTTAATGAGTATGATCCACCGATGGTTGAAGTGGACTCCCACAATGACATTGAGCCTATTCATGAATTCAACATCTTAAGTTGTAATATCACCTTCGAACTCGAGCATCAAGTTAGGACTAATGATGATAGATCCATATCCATAAACACTATTTCCCAATCTTTCATCGCTTTGACCATCTAACATCCTGAACTTCTTGACCAAACCTCCATGAATCCAAACCACGGTATCTATACTTTTCCAAATGACTATGCCCTTGCTTGCTATCTAAATGCAATTGAACCTATGATGACTTCCATCAGTGAATCGAGTGTCAGCATGACAGAGTCAGACATCAAGTATCTTAGTCAAAAGAATAAGAATAAAAATAAAAAGAAAAGGAGTTCTAAGGGTGAAAACTACTTTGTGGCAGTCTCAGAACCTATAAAAGTAAAAATAAAAGATGTATCCGAAGGTGAAAACCTCTTTGAGGTGCCTAAGGATGAGATATTTGATGTCCTTTCGAGTCATTTATAGGATAGATCTCTAGTTCTAATTGAGCCCACTCAATCTATCAACTTGGGAACAATAGAAGAACCACATTTGATTCATGTAGCACAATCCTTATCAGAAGAAGAAAAGCAAAAATTAACTACATTCTTAACAGAAAAGAAGATCAACTTTGCATGGAAATATTCAGATATGCCAGGGTTGGATCCTGATCTTATAATGCACCGTTTATCTATAGCTCCAGGGGTCAAACCTGTTAAGCAAAAATTGAGAAAGATGCATCCACATGTTGCACTCTTGGTCAAAGTTGAATTAGAGAAACTACTAAAAGTTGGATTCATCTGTGTTATTGATTATGCTGAATTGATCTCAAATATTGTACCTATATCAAAACCAGACAAATCTATAAGAGTATGCATAGATTTTAGAGATGTAAACAAAGCATTCCCTAAGGATTATTTTCCACTACCTAACATTGATATGATAGTGGACATGACTGTAGACTTCAAGATGTATTCTTTAATGGATGGTTTTTCTAGATATAATCAAATCAAAATTGCTCCAAAGGATCAAGAGAAAACTGCTTTCACATGTGCGTGTGGTACCTTCTATTGGAATGTCATGCCATTTGGGCTTAAGAATGTTGGTGCTACATATCAGAGAGCTATGACATCTATTTTTCATGACATGATGCATCAAACTATGGAGGATTATGCTGATGATACTTTAGCAAAATCTATGATAAGATTTGAACACCTAAATGATTTAAGCAAGATACTAGATCGAATGGAGAAGTTTAGTCTTAGACTGAACCATAAGAAGTGTGCTCTTGGTGTCACCTCTGGGAATTTCTAAGGCTACATTGTTTCAAAGAAAGGTATTGAAGTAGATCCAGCAAAATTTAAAGCTATCACGGAGATGCAACCCCCCAAGAATATCAGTCAAATGAGAACATTACAAGGGAGAGTACAATCTATTAGATGCTTCATATATTAGCTAGTAGACATATCACAACCTTTTACAAAGACATTACATAAAGGTGTTACCTTTTCATGGAATGAGGAATGTGAAAATAAATTTAATCATATCAAGAAATATCTATCAAACCCTCCTATTTTGATGCCTCCTATTCAAGGGAAACCTTTGATCTTATATGTCTTCACCATAGATACATCACTGGGGGCATTGCTAGCACAACATGATGAGAATAAGAAAGAAAGAGCTATATGCTATATCAATAGAACATTGGTAGCATACAAGAAGAACTATTCCATGATTGAGAAAGCTTGTCTAGCTGTGATCTTTGCATTATAGAAACTGAGACATTATATGTAGGCTCATACCACACACTTGGTAGCTAAGATTGATCCATTAAAGTACCTACTAAGCAAAGCTGCCCTCACAGGTAGACTAGCTAAATGGGTGATGTTATTAAGTGAATTTGAAATTAAATATGTTGAAAGAAAAGCTATCAAGGCCCAAGTTATTACTGATCAACTAGCAGATGCACCTTTGTTTGATGATTCTCCAATGCAAATGGAATTCCCAGATTCCTCTATCATGAATCTTTCTTCTAGAGCATGGAATTTATTCTTTGATGGATCCTATACAGATAATAGATCTGGAGCAGGCATATTATTCATCACTCCTCAAGGATACTCAATCCCAAAAGCATTCAAAATCAAGTTTCCTTGCACAAACAATATTGTTGAATATGAAGCCCTTATTAATGGCATGAAGATAGCAATCGAATGGAGAGTGACAGAGTTACACATTCATGGAGACTCACAACTTGTGATACATCAAGTCAATGATGTGTACCAAACAAAAGATGGAAATCTAATCCCATACAAAAGAATGGTAGATGATATAAATAAATATTTCATATCTATCACCTTTGAGCAAATTCCTAGAATAGAGAACAAGGCTGATGATGCTATGGCAACACTCTCTAGTTATTACAGCAGCCCGAACATGAGCTACACTACGAGTTCCTGGTGGAAGCACTATCTTATCCTGCATATGATTCCCTTGAAACCTGCATGATCTGCACTATTGTTGGTCATGATTCATCCAAATACAAAAACCTTTTCTCCTATCTCCAAGATCAAATCATTCCCAATACCTTTAATCGCCATGAGAAAAGATACCTTATCCATAATGCATCCTAGTATGTCATCATTGGTCATGATCTATACAAATGAGGTCTAGATGGTACACTCCTTAGATGTTTAGAATGGGAAGAGTCTCAATGTGCATTAGAGGAAGTCCATGATGGTATTTGTGGGTCACACTCAAATGGTTTAACAATAGCTCCAAAGCTTATTAGGGCTAGGTACTATTGGCCTGAAATGGAGAAAGAGGCTATCAAGTTTGCTAAGAACTGTCAAAAGTGCCAAGTACATGGCAACTTAATTCATGCTCTAGGAAAAGATCTAATTCCCTTTACTACACAATGGGCATTTGATCTTATAGGATCCATACATCCTCATTCTTCTAATGGACATACCCATATAATCACAGCTACAGATTATTTCACAAAATGGGTAGAAGCAGTCCCTTTGACTCAAGCAACCGGCAAGAAAATTTCTATGTTCATTTGGAACTACATCATATGTCAGTATGGTATTCCACATTCTATAGTCACAAATAATGGTGGACAATTCAAGAATAGAGACTTAGAAGATCTATGTGCCAAATTCAAGATTAAACAACATTGGTCATCTATCTACTATCCTCAAGGGAATGGACAAGCAGAGGCTTCTAATAAGAATCTATTGAAAATCTTACACCGTACAGTTAATAAAATAGGAAGAGACTGGCATCTCATGATCAATCCATCTCTTTGGGCCTACAGAACAAGTATCAGAATGCCCACTGTGGCTACACCATTCACTTTAGTTTATGGGTCTGAAGCAGTACTGCCTATTGAGGTTGAAATCCCATCACTAAGAATCAGAATGCATGGTCTAGTAACTAATGATGACTATAGAGTGTCTAGGTTGCAAGAACTTGAACTACTAAATGAGCATATAAAAGTAGTGTATGATCATCTCAGAGTATATCAGAAGAGAATGTCTAGAGGTTACAACAAGAAAGTCAGACACAAAGAATTTCAAGTTGGTGATCTAGTCTTGAGAGAGAATCCTAAAAATCAATCACATAGAGAATGCAAGGGGAAGTTTGAACCCAACTGGTTGGGTCCCTTTTTAATCACTACTACTTTTAGCTCTAGAGCCTATCAACTCTCAATGACTAACAAAGAACAACTCTGAGAACCAATCAACGTTCTCCATCTGAAGAAATTCTACGCCTAAGGCATTCAGTCTTTGCAAAATGTCTTGAAAAAATTATAAAAATCAGAAAAAGTCCTAAAAAAATGAACATCTTGGTGAAAACCTAGCAATAGGCACCTTGATGATTCACAAAAAAATTTAAAAAAATATAAAAAGTACCAAAAAATTGAAAAAATGAAAAATACAAAAAAAATGAGAAAAAGAAAAAATGCCTTGGTGAAAACTTGGAAATAGGCACCTTGGTAACAAAAATAGAATCTCTACCAAGATGGTGAAAACCCGGCAAAAGGGCACCACTTGTTCAAAATGCTCCATCTATCAGCACAATCTTGGTCTTTCCCAGCTTCCAGTCTTGCTTTAGTTTGTACATATCTCCCAGTTTGTTTCTATATTCCTATTTTCAATAAAGTCGGTCTGTACACCAATCAGCTCAAGCGTATGTATCCTATCAATGTTTCAAACTTGGGGGCAATCAATGTCATATCCTATGGTCTCCATTATACCTCAGACAAGTCATATCCAGTCGAGGTCCTTTGAAGCTTCATCCAAGCCAGTCTGTCTATCTCCTCTCTAGAAAGGATTTTGCATCTACAACAATGCAATCGAACAATAACACAAACTGAAAAAAATCTATGCTTTACATGCTTTTATCCCCTTGTATGCTTACTGATTCGCATTGAGATTCTTGCATATTGTGTCCTTTTGAGCTCTTTGATGATGTCCTTTATAGGATTTAGAGAGTGATGACTGGAGGCATAATCTTTTCTTTGTCTTCTGCTTGTATGTGAAAATCTAACAACTTTGGAAATTCTGGATTGAAATGGTGTCTATCTATAAGAACCTCTATCTCGTATTGGATAGCCATGCGTACCTCAACCATTGATACCCAAAAAATTCAAGGAAGTTTGATCTAACTATTGTCTTTTTAAGAAATTTCTTACTCCAACTGTGAAACACGATCTTACCTAAGGATGTGAATGATAAAGGGTCACTACGGGTAATTCACACTGGATTTAGAATGATCTCTTGATTGCTTGATGTATTTGTTATGCAAGGCATATTTTGGTCATCACGACATCTATGTTTTGATGCTTATACAAATTGCTATATCAAAATGGACATGATATTCAGGTCATCTTGGCGTTTGTGCCTTGCTGCTTGTATCTAATCCGACATTCTAAAAATAAAATCAATATTCATATGTCCATGGTTGTCTAACTAGTGAGCGTTGTATTGACTCTTGCACACAAATCAATATTCATATGTCTATAGTTTCCTAGCTAGTGGGCATTGTATTGATTTATCCAGTTACCTAAAAATTTTAATGATGAAAAAGACCAACACATGATTAGTGACTAAGTCCTAGGTCTTAGGTTTGCATTTCATTTTGCATTTTGCATGATTGCATAACCTCACAAATTGCTTGAACACTTAAACGATTCTTAAAAAACAAAAATGCTAAACATGACACAAGGACTGAGCATTGTATGAAGATCCCTCCAACGAAACAACAAGTAGAACTCATTTTCGGGATCAAAATCAAAATCTTAGATCATTTATATTATTAACTACTTGCATAATAGACCTTCAATCATCACAAAAATCCAAAATTCAACTTAATTGATTATCTTACATCAAACTATCAAAATTTCAACTTGGTCACCCATGGTCAACTCATGGTCAAACCTAATAAAACTTGGTTCTTCAGGACCTTCAAATGATGCAGAATGCATTCTCGACCATGTATAACCACTTCTTAAATCAATTAACATGCTTCTAAACCATTTAATGCTGACTTTTCTTGTCAGATTTTGATTTTCATCCCGAAGGGGGCATGGTATTGCATATCAATCAAGTCTGTAAATCAAATCTTTCCTTAGTAATCAAGACAACAACTATGTCTAGTTACTGATTCATCAAAAGACCTCGTCACTTGGGGTACATCACTTGGGGCATATCAGATTCATCGAGATCCATATCAATCTAGTATCCTAATCTATCTTGTAAACTGTATCAGCTTTTCGTAACCATCGGTTCATTAGTGTTATTTCCTTGGTTCTTCGTAACTAAAGGATTCAGATGTGATACCAATATTGATTCCTTTGAACAATCAGGTTTGGAATCAGGTCACTCACTTCTTCATAATCATAAGGTTCAGAATCAAGTGTTTTGATACTTTTTCATAATCACCGGTTCATTGTTGCTATAGTTGACATCATCTCGATTCTTGCTTGATCAGGGCCTGAATCAACTTTTTCCAATATTTCAATCGGTTTCTGTCTCAAAATCGGTTAATCTTTCAAATCAATCTCAAACATCCTTATCAAACATAGATTAATCTTTGAACCACTACGCTTCGCACAGTGATTCAAAGAGGGGCAAAATGTAATACCCCAAAAATGGGCTATAGGTTCATGTATAGGATAAAATATGGATGGGGTCCTAGAACAATGGTTTGCACATAAAAGAGACCCCAAAACTAATATTTTACAATTACATTTGAATTGTATTGATATAGAAAGTAAATGTAAGAGACTAATGTTGAAATGAAGAGATAAAGGTGCTTACCTCTGAAAAAGAACCTATTGAAAACCCAGTCAAACAGTCTCAGAAACTATTGATCTTCAAGATCTTGAATTGAAATTGTAAGATCTACAAAACCCAGAAATCTTTTCCAATTCTAAGGGAGGTCATCTTTGACCCTCATAAAAGGTCAAAGGCTACATTTTTATTTTGAAGGCCAATTTTGACTCTACTCACAGATCTCAAAAGTTCACCAAAAAGGGTATCTGAATCTTATCTCAGATCTGAAATTCCACACCTACACCTACAAGAAAAAGAGGGTTTTTGTTGTTTCTTTGGTGGGTTTGCCTTGGTCAAACCCTGGTTTGGAATCAACCTTAATATTGAAATTGATATGGAGAATGCTAGCAAGTAGTAGAAGTAGATCTAACAATGAAGCTATGCAATTTGATAGATATGCAATTGTATTTCGAATGTAATCAAGTATGTTAATATGAAAGCTTGAACATCAACAAATGTATATCAAACCTCCATGATTGTATGCTTGGAATCCACCTTGAGGAAAGAATGAATGAATAAAAGGATCTTGAAGGAAGATCACACCATCATGATGGCTAGATCTAGGGTTTGAAAGATGAATCTTGAATGCTTGAACCAAATCCCTTCAATGGCTTGAATTCTTGAATCCTTGATCTTCAATGGAGAACTTGGATGGAGAAGAGGACTTGAATGCTTGAATGGATGCTTGCTTGATCACCTTGAGAGCTTCAGAGAGGAGATTGCAAACTTGATGCCTTGATCATGAGATTTCTTGAAAACTTGATGGAGAAAATGAGAGAGGAAGGCCTCCTTTTATAGTGATCTAGGGCACAATCCTTTAGAGGGGCCACCTTGGGGAATTAAATTCTAATTAGGCCTCAACCCTTTAGGAATAGACCTAAATTAAATATAATTTAAGAGTTTACCATTTCGGAGACCAAATCAGCCGACCCGAAAGTGGGAAAACAATTATTTCTGAAACTCGACAACTGGAGATCCCGAGACCTTGAATTTGAACCCAGGGTCAAAGATGAGCTCGATCCTAACTAGGTCAAGGTTGAGGTTGACTTTGACCCCTTTAGGTTGACTTTAACCTTAAGAGAAAATATTTTAGGGTCTCAGTCAGAGTGAGAAACAAGAGGTCTCGGGGGTTCCCAGAGACCTAGAAATGATGCCAGAACAGGGTAGAGTGCCAGGGAGAGGCACAAAATCATATGATGAACATGATGAAGTCTAGGAGGACCTATTTGTAAGTCCTACATATAAGATAGAACCATAGAAGAGGGAAATTAAGGAGAATCCTCGGGATCCTAACCCTAATTTCACCTAGAATCAAGTGCAGAAAAGAAGTGGAAAAAGGGGGAAAAGATAGATCAAAGTCAGGGACCCATTCAAGGTTCTTGACATGATCCCAAAACACCTACTCAGAGGGCTAAATGCTCTTAACATGGAAGTGCTTCCATTTTAAGACGATACAGTTCATTAACCTCTTACATCAACAAATCGAATGAAATTGACATCAAAGTCCTAACCTAAGGCACATTTGCACATCAGTTTATCAAAAACCTAATTGATTATCTTAATTATGCATCGGGGAATATTCCTAGAAATATTCCTAATTTATCCTAATTATTCTTAATTTAATAATTATTTAGCGATAAATGTCATTATTTATCCTAAAATTATTTAATTGACTATGATGAATATTTAATTAATTAATTTAATTATGCCACTTAATTATTTAATTAGATTTAATTGCATTTATTCCTAATTAATATTGTTTTTATTTTGACAATAAATCAAAATTCCTACAAACAATCAATTGAATATTTATTTAATGGATTTCAAATCAAAGTTGTCAAATTTAATGATTTAATTGGAATAAAGTTTGATTTAATAATTGATTAACCCATAAATAAGTTATTTTAAATTTAAAATCAATTAAGTGGAAAATAAATCACTTTATTTATTAAATTAATTCATATTAAATCATGCACAATCAGAAAAGCAGTTAACTTTAAATCAATTTTTATTTTCAATTTGTTAACTTTCTAAACCCAACATCTGATGATGAGCTGAAAAAGTGAACTAAAGCTCTATTTTGAGATAAAAACTATTTTTGCATGATTTTATGAGTTTATTTATTCTTAATTTCTTGTTAACTCAAAAATCAACCTGAGTTTATCAAGAGTGATTTATGGCTTTTCTCAATGCATCCTCAAGCCCTGGATTTCTATAAAAACAAGGCTCGACTCTTCACAATTCATCTTATATCCCTGAAGCTTTCAATCAATCATTATCCCTCAAGCTTTCAATATCTCAATCTCTCGAATTTGCACAATTACTCTGGAGAATTTACAACTAAAGAACAAAGCTTTTGTGACATGTAATTTTGTAAGATCATTTCATAGTTTTTCATAGCTTTTGCATACTTTTGCATTCATCTTCATATCATTGTTAAATGAATTGCATATCATTTCAATTCATTCTAGATTAGTTTCATATCAATTTTTTCATCCTAATTGCATCAAAAATACAAAAAAAATACACTAATCAGCATTCATATAGTTTTTCATTCTATTGCATTCAAATCCTTCGTTTAGGTGTTGCATCATCACTAATCTTGGTCTAATCTGAGAATACCATACTCGCACCTACTAGAAGGCAGTAAATTGCCTGGTTAGCTTAGTTTCATTTATTTGCATATTTCAATTTTGCTAACCTCTAATGTTTTACTGAAGTGTTGTGTCTGCAGCTAGGTACAATTTTCACACACACACAAGGCAACCTCAAATTTATTGTTAATTTCTGCGGAGGTGATGGCTTCTGTCTCAAAGGGTACCTAGGGCACTTCTAGACATGATTACTAAAACATTTGGACATAAATAAAGTTGCAGACGTTCCTTCATTCCCTAACTCTGTGGTGATTGTGACTGCAAAATGGAGTCTATTTCAAGCTTGTTCCCATGCAATGAGTCATGTGCCCACCACCATGATGATTTGTTGCCAAGAAATTACAAAATTTTCTTGCTACCGAAGGAATCTGAGATGCCATGCCCTCCTCGAGTCGATGACATCTACCTTGACTCTATTTTTATATGTCATTCCTAGGTGATTTACAGTGCCATTCGAAAAGTGATCGACAAACATGTTCTTTGGGTCACGGACAAGACAAGTCATCTTCCCCTCATAGATGCTATCAATTATCCTCTCCAACTCCATGGATCTCTTGTAGTTGGTCGACCTTTCGATGATGCTTGCGAACAAAGTGATTCACCCACAATTTTTGGTGGGAAACAAGCTAATGTTGGAGATTCACAAATATGATTTGTGGGTGGGTTATGTATTTGTTGGTGGCCTTTTTCCCCGAACTGCCCTGCTAGTAAAACATGAATTCATGGTGGTTTATGACAACATCAAACATGCTCTAGAGCGGCATAGCTTTCGGCTGCTCAAAATGTCACTGGATGCGGTCGTGTGGGTTCTTGGGCTAGAGATCATTGTAAACATCTGTCAAACTGTATCTGCTATCCTGGATCTATTGGGATCTCCAAATGTTATGCGTCATACATGCCTCATAGAAATGGTGTATGATGATAGGAATCTTGCCCTTCTCCCCCCAATGATGGTTCCCAATTTGAACTTACCCTCTGTAGTCATCTCTGATTCCCCCTTTGGCCTTCTTCCTCAGACTTTTGATTCTAGGCCGATGGATTATGATGGTTGGGCTTTAGACACTTCGTTAGCTCCTCCAACTAGTTGGGAAAAGGCATAGTAATTCTCTCATAATGGCTCAGGTTTCTTTCTCAAGAGGTGTTAAAGATATGCTTGATGGATGCATTGTGGGTAGCCAAATTTTGCCCCCTTTTTTCTGGGAAGATTGATGCTCTTTTTGGTTCAAATTTTTTATTTTGATAATGGGCATTCGTTGGTCAGATTTCTAATATCTATTCAGGTGGAAATATCTATACCTTTCGCAAGATTATACTAGATGTACCTACCTTATTATGTTGTACATGGATATGATTTTAGTAAGTTGTAATTACTTTGTATTTGACAAGTATTGTGGGTTTTATTTCCTGGTTCTTTCCTGGATGAGTCTTTGAATCAGTTTATTTAAATAATATATATAGTGGCTAGCCCACTTTTGTTTAAAAAAAAAAGTAGTCTAATAGATTAAAGTCTAGCTATATGATCAAAAGTCTCAATAAAATCAATACCTTCCTTTTGTGACTATCCTTTGCATACCAGTCTTGCTTTGTTCTAAACCACTTTACCATCTTCATTCAACTTATTTTTGAATACCCATTTAGTACTTATCACATTTTAGTCAATAGGTCTGGGAACAAGAATCAAATTCTTTTTCTTTTCAATTTGATCAAGTTCCTATTTCATTGATTTCATCCAACTTTCATCAATACATGCTTCTATAAAATCTTTAGGCTCAAATTCAGATAGTAAACATGTTTCATCTCTAGCAATTCTTCCTCTAGTCTGAACATTTCTATTCAAGATATCACCAATAATGACATCTTCATAATGATTAATCCTTACATACCTTGGAGATTTTTGTGTAGGCTATATAGAAGACCCTCCGGTGTTGATATCCACTTCATTTTCTTCTGTTCTTTCTTCTCTTTCAGTCCATCCTAATTTTGGCTATGCAGTTCCATAATCTGATTGTTTTCTTTAGTCATGTCATGTCTGCAGGTACTTTCTAATCTTTTCTCATTCTCATCAACTCTGATATTTTCACTTTCAACAATATTCTTTAGTCTTTAGCTATAATATTTATATGCCTTTCTCTTTGTAGAATATCTAAGAAATATTCCCTCATCACCTCTAGGATCAAACTTTCCAGTATCTTCATCCCTCTTAATGTAGCATTTACTTCCAAAAAATTTAAAATATTTCACTGTAGGAATATGACCATACCAAAGCTCATAAGAAGACTTACCAGTTCCTTGCTTAATCTATATCTGGTTTAGAGTATATACTACAGTGCACACTACTTCTCTCCAGTATATCTACATAACTTTTCCTTCAATCATCAGAATCTTAGTTGTGTCTAGGATAGTCATGTTCCTTTACTCAGAAACACCATTCTATTGTGGGGTTTGTGGAGTAGAATTATGTCTTTTTATCTCATGTTCTTCACATAATGCATAAAACTTATTTGATGTAAATTCTCCACCTTTTTCTGACCTTAGGCACTTCAATTTTCTTCCAAATTTTGTCTCCACCAATATCTTGAATATATGAAATTTCATAAAGGCTTCTGATTTCTGCTTCAAAAGTGTCACCCATATCATCCTTGAATAGTCATCAACAAATATCATAAAGTATTTATCATCGAAATAACTTCTTGTCTTAGTAGGACCACATAGATCTGTATGCACTAAATCCAATAATCCATTTGAATAATATGTCTTATTCTTGAAAGTAGATCTAGTTAGCTTTCCCAATTGACATTCTTTGCACATATTGTTAGGCTTTATTGTTTTAGATAAATCTCTAACATCGTGAGTAGTGTTAATTTTCACCATATAATCAAAGTTAACATGACAAAGTCTTATATGCCATAACTAACTATCATAAATATTAACAATCAAACACTTATTCTCAATAGTTCTCAAATGAAATAGAATACCAATAGTCTATGTACCTAATTCAATAATCTTTCATGTTCTTCCAATGATCTTGTCGATTCCATCCATGAATTCCAATTTGTAACCTTTATCCAATAATTTTCCAACAGTCAACAAGTTACGACTTAGACCTTCAACATACAAGACATCATTAGTACTATTTTTACCATCAAGAGTAACAGATCATTTTCCTTTAATCAAACAAGGAGCATTGTTACCAAATCCAACAACACCTCCATCATAGTCTTCAAGCTTCACAAACTTATCTTTATCACCAGTCATATGATGTGAGCATCCACTATCAATGACCCATTTATCTATTTTAACAACTCTTGAAACACATGCTTTTTCTTCATTAAGATGATCTTATTTAATAGCAATAAACAAAATTTCTTCCTCACTAGCACTAGATTCATCATTAGTCACACCTTCTTTAGTATCATAAAAACTTTTATGACCCTTAGAATTATATGTCTTAGATTTATCTCTAACATTTTTGTAATTCTTGTTCGAACATCTAGATGTAATACGACTAATCTTATTACAATTGAAACATTTAAAAGGTAATCTACCTTCATACTTACTAGATCCCTTAGGTAGTTTTCTTACAATCGAGGCTTTAATTTCATCAATCTTCCTTTCTTCTTCCATGATTTCTTCCCAATCCTTAGCATAGTGTTTAGATTTAATCTTTGTAGGGTTTTCTCCCTTGTCATACTTGGTCACACTTACTTTGAATGTAGTATCAACCTTTGGAATTTCCTTACTAAGAGTAGTCATCTCATAGGCACAAAGTCTTCCTGCCAAAGATTCTCTTGAGATAGGTCTTATAGTTCTCAATTCTTTAATAGCAGTAACTTTCTCACTGTAACATGCAGGAAAAGGTCTTAGAATCTTGTCAACAACTTCATTGTATTTCAAGGTACCACCAACACATCTAATTTCACAGACCTGATCATTCACTCTCTACAAATAAACTGAGGTAGTTTCTCCTTCACTCATCTTCATATCTTCATATCTTTCTTTTAGTCCCTGTAACGTAGCTTGCTTAATATAAGTATCACCTTCATAAATAGTTTATAATTTTTTCCATACCTCATGTGCAATCCTCAATCCATAAATGTGTGAATATTCTGAATCAAATAAGGAATTGATCCAATATTCCCTTGCTAACATGTTCTCCTTATATTTGTTCTTTTCTGTCGCAGTAGCATTTGTTAGGTCATTCAGAATAGTATAAGGATTCTCAGTGACCTGCTAGTATTCATCTCCTATTCCCATGCATATTAGGTAGGTAGTCATCCATTCCTTCTAAATCAGGTAGTTTCTTCCATCAAACTTCAAACTCACTTTTATCATACTTGTCATGACATATATCCTTCAAGAGATTGAGCTTCTTCAAAAGGACTTGGCTCTGATACCAATTGTTAGGCCCAAAAGGAGGCAAGCACAACTAAGAGGGGGGGGGGGGTAAATCAGTTGTGTTTACCTAATTACTTTAATTCCACTTTATCCTCTTAGATATGAAAGATAAACAATAATGCAAGATCCACAACATATAACATAAAACACCAAGATTTTTTCTCAAGGAAACAAGGTTAAGGAAAAACCTTGGTAGGAGTCAAACCCACTAGATGTATGTACTCTATTAAAAGTACTACCTGGTTAAGAGAAAAATAGAGAACAAAGGATGCACTTGCAACCACAAGATTACACCCCAATCTGTAGGCTCACTATCTAGAGCTCACTGATCACAATACAATCTCAGATCTAGCCCTCAATCGGGTTCACCGATCTATCCTTAATTACAACATGGTGGATATATATTCCTTTACAACCAAACTAACAAGTATAATCTCCTATGCGATAATAATTCCAATCAAGTACAAAATCTACCTTAAGGGAAAAATACACATATACACAATCCTCTCTCTCTCATACATAAATACTCTCAATTACAAACTGATTTCTCATTTATATCATTTACAAAGAATAATCCTCCACTAGGTCAGGTAAGACCTACTACAATAAAATATATAAGCAATATGCTCAATCACCAATGCAATCTAAATAAAGTTAGTTAAGACTTAGAAAGAACCCAAATCTTCAACCTTAAACACACTATAGCATTGCTAATACAACACCAAGAATCACAACATGTTACTCTATCAAATCAGCTAGTACCCAAATGAAGAAACACCAACACACTACCAAAACAACAAATCTAATTACCTCAATCAATGAGAACCACTATCATGATCATCACATGATCCAAGGACACCAAAAAGAAACATGAATACCATCTAGAACCTTTGCATCATCTCCAATACGAAATCCAAACTCATCTTTATCTCCTATAAATAGGAACACTAAAATACCAAACTCTACCATAACAAAAGATAGCTTATTGTACTCAGAATCATGAACAATAAGAGTTGTGATGCAAGGAGGGTATATAAGTGGGGTCAAAGGCTCACCCAAGTACCAAAAAACCTTGCAAAATCACAACACAAAAGAAATTACACATAAATAGAGAGAAAGGAAGCAACTCATCTTCATTTATTCAGCAAACTTCATACATGTCAGATTGTGAGGCCTTCCCAGTTACGACCAATACAAATAGAATCAACTACATAAACATTACAATCCTTAAGCATGCGATATCCACAATCTGTAGCTTCTAACTTTCTCTACCAACTTTCCTCCCTAAATCTAAAATTGACTATTACATTTATACTTGAGGCTACCGAATAGGTCAGCCCAAAGAATCATCTAGATCCAGCATTGGATAAAGCAACAACCAAAATTTAGCACCCCACATTTCCCAATGAATGATCCCAACATTAAGATCATGACCAAAATTAAATGCACAAGTCGACCTCAACAAAAGATCTAAATTAAACCCATTGGTGAACTAGGCCACCGAGCAACATAGACACACCAAACCAACTTGGTGAAAGAACACAACAAATCCACTTAATGAAAGGCACCGATCAGAGAGAGGTAACTAAGCTCGTTGGTGAATAACAAGAAAAATCCACCAAGAACTCCAATGTAGTTACCAAGCACATCTAACAAGCTACCGAGATACAAGATTTCCATAAACCTAAGATGCTCTTGCATCAGACACTCGGGGTTGAAAAGAAATGATTCTCCAAATTATGAGTGAGGTACAACTTGAGATGAATCCAATAAGGATTTAGAAATCCATGTAGAGTCTTCAATCAGTTTGTTCTTCCACTTTACCAAGTATTCCATGTAATCCTTTCCTCTTGTGCTTCTGCCAACTCTTTGCTCCAAAATTTGTTCAACTTCTTCTATCTTCTTCTTAGGATAATCACTTGGTATTGTCATTTCTTCATCATGCTCATGATACCCATACAAATATTTTATGTTTAATATTGGTGATATATCCATGTCATCAGGTAATTCCACTTCATAAGCATTTCCACTGTCAAACTTCTGCAATACCTTGCAGGGACCAAATTTCTTCATCTTCAACTTACCATATGTTCCACTAGGAAATCTTCCTTTCTTCAAATGAACCATTACCTCATCACCAACCTCAAAATCTTATGTCTTCTTGACATATCCACACTATCCTTGTATTTTTTATTACTCTGCTCCAAATTATGTTTCACTTCCTCAAGCAATGACTTCATAAACTTAGCAAATTCTTCCCCTTCGACACTCCTCTTCTCTTCTCAAGCAATATCTTTCAAGTCTAATATACCTCTTATTTTTATGCCTATAAAAATATGAAAGGGTGTTTTTCCAATACTCTTATTCACTAAATTATTGTATGCAAACTCTTCTTTTACTAACATTAAATCCCAATTACTCAGTTTGTCTCCGAATAAGCATCTCAACAGGTTACCCAAACTTCTATTTACAACCTCTATTTTTCCATCAGTCTGTGGATGAAATGTATAACTATACTTCAACTTGGTGTCCAACTTCATCCAAAGAGTCTTCCAAAAATAGCCAACAAACTTATTGTCTCGGTCAGAGATGATACTCCTTAGTAATCCATGCAATCTGATAATCTCTTTGAAGAAAAGATCGACTATATGCACTTCATCTGATCTTTTCCTACATGGTATGAAATGTGCCATATTGTAAAATCTATCCACAAAAACAAATATGGAATCATTACCTCTTGTTGTCCTTGGTAAGCCAAGAACAAAATCCATGCTTATATCTCTCTAAGGTTTCTCAAGAACAGAAATCGATGTATACAATCTAGTATTCTGACTTAGTGCTTTGCAACTTGACAAACTCCACAACTCTTCTCAAATTTATAAACTCCTTATACAATTGTGGCCAAAAATATCTTTCCTTAAGAAAACTCAATGTCTTATCAATGCCAAAATGTCCAGCCAAACCACTATTATGCTTTTATTTTATCAAATTAGTTCTTGTTGATCCTCTCGATATATATAAATGAATTCCTTTGAACAACATACCTTCTTGAATGAAATAGTCTTCCCACTTACTCGGTTGATATGGAATAGGTGCTTTTCACATTATCCATGGCTTAGAAAAATCAGGGTCATTGTCATACAAATTCTTCATATCATCAAAATCAAGAACCTCAATTCTCATTTCAGTCATCAAAGATCTTCTTCTACTCAATGTATCAAGAACTTGATTAGATACTCCACTCTTATGTTTGATCACAAATGTGAAATTATGAAAATACTCAACCCATTTCATATGTCTCTGATTCAACTTATTCTAACTACCCAAATACTTTAAAGCCTTATGAATAATATACAACACAAATTCCTTCAGTATCAAATATTGTCTCCATTTCTTTAGGGCTTGAACAATAGCATACAATTCTTGATCATACACAAAATATTTCATTTTAGCATCATTCAACTTCTCACTAAAGAAAGCAATAGGTTTTAGCTTCTTGACTCAATACAAATCCTATTCCACTATCACTTTCATCACATTCAACTTGGAATACCTTATTGAAATCGGGAAAATCTAACATAGGCAATCCAACAACCTTCTATTTCAAAGCCTCAAAACTCTTATCAGCTCCATGTGTCCACTTGAATTCTCTTTTATTTCCTTTCATTGTCTCAATCATAGCATTGTAAATTGAACTAAAATTTTTGATGAACTTTCAATAAAAACTTGCTAAACCATGGAATGATCTTACCTCACCACCATTCTCAGGTGTAGGCCAATCAAGAATAGCTTCAACCTTTTCAAGATCCATCTTCAAACCATCAATTGAAATCACAAATCCTAAATATACAATCTCCTCTTGCATGAAGGAACACTTTTCTAGATTAATCAACAAATTTTCCACTTTCAATCATTGGAATATTTGTCTAATGTGAAACAAATGATCTTCTTTAGTTTTACTAAATATCTGAATTTCATCCTAGTACACAATCATAAATTTACCCAGGAATTTTTTCATAACCTCAATCATTAACCTCATAAAAGTACTTGGTGCATTAGTTAAACCAAAGTGCATAACCATCCATTCATACAAACCTTCTCTTCTCTTGAAATAAGTTTTTCATTCATCACCTTCTTGGATTTTTATATGATGATATTCGGTCTTCAAATCAATCTTGGTAAAATATTTTTCTCCACTCAAGAAATTCATTATATCATCCATTCTCAATATAGGAAACTAATACTTGACTGTTATCTTGTTGATTGTTCTAGAATCAGTATAGATTCACCATTCTTCATTCTTATTATGTTCCAACACAATTGGTACTGCACATAGACTCAAAGTTTCTCTAATCAAACCTTTCTACAACAACTCTAGAACTTGTTGGTTGAGTTCCTCATTCTCGGTTGGTGTCAATTGGTGTGCTGCCTTATTTGGAAAACTAGCTCCAGGAATCAGATCCATATAATTACTAATACTTCTCATTAGTGGGAAACCATTAGGTACATTATCTAAAATTATCTCCTTATACTCAGTGAGAAACTTCTCAACCTCTTCAGGAGCTTTATCTTTTGTTTTCTTACTCATTTTGTTAGGAATCACAACATAATAGACATCATTTTTCTTCAAATACTTAAAAAATTGTCTACCTTACATCAAACAAACTTTCATAGATGTACATATCTCACCAATATATTCTTTAATCAAAGGTAACAAGATTTATCTATTGCCATCATCCCAAATAGTATTTTTGTACAATCTTCTGAATAGGGTTAAAATGGAACCTTAACAATGCACCTAACATTAAACACTATTCATTTGTAATTAGTTTGTTTTGAATTGGAATAGCATAAGTAAATCTGGAAATACTTGAAAATTAATTAGGTCAAGATACATACCTCATCATGAAATAGATTGTGAAATACCTATTTTCTAAAGCTTGTGTGGAGTTTTGGAAGATTCTGCAAACAGATCTGGGACCAAAAAGCCGTGACAGTGAAAACCCAGAAAACTTTCATCTTTCAGGTAGCAGGTAGTTTTTGACCCTCATAAAAGGTCAAAGGCTACATTTTTATTCTAAAGGTCGATTTTGAGTTTGTTTGCAGATCTCGAAAGTTTGGCAAAAAGGGTACTCAGATATGTCCTCTAATTCCTAAAACAGCAATTGTAGATATCTGAAAAAGGGAGTTTTTGGGGTGGCTATATAGGGTTTTGCCTTAGTCAAACCCCCATTTTGGTGATCTCCACTTCCATGAATATCCAATTGAAATAGAATGTGTGTGTGTGTGTGTGTGTCTGTGTGTATGTATTGAAAGTGTAATGCCAAGATCTAATCCTCTAGATCAAAACCCTAGCATGAATATGTATGAGACAACAATGCATAGATTTGAATGAGATAGAAAAGCATACCAAGCCCTCAAGGATAAATTACTTCTACCAAACTTTCAATCCATAATTTCTACCCCATGATTGTATCTTTGAATGCTTGAATGTTGGTAATGGTGGATCAAGGAAGAAAGGATCTCTCTTGCTCCAAGTATATGTTCACAATGGTGTGTTCACAAAGATGCTTGATATCAGCAATGGCTTGATCTTCTATATCATCCTCTTGCAATCTTGCCTCTTCACTTCACCATTCCCTACTTTCTTGAATCTCCTTGTTCATGAAATTGTCTCCTTGAGAGCACTTGATCATGAAATTGCTTGGTGAAAATGAATGCAAATGAGAGTCTTTATATAGAGGTTTCAAGGTGAGTCTCCTAGAGCAATGTGAGGACCCATAATTCAAATTTCACCTCAAATTAAGGTCTAATCACAATAACCAACTAAGGAGGGAAAACAATTAAATGAATTTTGAATTAAAACCTTTTCGCAGTCAAATTTGGGGGCTCGACATTGATTTCGGGGCCCGTCGGGACCAAATCTGGAAAAGGGGCACAAATTTTAGAGGAGGTCAAAGATGACCTCATATTTGAACTAGGTTATGGTTGACCTCAAATCTGACCTAGGTCAGGTTTGACTTTGACTTTGACCCAGTGGGCCCAGATCCAGCCAGAATCAAAACATGAGGTCCCGAGGATGCCCGGAGACCTAGAAATGATGCAAGGATGGGACAGAATGCCAGGGAGAGGCATAAAATCATATGATGATTGTGATGAAGGCCAAGAAGACCTATTTCTAAGTCCTACCTATAAAATAGAGCCATGGAAGAGGGAAATTAAGGAGAATCCTTGAGATCCTAACCCTAATAAAACCTAGAATGAAGAAATCAAGTGCAGAATGCATCCTAAATGCAAGTCTATCATGATAAATGTACTAAAAGAGGGTACTAAACCTATCAAGATGGAATTTCTTCAATTTTAATATGATACATTTATCCCCCACTTTATCTTAGATATGACACTACGTGAATATGTAAGCTAAAGTAAGAAAACATCATATTAAATAAAAAGGATATAGCGAAGTCCCCGATGTAAAGATCTTGTAGAAAACTGTTAGAACCTACAACACACAAGGTTAATGAAAAATCCATAAATCACCTAAGGCTTACTATATGAAAATTTTAGAAGTATATAGAGCCCCTTATGCCCCCCCTGTTTCGGCTTTCTACTTCAGAAGGGTGAAATAGGGTGATAAGAAAAAACTCTATATATTTGATACGTAGTATTTTGAAAATTCCTTTCCTAAACCAATTAGAAGGATTCCTAACCTTCCTAAACTAGTTCAAGGAGTTAGGTATTTGAATCATTATTCCAATGCCACTGACGGTACTAAAAATGGAGTTACCAAACTCAAGTTATGATGAAAAGAGTGGATGTTTGTCTAAATGCATAAGAAGGGAAATCCGAGTTTACCCTGAGAAAACTCAAAAAGAAACCCTAATAAAACCCTAATTTTAACTTATAAATAATAAAAAGAGAGAAATACTTACTCATTCTTACCATGTTCAAATTTGAAATGAGGAAGCAAGATTCCAAGAAGAGAGGAACTTCGAGTGACATGCCTGGAGATTCTGAGACACAACCTAGCTACCGGATGGTCACTACCTGAGGTGAGTTTGTTGTTGTCTACTTTTGTACCTTCCAAATTCCTATTTTTTATAGGAAAGGTCAAATTTACCCCACTTAGGTCGACCCTAACCCATCTAGGTTGACATTGACCCATCTAGGTCGACTTTGACCCATGAAAGTCGACATTGACTAGATGGTTTTTGCCTATTTCTAGGATGAGGTCGACCTTGACCCAAAAAGGTCAACCTTGACCTAGAAAAGTCAACATTGACCCAGTAAGGTCTTCCTTGACCTAACTAAGGTCGACTTTGACCTAGTTCAGTTAGATTTGTAGATTTGATGATGTAGATGACTGATATGATGTTTGTTTGTGTTTGCAGGACTTGGTCTATTTCTGAGAGCATCCCTTTAGAGAGTTGCTAGTCATGGTCAGAGAGAGACTATCCAAGCTTGATGATGATGAGATGCAGTTACTGAAGGATGTGGGACTATACTAGGTATCAGTCCTTCCATAGATCATACTACACTGAGCCTTGCTATTGGCTTTGATAGAGAGGTGGGATGAGGATACATGCTCCTTCCATCTTCCCTCTGGTAAGATTACAGTGACATTAGAGGATGTCTGCAAGATCATGTGGCTTCCAATCTGAGGTGAGACCGTCAAACCTAGAGTACACCGTGCTTGTGAGGAAATTTGTGTAGACACAAAGTATTGTACAGGACAGCTTCCACAGATGTAGACTCATTCAGATCATGTCCTATTATCATCCATACTATCAGGCCCTACACCTTTAGTACAGAAGGTGATGCTTTGCATAGTATCCTTGGTTGTGTTACCCAACTCAAAGGGTACTATATTTTTTTCACCTCTTACACATCTCATATAGAGGATGGAGAGAGAGAGGACCATGTTCTCATGGGGTCGCAGCATGCTAGCTTAGCTATACCATGAGCTAGGTCAGCTAGTGAGGTATTAGCGGGAGAGTCTGTCGATATGCACGCTCCTGCAGATTTGGATGTTTGAGAATTTCTCATGTACATATCCATAGGGAGTTCCAGTGATGGTAGATGCAAGCACAGTGAGAGCCTTCACATATCCTTTGAGAGATGTTTGGCAGTTTGGAGATATGCTCTACTGGAGAGTACATCTAGACTGCATTGCGAGCACTAATGTGATATGGAGACCCTAGTGCCAGATGATAGAGTGGCCTGATACACAATTCCATATGAGACATTCATAGCAGCATAAGCTGCTAAAGGGTCATCAGAGTCATATAGTGATGCCCTACTATTATGATCAGGTGATGAGGCAGTTTAGCCTGTTACAGGGAGTCCCTAAAGTAGTACCTCACTATGTACATCTGACGAGATACTATCAGAAACTCGGTGCCATGCGCTGACCATCAATAGCATACATAGAAGATAGTAATGTAGAGGAGACAGAGGACATAGAGGTACCATCAGATGTAACCTATTAAGGCATGAGTTGAGATTACATCAGGTACTAGAGTTTGTAGGGGATCCATCCTATCTTTCCCGAGGATTATCCCATAGGTGATCCATGCTTTATAGAGGGGACACACCAGGATAGTGGTGCCACTAAGGAGGATGAGGATATCAGAGGTTTGTAAGGATACAACTACTGACTACTATCCAACAAGCGAGAGTCTTCCATCAGTCATAGAGATCCCAGCAGGCATGCTAATATCTTTGCATGTATCCAGTGAGAGCTAAGATTGTGCAGAGAAAGAGAGGAGAAGCTGATAGCTGAGCTACAGAGTGCCTGAGAGCATCCCTAGGGTATGAGCATAAAGAGCAGCCACACACGGACACACAAATCTCCATCTTCATATCATAGAGGAGAGAGATTTGGGAGCCATCGACCATCAGAGCATAGTGATAGACATAGTGATAGATAGGGCCATTGGCCACATATGTATGAGAACTTGAAAAACTCTTTTTTTGATGAATGAAATACTTTCTCTAATGATTAGTTCTATATTTGATTACTATGCTTTCATCAATATAAAACTTAATAGAAAGAAAGAAAGTGCATGAATATATTCAATATGTAATTTTGCTAAAACTACATAACCTATAAAATAAAACTTTATAAGGAATACATAAATGCACATGGAACAAATGAAATTAAGGATAATAACGTTTAAGATGCATAATATTAATGGGTTCCTTAAAAGAAACACCATCCATATCAGCAAGTTTATAAGCACCTGAACCAAAGTCTTCAGTAACGACAAAAGGTCCAAGCCAATTAGGGCTAAATTTTCCTTTTTTTGCCCGATAAAGCATTCACATTTCATTGATTCTCATAAAGGACTAACACCAACTGAAAATGTTCATTTAATTACCTTATGATTGTATTATTTCTGAAGAGATTTATGATAAGATTTTATATGTTCTAATGCATGTATTCGTTGTTCATCCAACATTTCTAATTCTTGTAAGCATTGTTCACAAAAAGTATCTTTATCAATTATCCCATGAAATGAAACACGTAGAGAAGGTATTTCTAGTTCCAAAGGCATAATAGCATCAGTACCATAGACAAGGTTGTAAGGAGAAGTACTCATGGCAGTACGAACACTAGTCTTATAGGCCCATAAAGCATAAGTCAGTTGAGTATGCCAATCTTTCGCATGCTTACTAACTAATTTTCTCAAAATTTGTTCAATAATTTTATTTGACGCTTCAGTTTGTTCATTAGATTGAGGCTAGTAAGGAGTTGAAAATCTATGTTGAATCCTATATTTCTCCAAGAATTTCGCAACTTCTTTATTTTTAAAAGATGTTCCATTATCTGAAATTATCATCGAAGGAATACCAAATCTTGTTATGATATTATTAAGGATGAAATAAAAAATAACATATGTCATTGTTGAATGAAGAGGGACAACTTAAACCCACTTCGTGAAGTAATCTATAGCAGTGAGAATGTAAGTATGTCCTTGAGAAGAAGCCGGTGAGATTTCTCCAATAAGGTCAAAACCCCAAACACTAAAAGGCCATGGAGAAACTTGATTACAAAGCTCATGAGTAGGAGCATGAATCAAATTACTATGTTGTTGACATTGAGGACATTTCTTGACAAACATAAAAGAATCATGTTCCATTGTTTGCCAATAATATCCCATTCGAAGGAATTTATTAACCAGGGATTTTCTACCAAAATGTCCCCCGCAAGAGCCAAATTGAGCTTCTACTAAAGCTACAGGAATTTCAGTTCTATTAAGACATCTTAATAATAATCCTTCATAAGAGTGTTTGTAAAGCATATCTCCTAAAATTATGAAATGTGCTGTAAGTTTTCTAATACGATTACGCATGTTCCTTGTTGTTCATTCAGGAAAAGTACCATCCTTCAAAAAATGAAAAATATGTGAATACCATTCATCTGAATGCAAATTGAAACAGTCAGAGGTAATTTTGTCAGAAATTGCAGGGCATTTGAGAGTTTGTATAGTAAATTGAAAGTTTTTAGCATTATTCTCTAGACAAACCAAATAAGTTGCACTTGCCATGGCGTCTACATGTCGATTATCCTTCCTAGGTAAAGTCTGAATCATATAAGAGGAGAATTGTGAAAGCACATCAAGAGCTAAATCTCTGTATTGTGTCATTTTAGCATTTTTAGTCTAATATACTCCTTTAATCTGTTCAATAATCAATTGTGACTCTTCATATATTTGTAAATGTTTGATATTAAGGGATGAAGCTGCTTGTAGTCCAACTATAAGAGCTCCATACTCCACAATGTTATTAGTACAAGGAAAGGTTAGTTTATATGATAGAGGGATGGGTTTTTTTGTAGGGGGAATCAAGATGATACCCACACCAGAACATGTCTTACACTTAGACCCATCAAAATATAAAATATAATTCCCAAATATCATCTTGTTGAATAGCTAGGATATTATCATTAGGAAATTCTATTGAAGTAGAACATTTATCTAAGTGAGGACAAGGAGCTTCAGCTAGATAATCTATCAACACTTGTCCCTTAATAGACTTATGAGAAATAAAATTAAGATCAAACTCGGTAAGAAACATCACCCATTTTGCCAACCGGCCAAAGAGATCAGTTTGTGAGAAAAGATGTTTCAAAGGATCAAATTTGACAATCACATTAACTTCAGCATTTATAAGATAATGTCTAAGTTTCTGACATGCATAAACTATAGCTAGACATTGTCTTTCTAAATCTGTGCATCTTGTTTCGTAATCAAGTTAAGTTTGACTAATGTAATACATAGGTCTTTCTTTACCATCATCATTAATTTGAGCTAACAACGCACTCACAGCCCGTGGAGTCACTGAAGTGTATAAATGGAATGGTTTGTCGAATTTAGCAAGCTGCAAGATAGAAGGATGCACAAGATACTCCTTAAATTGCTCAAAATTTTGTTTACACTCATCATTCCAAGAGAAAGTAGTATCCTTTCTAAGAAAGGAAGTAAAAGGGATAGTTCGATTCGCTAAATTAGAAATAAAGCAAAAAATAGCTTGTATTTTTCCTTGTAAACTTTGTAACTGAGAAATATTCCTAGGATGAGGCATATTAACAATAGCTTCAATCTTTTTAGTATCTACCTCAATGACTCGCTTAGAGATTATAAATGCTAACAATTTATCGGAATCAACTCCAAAGACACATTTCTTAGGATTCAATCTCATGTTGTAACTTCTAATCCTTTCAAATATCTATCGTAAAATAGTAACATGATCTTCTCTTTGTATAGATTTTTCCAAGATATCATCCACATAATCTTCTAGAATCTTATGGATGTAATCATGAAAAATCAGAGTCATAGCTCATTAATAAGTTGCTCCTACATTTTTTAATCCAAAAGGCATCATGACCCAACAAAAGGTTCCCCAAGGTGTTATAAATGCAGTTTTAAATTGATCTTCAGGAGGGATAAAGATTTGATTATATCCTCAAAAACCATCCATAAAAGATAGCAAGGCATGACCCGCTATTGAATCCACAATCATATCGATATTAGGTAACAGAAAATCATCTTTCAAGGATGCCTTATTTAAATCTCTAAAATTAGTGCACATCCTTATCTTATTTTCTCCTTTTGACACAAGCATAATGTTTGAAATCCAATCTACATAGTCAATAGAATGGATAAATATAGAATCCAATAATTTCTCAATTTCACCTTTGACTAATAAAGCGATTCATGGATTCATCTTTCAAATTTTTTGTTTCACAGGTTTCATATTTGGTTTTAAAATAATGTTATGAGTAACAATCTTAGAATCTATACCTAGCATATCTGAGTATGTCCAAGAAAAGATATCCTTAAATTCAAGCAAAAGGGAAACCAACTGATCACGTTCATCCTGATTCAAACATTTTCCAATTTTCATCATCCTTTCAAATTCATTTTCATCCACTTGAATATCAATAGTTTCAGTAATTAACAAATCACTTCTTATTGGAGGATCCATCGGTAGAGGGAGAATATCTTATTTATCATGTTCTCCAAAATAAGCATCAGTTTTTAAACAATATGGCTTTCCTTGTTTGTGATGAAACTTAGGTAGATTTTCATAAACCCCTAAAAATTCCATTAAGGCTTCATCTTTAGGAAAAATATCCAAAGAGGGTTCTTGATTAAGGTCAATAAGCAATGGGTTAACCAACTTCAACTGTCCACTGCAAATATGATTAACATTAAGAGGAAAAGTTGATGGTTTTCTATAAGGATTGAATCCTAATCCATATGTATGATCATAAACTTCATTATCCAAAGGTACTTGTATACCTTGTTCGTATTTACCACATCCTTTCCCATTAAATCCCGATTTCTTAAGAAAATGATAACTAGGACCATATTGATCAGTCATATCAGAAGGAGTCCAAGGAGCGACATATGTCACAATGTCATAATAATTAGGCTTTATAGTTTCAATTGTTTCATTAATTGAAGTGGAAACAAAATTAATTTTTAGTTCTTCAGAAAGTGGAGAAGAAACAAAAACTTTTTTCTCAAATTCATTTTGTTGCTTCATAAATTCCAAATCAGACCTTATATTCTCCAATAAATGTAGGATTAAAATCCAATGTTTCCCAATCATCCTCAGTCAAAGAAGAAGAAGATGGAGCTTCTTGTTGTTGAATCTTAGGCTATTTTATCTTAGATTGTTGTATCTTTGGTTGTTTTCAATCTCTTTACTAGGTTGAAGAGGTTCAGAGATTTTGGCATATTCTGCATTTAAGCAAGGATTTGGGGCATCATCCGCATGTAATGTATACATTAAGTTATTATAGATGAACCTAACCTTGCAATGAAGAGTAGAAGGAACTAAAAGCATGGTATGTAACCAAGGTCTTCCTAAAAGAAGGTTATAATTGAGAGGTCCAGGCATAACATGAATAGGATTATTTAATATAACTGGACCAACTTTAACAAGTAAGGTAATAATGCCCAAAGTTCTTTTTGCAATATTGTCAAATCCACGTATAGGAACATTATCAGATTGAATATTAGTAAGATCAACCTTAATGGCCTTGAGCATATCCATGCTACACACATTAAGCTCAGATCCATTATCCATTAAGGTTCTTTGAATGATGCTCTGATTAATAGAGATAGCAACCATAAGAGCATCATATTGATTCTGCACCTCTAGGGAAGGTAAATCATTATCAGAAAACACAATAGGAGGTACAAAAGGCATAGTACGCATACAATACAAAATAGAATGAATGTTCTCTTGATTAGGAGGTGAAGTAGGAAGAGTAGATAAATCTTTTTGCAATGCCTCATGATATGTCGGGGAAGTTTGAAGTAAGTCCCATAAAGATATCTTAGCAGGAGTAGCACGTAATTGGTCAACTAAATTATACTCCTTAAAGGTAGATGGATACCTAGGTGCTTGAGGAAGCATAGGTTGAGAAGGTGGTAAAGAAACCAGAACAGTAGGCTGAGGGTTATTCTGTGTGCGATAAGCATGTGAAACAGAATCAATGTTATCAAAGAAATCCAAAGGATCTCTAAGTTTACCCTTAATTGTTATATGAGGACATCCTTTTACTGTCATAAAGGTGTAGGATATATTATTTTAGGTTTATCAATGTTACAAATAGTGGGACATGAAGGTAACCATGCACACACCCTATGGTAAAGTTTAATTGGAGAGGTTGTGGAGGAGATTGAAATAGGAATAGGATCCATGGAGATCATATTCGAACCATTTTCATCCTCACTGCCATGTACCTCATTAGGGAATCTATCCTCTTTTACAATAAAAGCCTCATCAAAGTACTCAAAACAAGAATCATACATATTGAATACAAAGAAAGCACTAAAAGCATGAACATGTAAATATTTTTTTGTATTTTTAAAGGAATTATTGCAATTTTTTTCTATTTTTAAAATAAAAATGCAAGAAATCTAATCTTATAAGCATGCAAGATTTAAATCTAACACCATAAAAGAAAGAGTTGTTGTAAACGGGTTCACCAAAATGATTAGGGTTAAAATGGAACCTTAACAATGCACCTAACATTCAACACTATTCATTTGTAATTAGTTTGTTTTGAATTGGAATAACATAAGTAAATCTGGAAATACTTGAAAATTAATTAGGTCAAGATACATACCTCATCATGAAATAGATTGAGAAATACTTATTTTCTAAAGCTTGTGCAAAGTTTCAAAAGATTCTGCAACCAGATCTAGGACCAGGAAGCCGTGATAGTGAAAACACAAAAAACTTTCATCTTTTCAGCAGCAGGTAGTCTTTGACCCTCATAAAAGTTCAAATGCTACATTTTTATTCTAAAGGTCAATTTTGACTTTGTTCGCATATCTCAAAAGTTTGGCAAAAAGGGTACTTAGATCTATCCTCTAATTCCTGAAACAGCGACTGTAGATATCTGAAAAAGGGAGTTTTGGGGGTGGCTATATAGGGTTTTGCCTTAGTCAAACCCCCATTTTGGTGATCTCCACCTCCAAAAATAGTCAATTGAAATAGAATGTGTGTGTGTATGTATTGAAAGTGTAATGCCAATATCTAATCCTCTAGATCAAAACCCTAGCATGAATATGTATGAGACAACAATGCATAGATTTGAATGAGATAGAAAAGCATACCAAGCCCCCAAGGCTAAAGTACTTCTACCAAACTCACAATGCATAATTTCTACCCCATGATTGTATCTTTGAATGCTTGAATGTTGGTAATGGTGGATCAAGGAAGAAAGGATCTCTCTTGCTCCAAGTATATGTTCAAAATGGTGTGTTCACAAAGATGCTTGATATCAACAATGGCTTGATCTTCTATATCATCCTCTTGCAATCTTTCCTCTTCAGTTCACCATTCCTTGCTTGCTTGAATCTCCTTGTTCATGAAATTGTCTCCTTGAGAGCACTTGATCATGAAACTGCTTGATGAAAATGAATGCAAATGAGAGTCTTTATATAGAGGTTTCAAGGTGAGGCTCCTAGAGCAATGTGAGGACCCATAATTCAAATTTCACCTCAAATTAAGGTCCAATCACAATAACCAACTAAGGAGGGAAAAAAATTAGATGAATTTTTAATTAAAACCTTTTCACGCTCAGATCCGGGGGCTCGACATTGATTTTGGGGCCCGTCGGGACCAAATCTGGAAAAGGGGCACAGATTCTACAGGAGGTCAAAGATGAACTCATCTCTAACTTAGGTTAGGGACAAGCTCAACTCTGACCTAGGTTAGGTTTGACTTTGATTTTGATGCAGTGGGCCCAGATCCAGCCAGAATCATAATAGGAGGTCTCGGGGATGCTCGGAGACCTAGAAATGATGGAAGGATAGGACAGAATGCTAGGGAGAGGCATAAAATCCTATGATGATTGTGATGAATGCTAGGAAGACCTATTTATAAGTCCTACCTAGAAAATAGAGCCATGGAAGAGGTAAATTAAAGAGAATCCTCAAGATCCTAACCCTAATTTCACCTAGAATGAAGAAATCAAGTGCAGAATGCATCCTAAATGCAAGTCTATCATGATAAATGTACTAAAAGAGGGTGCTAAACCTATCAAGATGGAAGTGTTTCCATTTTAAGATGATACATCTTCCATCATATATAGCATGTTTATCATATTTCGAAGGTCTACCCAACAAAATATGACAACACTCCATAGGAATAATATCATACAACACCTTATCATAATACTTTCCAATTTTTAGATTTACAAAACATTGTTCACTTACCATAAGTGTATGCTCATCCTTGATCCATGAAATCTAATAGGGCTTTGGGTGCTTCAATATTTCCAACTGCAACTTTGTAACCATTTCTTATGATGCCAAATTCTTCGAGCTTCCATTGTCAATGATCACTTTCCAAACTTTGTCTACAACTCTGCATCTGGTCTTGAACAAAATCTTTCTTACCATATCTTCCTTAGTCTTTTCACTCCACAATTCTCTTCTGACCATCAAGTTTCCTTCCTTCTCAGGTTCATTCAGTGAATCTTCATGCACCAAATCATATTTTTTACTACCAACCTTCTCACTTACATGTGTACACTCAAATGATCTATGTCCCTCTTCACCACAATTGTAATAGGTTCCTCAGAATCATCTTCTTCCATATCCATCTCAAGAGTAGTTAGCTCATCCTTGTAATGAGCTTTCACCTTTCCACTTGGTCTTGCCTTTGTCTTGATTTGTTTTTTCCTAATCAGATCTAATGTTTTCACCATAGGATCTACCTCTTCCTCTAGGGAATCTACCACCTCTTCCTCTTTGTCTTTGCTCATGCCTTTTATTCAATTTATCCTCAGCTTTTAGGTCAAACTAACAAGCCTCCTCAATACTCTCCATTTCCACCAAACTGATATCTTCTTGAATAGAAGTCTTTGAGAGCACATTTAGGTACCTTGCAATTGTTTCCACCTCATATTCAATATGTCCATATTTGATATGTAGCCTATAAAATTCCTTAGTGTAATCCTTTATCAAGCTATCTTTCTGCTTCAAAGTTTACATTCTCCTAACTAGGTTAATCTAATAATCACAAGGTGGAAACTTGCCTTTTAGCTTATTTACCATCTTTTTCCATACCTTGATTTTGGCATTACCTTTTTTCTTTCGGTCTAATTGCATATTCTCCCACTAGAAGGATGCATGACCTTTCAATTTTGTGCTTGCAATCTTCACCTTCTTCTCATCTGATGTGTTCTCATACTCAAAGTATTTCTCCATCTCAGTGATCCAGTCCATCAATTCATCTGAATATAGATTTCCACTATACTCAAGAGGAATCTACCACCTCTTCCTCTTTGTCTTTGCTCATGCCTTTTATTCAATTTCTCCTCAGCTTTTAGGTCAAACTAATAAGCCTCCTCAATACTCTCCATTTTCACCAAACTGATCTCTTCTTGAATAGAAGTCTTTGAGAGCCCATTTAGGTACCTTGCAATTCTTTCCACCTCATATTCAATATGTCCATATTTGATATGTAGCCTATAAAATTCCTTAGTGTAATCCTTTATCGAGCTATCTTTCTGCTTCAAAGTTTACATTCTCCTAACTAGGTTAATCTAATAATCACAAGGTGAAAACTTTCCTTTTAGCTTATTTACCATCTTTTTCCATACCTTGATTTTGGTATTACCTTTTTTCTTTCAGTCTAATTGCATATTCTCCCACTAGAAGGATGCATGACCTTTCAATTTTGTGCTTGCAATCTTCACCTTCTTCTCATCTGATGTTTTCTCATACTCAAAGTATTTCTCCATCTCGGTGATCCAATCCATCAATTCATCTGAATCCAAATTTCCACTATACTCAAGAGGGTTAAACTGCAGTGTAGCCTTCAAACTAGTCAATGGTTTCAATAATATTTCTTCTCCTTGATCCATTATAGGTGAAAATTTGGCTACCTCTTGCACTTCTTTGGATTCATCATCACTAACATCATCAAGATGTCTTCATCAACATTGGGTTGTCTTAACCACATCTAATCTAGCAACAATTTATCTTAGCATATTAGCTAAGTTTGGATCTACATTTCTTCCTCCTTGAACCATCTTGAAACACTCTACAAATTTAGGTAAAATCACAATCTACTACCCTACAACAAAATAACTAGCTAGGGTTCACAAGAAATAACCTTGACCAAAGACCTAGATTTGCAAACCTAGATCAAGATCAAACATTGATCTGATACCACCTGACATAAGGAGGGAAGATAATTGGGGCCAAAGGCTCACCCAAGTACCAGACCACATTGCAAAATCACAACATGGAAAAAATTACACAAAAATAGAGAGAAAGGAAGCAGATCATCTTCATTTATTCATCAAACTTCATACATGTTAGGTTGTGAGGCCTTCCTGGTTACATACAATACAAATAGAATCAACTATAGAAACATTACAATCCTTAGGCATGCGAGATCCATGATCTACAACTTCTAACTTTCGTTACCAACTTTCCTCCCTAAATCTAAAATAAACTATTACATTTATATTTGAGGCTACCTAACACATCGGCCCAAAGAATCATCTAGATCCAACATTGGAGAAAGAAACGACCCAGATTTAGGTCCACATATTTCCTAATGAACAATCTTAACATTAAGATCATGACAAAAATTAAGTTCACAAGTCGACCTCAACAAAAGATCCAAATTAAACTCATCAGTGAACTAGGCCACCAAGCAACACAGACACACTGAACCAACTCGGTGAAAGAACACAACAAAGCCACTCGGTGAAAGGCACTGAGAAAAGATAGGTAACCAAGCTCGTCGATGAACAACAAGAATACTCCACTAAGAACTCCAAAGCAATTACTGAGTGTAATCACCCAAAAATGGTCTAGTAAACCTTGACCTCCACTCTAACATTAAAATTTAAAATACTAGACTTTATCTTATGCTTAATCAATCTTGTGTATTGATTTACTCTCTTATTTCTAGATCAAATCATCATTTTATCATTTATTCGATGATATCATAAAGTTTGACCACTTTATTCTAAGATTTGTTCAATTAAAAGAACATGTCCCCTTTTACTTAAATAAAAATCCACTTTATCCTATGTGTGCACATGAAAAGGGAATTTCCTAATTTAAAAAAGAAAAGAAAAGACTTTTTGTCTACACATTGATTGCACATTCTTCTAGGTGAGTGGAATCTTCTTTTTCCTCATAATCTCTTCCACACATCTTTTTGCCTCTTAACCATGTCCATTGATTTTGCCTCTTGAGGATCTTGTGCCCTAAAGTCAAAATAGATATTATTCTCCACCCTTGGATTTTGCCTCTTCATCTCCACTATCTATTTCTCTTTAAAAGGAGGCTCTCTCCTCATTCTTTCATCCCTAACCTTAGATCTTAGAATTAAGCTATAATTTTGTTTACATGCATTCTAGTTTACTTGCATTCTTAGCTTAGCATTTCCTCATTGCATTTAGCTTAAATCATTTAGCTTAACTAGGAGGTATTGTACTCTTATTAGATTAGCTTGCTTTCTTTTTCTTGCATTTTTATTCTAGCTTAGTTCTTTCATTTAATTTAGATCTATCATCTTGCATTGTCATTCTAAATCTTTCATTCTATGGTGCACCTTGCAATAGTTCCTTATTGAGGTTCATTTGAGAGCCACTATGCATAATATCTAGATTCTTGCACATCATAGATAGGAAGCTATAAGTTACTTCTTGATATTTTCCTCTTCCATGGATTCTCTCAAGTGTAATGGTTTATAGAAGTGTGTCACACTTCTATCACACATTTTTTTCACCCACTGTGGGGCTAAACTTTCATTTTTAGCTCCATTTCTTGCATTTTCAGCTTTTTGTTGTCGTAGGTTCATCACTTTTGTTTTGCAGGCCAGAAAATCATACGAAATTCCATCATATACCACAATATTTCTTAACACTTCCAAGCAAAATCTCTTAAATTCTGGAATATCATTCTAATTCTCAGAGAAACATCACCTCCTTTTAAGGGAAATATCGCACTGCTTCTCTATAGTCTATCGTACTGTTTTGGAATATCGCATGCTTGACAAAAGTATATCATACAATTTTCCTAGAAGAGTGTGAAGTGTCACCCAAATTCATTTTCTATCATAGTTCATGTTTTAGCCTAGCTTGCTTTCATTGTCTTACATTTTTGGATTTTCTAGTCTTCTAACAGAACTTAACAAGTTGTTTTGCAGGGTTGTTAATTTGATTTGCATACTTTTGTGCCCTGACTTATGGTTTTGTATGAATTTATTTTCGAAAAAGTTGCATTGCTAAGACTACTAAATTGTGGTTTTGTAGGTTGCCTTGGAGATACAAATCAACATTATGCTTGCTTACATTTGATTTTCTAGGCACCTAGCTTAATTAGTTTTATTTTGGTAAATGAACATGTACTTGATGTGTCTAGGAGACACAATGGAGTAGGAGAGTGTTCTCTTTCCCTCATAGAAAATAAAAAATCTAGACCTCCACTAGCTATCCATTTCTTTTCTTGCATTTACTTTTAGAGGGTTTGCCAAGAGAGAAATCTTTTGCGAATGACCCAAGTGGGGAACAAGCAAACATGGCTGCTCCATCTCTCTATAATCAAAATCTTCCTTCAATGTAAATAGAGGGAAGACTTTGTGATTTTATACTTCTAATGCTTCATCATGTGCAGGGCCTAGTTTCCTAAATCTTGCTAAGAAAGACTACACTTGACTAGTCACTTTTAGGGCCTTCTTAGTCTAAATCTTGTTTACAAGACTACAAGGGGAGTACATTCAACTTGTGTAGGGATGGGAGGTCTAAATATTTCTCACGAGACTATGTGTTTTGGGTGCTTGTAGGGCTAAAGCCTTAATTTCACTTGTGAAACTACAAGGGATAGTCATGTATGAAGATTCTTATTAAAAACCATAGGAATTAGAAGCTATCATTTTGGCCATGTGACTTCCTTTGTGAAAGGATTGATGCAAGTGGACTTACTCAGATCAGCCTAGCATACTCACCATATGTGTTCCCTTGGATGCTAAAGCTTGAATATGGAAATATGGAAATATGGAAAGACATGTGATTCGAGCATTGTTCTCTTCCAATCGATCCATAACTTGCATAGTCCTAGGAAAAGCCATTCAACCACTTAACTGTGGGGATAAGAACATCAAGTTGTGGGAAAAGGTTGAAGCACTTCCCTCTTGACCTTAGGTAGAACTTTCTTGATGTGTCTTTTTTTTGTGCAAGACCTATGGAAATCATTTGAACATACACATAACAATACTATTCATTGAGTTTTCCTTTGAGACCTCACAAATGTTTGTGTTATGCAAGGTTTCTTTGTCCCTTGCTTGATTGTTTAAACACTACTCTAAGTGTCATGATTTCTTTGAAAAATTCAAACTTGTTGTTAAAACTTGCTATTACACATTATCACTTAATTATCAAAATGGTTGACTAGAACAAGGATCTTGAGTCAAAATTGGTCCTTTTTTGTTCACTGATTTAATATCACCTTCTTTAGTGAGAAATATTGCATGGCATTATAGAGTGTCATCTGTAGTTCATATAACTATCACCCTACAATACCAGGGTATATCGTCCTACCTTCCTACAAAATATCATCCCATCTTAAAATGTCGTCCAACTTCACTAGGGTTTATCATACGAATTTTATTTTCCATCTAAGTGTCATCCAGTTACTTGAGATCTATCATCCAGATTCTGATTCAAGTTGATTTAGTCCAAATTTTCTCTTAGATGGTTTAGGGAGCTTACATTTGATTTTGTTTGGTCTCTTAGTCTAAAATTGACTAGATATGGGTTGTTTCTAGCTGAAAAGGATTACTTAGATTCCTTGATTATATTCTTGACTAGTAGAGTTGTTCACTTGTCTAAATCTCTCTTGGTTATCTTATCTTGGATTTGACTTTATCTTTTAACTCAAGTCACAAGTGTCATACACATGGATCTTACCCACAACTTGGGCACTTTGTGACTAGTCATCTTAATCTCTCTTTTATTCTCTTTTTTCTTTACTTTTGGACAAGTGAACACTTTACTTTTCTAGGGTGGTACATCAAGTTGTCTTGTGTCATCTTAATTAGCTCTTTGCACTCTTATTCATGCCATTAAAAAATAGATACCAAATTGATCAATGAAAGCAACCACCAATTAGCTTTGATGAATTACCCTTTCCCACTAGGCATCGACATCATCAAGTAAAAGAGCCTCAAGTTATCATTGAAAAAGAAGAGGAGAATACTAAAAGTTGGTTTGATCCTTTTGGAAGTACCTTTGATAGTACCTATGAGACACCTATTGCCTCATAAAAATCATAAAATAATTTATCTTTCACCATATCTAGAGGAGAGCATAACAGGTGACTAAATGACCTTTTCGATCAAAATAAAAGGTTAAGACAAATTGAACTAGAAAGAAAATCTTACATGGAAGAACAAACAACCTGATTGGATCAACAATTTAATAACAATTTATATGGGAATAGTGGAAATAATGGAAATAATTCACCACCAAGATCTCAACACAATGGATATCATTCACCTCAGAGATCTTCACATTCTCGACACAACTCCCAACATGGTAACAATACAGAGCATGAAATTACTGAAGAAGAGCTCCTAAATTTTCAACAAGATGATCATTACCAAAGACTTATGTTGAAGACATTGGAATAGAATGGTGATCAATACTTCTTGCACTTAGCTTCTAGAAGATTGAAACTCCCACATGACTTTGATGTTGATGGATTGATTCGAAAAAGAGAACCCTCGACTTTGGAAGTTTCCATCAAAGAAATACAAAATTTGAAAAATTACATGTCGAGCTTGAGAAGAGAAAAGGATAAGCCTAAATCATCATTTTTTATGGAATCTATAGCTTTTGACAAGAGTCTATACATGATGCCTTTTCCAAGAGATATTGAAATCCCTAAGTATGACAAATATGATGGAAATGGGGATCCACATGATAATGTTAGACAATTTTATGCTTTGAGTATGGATTTCATGCATGACAATAATTATCTTGTGAGACTCTTTCCTAGGAGTATAAATGGTCAAGCTATGGAATGTTTTACAAAGATTACAACTCCACTTAAGTGCTTTGATGAGCTAGTGCAAAGGCTCATGCAATAATATTCTTACAATATTCAATATCTAGTAACTATGCTTGACTTATGCAATATTAAGAAAAGACAAGGTGAACCCTTTGTGACATTCTTGCAAAGATGGAGGAAGTTGCACTCAAGATATCGATGACAACTTCTAGAGAATGAAAATATTGACATCTTTGTCAATAATCTTATATCAGAGTTGCGTGATGACCTTAGAAAGTAAGCCTTCTTCACCTTTAATGACATAATTGAAAGCACTTTTCGAATAAAAGATGTCTTGGTCAAAAAGGGTGAGATCATTTTGAGAAAAGAGAAATCTAATAGTCATCATGGATATAACAAAGATAAGAATAAGCCTTGGAACAAGAACAAGTACTTGGTTAACGATGGTATTTTTGATGAGCCCAAGCCTAAAGAGCCCATTTTCAACTTGGCTAGTGCTATCTTAACAACTCAGCAAAAAGAATTTGCAAATTCTAATTACTCTAATAAGGCTAGATCTTCATGGGCACTTAATCCTAAGAGTGATTTTACCCATTTGGAAGACTCATATGATGTGATAATTAAGGTATTACTTACCAACAAGATTATCACATTACCAGAATATGCTAAGCCTTATGAACTTGAGGTAAAGCCCAAATGATGGAATGATAATTATTATTGTGAATATCATAAGAGAAAAGGGCATAAGACTGACAACTGCATAAGGCTAACACATGTTATCCAAGATCTTATTGAGATTGGGAAGGTTCGTGTAGATGGTCTTGTCAAGAATTCAAACCATAAATCTTTTAAGGAGCCACTCCCTAAGTATGATAAAGGAGAGGCATCAACATCTAAGAAAGATGAGGGAGATAAGATCAATTATACCTACATGAATAATGACAATGTCATCAATATGCTTGAGCTAATAAATGAAATTGTTAACATGGTGAGACATAATGGAACTATGATTTAGATATTGATGAGGCACCTAAGGTCATCTTGAGGGGTATTGGTTCTTCCATGCAGTCCCAATACTCTGATGAGTATAACCACATGATCATGCTTAGAGGTGTTGACCCTCCTTCATCTAGGGAAAGTCTTAATGCTATCACTAGAAGCCAACCCAAAGCTATGCTTAGGAAGCTGAATTATTCAAACCAAGCAAATCCCAAACAAGTAGCATCTTCTTCTAAGAAAGCCTCTACTTCTAGCAAGCCAAGCTATAGTCTAGTAGACCAAATTCAATGCACTCCAACCCATATTTCAATATTTGAGTTGCTATAATTATCACCTACACATAAGGAGATCTTGGAAAAAGCTTTACAGACAGCTAGTGACCCTAAGAACATTGACATTGATAAATTCCAGACTATGGTTAATCTCATCGTTGCTCCACATTACCTTTCCTTTTTGGAGGAAGATGATAAGTCCTTAAGTTGTCCACACAACCTTTCCTTACATATTAAGATTCAAATCTATCGAACCCGAGTCAAACATGAGTTGATAGATAATTTTTTTGGGTTAAATATTTGTTCTTTCAATGTAATTAAGCACCTAAGATTGTTAGAATTTACTATTGACTCAAGGAAAAATATCACTATCAAGGCTTATGACAAAGTTGAGAGGTCTTCTAAGGGATTGATTATGTTACCCATTCAGGTTGGTCCAATTGAAAAAGAGGTGGTCTTTCAAGTTCTTGATATCCCTCTTTCCTATAACATATTACTAGGGAGACCTTGGATTCATGATATGCAAGTCGTCCCCTCTACTTACCATCAGTGCATAAAATTCCCCTTCAACAAGGCTAAGATCTCTATCCCAGGAGATAATTCCATGTCTATCAATGCACTTACTATTGAGTCCTTGGTACCACACAATAGATATTCTGATGAGAATAGGACTACTCTTGTCAATTATAAGAAAAAGATGAAAATGATGAATGAAAGGATGGGACAATATCAACTTGACTCCATTACTACACTTCCAGTCTCCCCTCACTCTTATGGAAAACCTTTAGAAGATAAAAAGACCTCATCTTTTTCCATGACATGTTATGGTATGTTTGTCCAATCTTAGTGCCTCTAGAAGATAAAAGAGAAAAACAAGTTGTTAGACAATGGATCTATAGAGGTAAAGAGCTTGAAGAAGTTGTGCTTAACACTATAGTGTCTCCTAAAAAATATGGTAAAGGATATAAATTCCTAGATAAAATGGGTTATCCTAGCCATGGTCCTTTAAGTGATAAGAAACATGTTCTTATTGAGCCTATGAGTCATACTAATGGAAGGACATCTAGGGATAAAATTGGATTAGGGTTTTCTAATGCACAACCTATTTTTTATCCATCTCCTAATAATAGTGAATCTGAAGAGGAGATTGTGCTTACTCATACCTATAATCAAAATGAGGTTAAATTTGTTCCTTCTACTACTATTCTTTGGAATGAAGAAGGATCTCCACCAGAACATGATGAAACTTCTACATCTCACCACAATGAAGAGTCAAAAATTGAAGATCCTAATAGGGAGCATATTTGTAAGAACATGGCACAATTGCTACAAAGAGATAGAGATGTTGACTCACAAGAACATGAATGGGATTATCTCTTAGTTGCGTCAAAAAAACTGGGGATAGATGGGGTTCATACCTATGCTAACCAAAGTGAAGTGGTAGATGAGTCAACCTTACATGCATCTTTCTTTGATCAAGTTCACCATGCTAGGAATCAAATCGATCTAGGTACTTTTGAAGGAGACCTTATAAGCTCTGAATATCTTGTTGCTAGAGATGATTCCCCCCACATCAATTCTTTGGAACCTATCACTTCCCTCCCATTCACATACCCTGGCATTATCGATTGGTCACAACAAAACCAACAACTTGCATTACCTTCCTTTCAAAATGACTATGAACACTTGTTACCTTAATGCCATCGAACCTATGGTTTCTTCCACCAGTGAACCAAAATCAACATGGTTGAGATAGATATCAAGTACCTTAGTCATAAAATAAAATGAAAAATGAAAAATAATGGGTGCTCTGATGGCGGAAACCACTTTGTGGCGGTGTTAGAGCCGAAAAAAGTAAAAACAAAAGACGTATCTAAGGGTAAAAACCTCTTTGACTCACCCAAAGATGAGGTACTTGGTAGCCTACCTAGTTACTTTCAAGAAAGATCTTTAGTCTTGATAGAGCCAACATAGGCTATAAATCTTGGAACAGCTAAATAACCTCAGTGCGTACATCTAGCTCAAACTTTTTCAGTAGATGAAAAACAAAAATTCACTGAATTCTTCAGAGAAAAGAAGATAAATTTTTCTTGGATATATGTAGACATGCTAGGGCTTGACACTAATCTCATTATGCATCATCTATCTATAACTCCTAGTATCAAGTCAGTAAAACACAAGCTGTGAAAGATGCATCCACATATATCTCTTTTGGTCAAAGCAGAACTAGAAAAACTCTTGAATGCTGGATTAATAAGGGCTATTGTCTATACTCAATGGATTTCAAACATTGTACATATTTCTAAACATGATAAATCCATTTGTGTATGTACAGATTTCTTAGACCTTAACAAAGCTTTCTGAAAGGATGAATTTCCACTCCCTAACATAGACATGATAGTGGATATGACTGTTGGTTATGAAATGTAATCTCTTATGGATGACTTCTTGGGATACAATTAGATCAAGATAGCTCCTAAAGATTAAGAAAATACTGCTTTCACATGTTCATGGGGAACCTTTTGTTGGAACATCATGCCATTTGGATTAAATAATGCAGGAGATACTTATCAAAGAGCTATGACCACTATCTTTCATGACATGATACATAAAAACATGGAAGATTATGTGGATGATACCTTGGCTAAGTCTAAAAAGAGAAATACACATATTAAAGATTTGAGTTTGATCTTAGACAAGATGGAACAAATTCAGCTCAGATTTAATCCTAAGAAATGTGCTTTTGGAGTCGCCTCTGGAAAACTACTTGGATAGATCATTTCGGCTAAAGGAATCAAGGTTGACCCCAAAAAGGTCCAAGATATAATAGAGATGCCACCTCCTAAAAACATCAGTCAACTAAGGAGTTTGCAAGGATGCCTTTAGTTCATCGAGAGGTTCATATCCCAACTTTCTAACAGAGCTCAGCCTTTTAATAAAAATATACACAAGGGAGATACATCAGGGATTTTTTTAGTGGCGATTATTCACCAATTGGTGAATATGTCTCGCTCGGCATATAGAAATTGGCGAATAAAAGCTCAATATACTGGTTGACCGGTTTGCCCAGATTTTATAAAATACATGTTTAGTGGTCGGATTGTTCGCCACTATTTTTACGTAATTTCACTACAGTAGTTGGGTTCTTCACCCGTATTTCTATTGTATTTTACTCTTATTCACCATGAATTAAGGAAAGGTGTATTTATCAAGGATCACCATTCACCAAAGGCCCGTTGTCCCAAGTGAAATTTTTATTTGCACTAGGACCCAATTCACCATGCATAATAAATAATCATGTCTCGAATTCCCACCCTATTCACCCAGTCAATTATTTGAAATTACATGGGGTTTTCCAAATATTAGTTGTTATCATAAGAAATTGTCGGCCCCTTCGCCAAAATGGACGATGGAGATTATGAGGCAAAATCTGATGGCTGATATGAAAATGGTTTACTTGTCTATTTAAGAGATATGAGTTTCATTATTGAAACATGTTGGAGAGAAGGAGACTTCAAGAGATTTAGTTGATTCTGAGCTCACAATTACGATCAGTAGCGAACAGGAATGACTACGAGTTTGTAGTATCTTATTCAAGTAAAATTTTATTGCAGCCTTAATTTGTTGGAGATGTCACAGTCAAAGTTAAACAGGAAGAGGACTATTGAAGGTGGAGATGTCCAAGAGAAGCCAAAAAAATGTAGAAATATATCTTCATACTTTGGCGGGGGTAGATGCAATAGTGTTGGTCAAAGTGAGGAAGGTACATCATCAGAGGAACCTGTACAATTTCAAGGTTCTCAACCTACATAGGAGTCTAATGAACAAATTGGGGAGCCTAATAGATCTGGTGAGGAAGTTGCAGAACTTGATATCTCTGATGAAGATGACCTTGAAGAAGAATTTCAAGTAAATAACTAGTACCAGGATGAATCGATCGACTTTGATAATGATGATGGTTCAATTAATAGTAACACTAAAGGGAGAGGAAAATCAAAAGAAAAAATTGATTGTCAATGGGAGATGTCGAGGAGATTTAAATTTGATTGGGTGGAAAAGTATCCATTCATTGAACATGTGGACAATCCAATTGTAGGTGAGCCGCCAGTAGAATGCAGATGTATGATTTGTAGTTGGAAGTATAAAAAGGAAAAGTGGTTGCAACTTAAACTAGACACCATAGAGAAACATGTTGGTAAGGTTTACGAAACCTCAACTGTTGATGGAAAGGAAATAAAAGTGGTAAGATATAAAACAAAGGAGAAATGTCAACATAAAAGGAATGCTGAGGAATATTATTTGTTTTAGAAATTTAAGACAAAGCTTGGTGAAGTTCAAGGTTCTATTAATGCTATTTTTGCAAAAGCAAGTGAAGTAGAAGAACACAGAAAAGTTGTTCAATTAAGTAATGTTTTCCATATTTTGAGAAGAGGGCGTCCAATGACAAACTATCTAGAAATGAGTGGTTTGTTACACTTTTTGAAAGTTCCTAACTATCATGTCACTCATTGGTCAATAAACAATGGATGGGAATTGGCAAGTTGTATTGCCCAGGTTGAAATAGAGGATGTACAAAGAAAAATAATAGAGTCAACCTTTATTGCATTGTCCTTAGATGAAGTTACGACAATAGATAATATGTCATGGGTATGCATGCATGTTTATACTATACAAAATAATGTCCGCCAACCACATCTACTAACTGTTGCAAAATTCAAGGACAATGTGACATCAGAAACTTTATTTCAATTAGTAAAGAGCCATTTAATTGAATATGGAGGTATGGATGAATTGACAATAGAAAAGAAGTTGATCTTTGTTGGAGCGGATGGAGCTTCAGTAATGCAAGGTCAAAGGAATGGTCTTTGCACAAAGATACAGGCTTCTTGTTCACCATATGTTGTTGGCATTCATTGTATGGCCCACAGGATGAATCTTGCTTTTAGAGTTGTGAAGAAGTTTCCTTTAGTACACAAGGTTGAAGATTTAGTAAGAGAGTTGTACTCATATTTTTGTCGAAGTCCCAAATGTTTTAGGGAATTTCAACACTTTTTTGATGGAATTACCAATGGAAACAAGCTTCTGAAAGATTTTGATACCAGATGGATCTCTTTAGATGGACCAACGCATCGAGTTTTTTCTTAATATCAATCTTTGATTGGACTGATGTATGAAAATTGGGACAATGTTGAAAATCAGAGATGTGGCGACTTGCTTCAGAGGTTAAGAAATATAGAGACACTTTTGACTTTAGCATCTCTTCTTCCCATGCTAGAAGAAATGACGTTCATTATGAAAAAATCCCAGCAAAGAGCCATGTATATTGTAGAATATGCTTACTTGCATAAAATGTCATGCCAAGCCCTCGATAGTCTCTATCGAAATGACCTTAATTTATCTGATGAAAGATTTAATCACTGGCAGAAACTAACAGATTTGGACAATCCTGATAATTATTTAAAGATCATTGAAAATGGGGATTTATGTGTTTGTGTAAGGGGATTTCAGATACCAATGTACTATAGTGCCCCAAAGAAGTGAGCTACAAGAGTTACAAGGGAAGAGTTTACCAAGATCATCGAGTCTATAGCAGGTAATGCAAGGGACATAGCCTTTAAAGTTTCCTCTGAAATAAGATCTTGATTCCCATATGAACAACTTCTTGAGGCCATGGCAATTGTGTTTCCTCAATATTGGTCCTTAAACTCTAAGGAAGATTATCGTAATAGGCTAATGACTTTGATAAAGGAATTTTGCAAATATGTAGAATTCAATGGAGTGACTATCAATGGAATTTTAGATGAGGGTCTTCTTAGACAACAATCAGGTACTTTTGCAAAGACTATGAAGCATCAATATCAATTAATGCATAACCCACATGAAGAGGGCTCGGTAACAAGGCTTTGGACAGAACTAAAATAGAGCACAATGTTGCGTGAAGAAATTTCAGAGTTCTTCAAGCTTTTTGATCTATGTCAAACCATGATATTGGGTTTAGTGGAGGATGAGAGAGTTTTCAGTGCTTTGGGATTCCTAAAATCAAAGCTAAGAAACAAACTAGACAAGAATTTGGAAACATGCTTGAGGGTCTACACATCTAGGTATGATGTCAATACTTTTCCTTATCAAAAAGCAATGGAAATCTAGAAGAAAAGATGCAAAAGATGAGGGTTGGGCAACACCATTAACCAATCTCCGATAGTGACTCCGAGTGGGACAAGTATAGGTGGCGATGGGAGTCATAGAAGCGGAGGTCAGAGTGAAGAAGACAAACAAAAATGAAGAGAACAATGAAGGAAGTGGAATACCAGAATTGGATGATGATGACGATGCAAAGATGAATTGGCAAATTTAGGAAATTTCTGCTAAATTAGTAGTAGCAATCAATACATATTTTTTGAACTTATTAACTACTATATCCTATCATTCAATGTTCATTTTAGAAAAGAAAGAATGTATTATAATTTATGTTTCATCATTAAAATTTGAGAACAAAGGGTATTATTACTGTAGAGTGTAGTTTGTATCATATCATCAATGATCATTCATATTCAATTCTTGAATTTGAAATTCCTGAATGAAATTTTGTATTCCAATAGCATACAATAGAGTAAATCAACTAAGAATAACTGAATAAAATAGAGTAACTCAACATACATTGAATTGGAAAACATGAAAATTAGATAGAGCACAATTTGTTTTGTATTCATTTGCAATATATTACAATTTATAGTAGTTCAAAATTCAGAGAAAACTTTGTAGGCCAGTCCAAACATCCTTTGATGGCAGAACAATTTGGTTCATAGTATAGTCACACTCCTGCAACTTCGTTAGCAATTCATATTTGGAAGTGTGACTTGACAACACTGTTGCTTCTAAAACTCCATTCAAAGTTCTCACTGGTTTGATGAAATCCATGAATGTATCAAGAGATATGTCTATAGGAAGAAAGCGTAAACTAGTATTTATTTTGTCTTGCAACCTTATTTTGTAATTTTCTCTTCTAATGAAGTTATTTGTGTCAAATCCCTTAGGCAAACCAAGACTTTCCATATTGACTTTCCTTTGTTCCATCTTTGTGATCTTCTTCTTAGCTTTGTCATCCAATTCCTGTGCTTCCCGTAGCTTCTGACATTTTTGAATGATACTTTATACCTTTATTGAGGCATCAAGGTGGTTGCTAATTCCCTTGTTTGATAGATAACTATCACTCTTACTATAGAGTTGTTGCATAATATCTTTTGCTTTCTTTTCTTTCTTGACAACATCTATGTTCTGTTCAATGTTCTTATGGAGCTTTAAATAACATACTCTCATACTTTGAAGCATTTCAAACCACTCATACAAGCTATTAGACATCACCAATATTTGGCCCCAAATGTGTTCTTTTGCAATCTTCACTAAATTATTATTAGTATTTGTTAAAGTTTGAATTGTATTATTGGCCTTCTTTAGTTCTTCTACCATTTTTTCACAATTCTTTTTCTCTTCCACTGCTTTGTGTTCCAAATGATTGGCTTTATCTGCCTAAGAGTCCAATTTATTTTGTAATTCCCAATTGGAGGCAACATTACTCCCCACGATTTTAAATAACTTTTTTGAACTGACTCTTTCTTCCTCTAGTTTTTTAGTAATTTTTACCAATTTTCCCCTTAGTGCCTTCTGCTCCTGCTCTGCCTACTCTTGTTCCTTCACTATTGCCTCCGCATGTTCCTGCTCTATATCTGCTGATGTAGAGGTCAATTTTTTACTCTTTTTCTATAATTCTTTCAAACTGTTCTTTGAAGCTTTCCTCTTTGCTTTTTCATTGCCAATGTCTGCCTGTAACTTTTCTATATTTTTCTCGAGCTTGCTTTTCTCTCTTTCTAGCTTTAGTAGTGCACTGTAGACCACTTGGTTTGTAGACTTTGACACATTGATTTTGTCCACATTTTTAACTTTGGAAAAATCCATTTGGAGAGTGCTAACTTGAATTTCAGATGGATCTATCTGACTCTCTAGTGGGTTTCCATCTTTATTTGGTGGAATAACAACCATGAACTCCATCATGTCTCTTTTTGGGTCATATGTTGGTAAAACCCTATTGGATGCAAGTTGTTCCTCTACAAATGCATTAAGGGCATGAGTCTACAATGTCTTCTTTATTTCCTTATTCTTGGTTCTTGTTTCTAAAATTTATTATAGAAATCTTTGAAATGAAAATCTGGTGTTGCAGAAGGATTTGAATGTTTGAAAGGTGAACCATAGGCAGAGCTTGCAATGCCTATTGATCTAACTAATGCTCTTTGAGGATTTAAACTTGTAGAGGGTTTTGCTAAACCTGAAACTGCAAATAGTTCTTTAGGATCGAATGTCATTGTTGTCATTGTTCTGGAAACATAAAGCTTTTCCTTCTTGACACTATCTTCTTCTATGGGATTCTGTGTATTTTCTAGTGGCCTCTTTAGAGAGGGAACTTGTTGTATAAGTTGCCCAGTTCCACTGGCACCAGTGCCACTCTAGACCTAGTAGTAGTACCAGACCCAAGGCCTACACCATAATCATAAGCAGTTTTTTCTGTGTCAATTGTATTCCAGACACCTTCTCCTGTGGGACCCAAACCACCACCTTTATAACCCATTTTTCCACAATGATTTCCCCTTTACTATATACATTTTTTTGGTCCTCGTTGGTTCCACTTTGACTCCTAGTCCCTGGAGTAAATGCAATTGGTGGATTATCATCCTCAATTTCTGCATTATCATCCTCACTGTCGTATGCCATGTTAGGATGCTCCAAATTCCACAATTTTCTAAACTCTATATCCTCATCTATTTCATCTAGATCTTCACTGGTCTTTGGTTCACCAAGATCCTTTCTCATACTCCAAAAATCATCCATTTTCATTCTAGTCCATTTTCTATCCTTACAAGCTTCTGCTATTCTCTTTGGTATTTTTATGTTTGATGGATGAGCAACTTTTTCATAGAAATTGTAGGACATCCTAGGCTTTACAATGCCTTGGTTTATTGTTGTCATAATTTGATGAAAACTGTTGAGCTGAAATGTTTTCCTCACTAGAAACTTTCTCCATCTCTTTTGTAATGTCATCCCAGCTATCCTTGTTTTTCAACTTCTCCAGAAATGGTTTACTTTCATGTTGAAATAATTTTGTAGAGTTCTTATTAGCAACAAGCATTGTTTGAATGATGTTGAGTGGATCATACTTCCAGTACCACTCTAAATCAAATTGAAAAAGATCTAAAAAAAACTTTGCCACTTTGAATGTCTTTCTCTCAAATGTTAACCCTCCAATTGAGAAAGGTAAGGAAGGGAATATGCTCTTCTTTGATTGGCCAATGAAGAGTCTATATGTGCTCTCTAGTTGTACTACATATTCTACTGCAAACACCTTGTCTGTCACATGCATTGGAAGTTTGTGGGGTTGCAGCTCTAATCCGTAAAACCTTAGCATACTGTATTCTTCCATTAAGTACCAGTCAGCCAATTGAATTGTGCTTCCAAGTTGGATGCAATCCCTACATGAAGCAGACAATCTGGGCATTGGAGTGCTTGTTATTTTTTTGTACAATGGTGCCAAAAAGAAGTCTACAAAATTACTATAATTCCTTATGTTATCATACATTCTTATCTGAGGTGTCCAGTTATATATTGGAGTACCTGTTGCCCTCTGAATTTCAAGCTTGTTGCCATTGCTCATTAATATTGCAGCATACTTGGCTAGTAGAAGATAGCACAAGTAGGTTCTGAACCTAAATGTCTTAGAATTTCCTCTTTTAATCAATGCTAATTGTTCTTGCATCGATTGAACCATGTATCCAACAAAATTATATCTTACTGGTTCATTGACACAATGGATATCCCAAATGAATTGAATAATGTAGGCACCCACTTCCCTATTGTTTTCCAGTCCTAGGAAAAATGCTAGCGAGTATATAGTATCTTGAACCCATGCCACAAAAATGTTAAAATCATAAGGAGGCTTATGGTTCTCACCCAATGAAGTCTTTGCCTCTGCAACTATTAGACCCTTTATAAATGAATCTTTTGCATTTGGCGAGACTACCTCATATTGTTGTGCAAACAATCCCAGGTCAATATGGATATTAAAGTTTTGTCGGTCAAACCCTAGGTCTAGCAAACTGAGAAATTCTTCCTGGGTTATTGATAAAATTTCTTCTTGATTTTTTATTTATTCACAATTGTTTTTCTTTCTTCATCATAATTTTCTACACAAATCAAGACAATTTATGGGCAAGGGAAAACTTTGGATAACAGCATGTGACCCAAACCAACATCCCACAAAGCAACTTTGTTGGTTTTTGCACCTATCGCTGGGTTAAATTTTATAAAATCAGGCCTCTTTGGCCTAGTTGCCTTACTGCACAATGAATGTTTAATTTCTATAACTCTCCTTTCACCATCAATAACAGGATCATAAACATTGTGGTACTCATCAGTGAAACCAGGGATTTCTACTAGTTTTTTGCAGTTTATTAAAGTTTTCCCATATGCTTGCCTTGGGCCTTGAGTTTTCACTTTCCCCATTGTTTTTCGAAAGAATGAAAAAACATAGATTCATAGATATTTACTAACAAAATCATAGATAATAACTAACTAATTAAGAAAACCCCAATTTAAGAAAACCCCAATTGTACATGTAAAAATTAAAATTTCAAAATCAAGTTAAACTAAATTGTACATGCTAGATATGTTACCCGCAATTAAACTTTGAAATCTGGATAGATAGAAGTTAGAACAGCTAAGGCTCTCACAAATTATAGCCTCGAAATCTTCGGTGATAGTTCAATAGTTCTTTTTAGCTCTACTACTACGAGTTGATAGTTTTTAAAAAATGAAATGTTAAAAACCTTTCGTTAAATATAATGGTATATAATTATACTATAATCTTAACATAATCTTTCTAAAACATACTACATGTCACATAATCTTTCTAAAACATACTACGTGTAACATAATCTTTCTAAAACATACCACGTAATATTTTCAATGAATTACACGTCAATGTGTCACATTTTCGGAGTGAGTTTTCAAAAAAGCTATTTGAAACCCATAGTACTTCTGAAATACAACTTCAACCGTTCATCTCTCGTAATCCAATGATTGTCATGATTTTAAAATATTAATAATTTAATACACACTAATGAATATTAATCATTAACTATATTCACTTAGAATAGCTTATCCATGAAATTTGAACCAATCACCAACCATTAAATGATAAAGTTTGGAAACATTAAAATATTACATGAAACAAAAGTGCAACGCAAATTTTTTTATATTATATAAGGCAAAATTTCATTACAATTCAAATATGCCCATAGACCATATCTATTAATGATTCTTATAATCAAAACAAAAAAGAAAAGCAGTAGCACTTCAAATTTCTTAAAACATTTTCATATTATATTTTTTAACATACGTGATTACAATTTATATCATTTCAAAAACCCTGGTAAGCTACTACCACCAGAGGGAGACTACATAGAATCACAAACTATCCGGTTGAGGCTCCCTTCCTTCTATGTGGAAGTCTAAAGAGAGGATAATGTCGAGGAATTCTTCTAGCCATCGATAGTCCCCGAGTTCCTCCAGTAGGTACCACTTCCGAAGGAAATCCCTCCCAATTTGTGCCCACTTCCGATGATGCATGAGCTACTTAGCATCAAGGTTCAGTAGAAATGGTTTCCTGGGAACATTTACTCTTGGTTGTAGAATCTTAGGCAAATCATTTGCCCAAGGAATTCCAACCCCGATTTTTGAAAATATGACAACATGCACATCATCACTGAGGTACTCTTCTTTGAAAAATTTCCTCAGAAGTATGATAATATCCACCTTTTCCCCCCCAGGTCCAACAGAGATGCCAAGAACTGAGATGAAATGTTAATGTTCACTCTATACCTATTTTCACTCTCCAAAAATTCACGTCTGAGCATCATCCTTATAGCCTCCTTGGTGAAGGCTCCCAACTCTGTAGCAATAGATGCAAGGATTGGGTCTGAGACCAGGCCCAAAAAGGCCTTCTGATCCTCCAAGGTAGTGCATCTCAAATTAATTGGAGTGTCCATTGAAAATCAAACTGATATTAGTATTCTAATTTTTGACAAAAATCAAAGAGAACCTAGCACTCGCAGACTATTTTCACAAATATGCTTTCACAATCATAAATTAATGAGCATAGATCAATCTATTTATAAGTCCTGACTCCTAATTGAAATTATTTCCCCTAAAGATCTAATTAAATCATAAGATAAATGGTAACTGTCCAAAAATCTCCAAATCTTTCATATTTAATGCAACAGTGGGTGAAAATGGAAACAACACTTATGATAAGACTTTTTCTATCTTGGGAATAATGAAGGCCGAAAGGATCATGCCATGCAAGTGGACATAACAATTCTTTATTATAAAAAAAACTTAAAACTTGTGCCCACTCCACAGAAACAATAAGAAAAGTACATTAGTTGCGAAATGGTGACAAGAAATGAAGCTTTACCATTGATGTAAGATCATCAAACGGTCAGAAAACAATGTCCTTATATGAGATGACATTTTCATTCAAGGCATTATTCTATCGAGGTAATGAATAGTTATATGATGTCACACATATCTGTTAGTGAAAATTGAAAGGCGCAATCTAAGAAACTATTAATTCACATTACTTTAATTGATGTCATCACCATTAAGCCTTAACTTTAACTCATCTACTCATCGCCATTAATGAATATTTCTATCTAATATTACCAAAGATTGCCAAAAGAATTCTACTTTTCTAGTGTCAAAAAATGAGGTCATAGACTCACAGTGTCACATGTCTGTTTGATTACAACATATCAACGACCAAAGGTGAATTTCGGGCCTATTGTTGGTCTTCATAATCTTTACGAAAAATTCTTGATGGAATCACGACACGTGGTATGTCACATGGTATGATCCACGTGTCATGATTGCGCTGAGAGTTTTCCATTAATATGTTGATATGTTGTAAATCAAATGGATGTGTGTCGTGTGAGTCTGTGATGTCATAATGATGGGAGTGGGACCCGATGCAACTTCAACATCAAATTTCGGAGGGAATGTGGTGAGATAAAAACTTTAGTGAAAACTCTCTCTGGAATCATCACATGTGTCATTCTTCAAATTTCCAATTATTCAATCGCCATACCAACTAAATTAATTCGCCATAAAAAATAAATTAATTCAAATATTTGGAAAATAGTTTTGCCATATTTTTATAAAAATGGTATTCGTTATTAAAATATTCTCCAACCAATATCCATATTTTGAAACATAATTCGCCATCAATATTAATAATTTTCCTTAAAAAAAAAATTATAGTTGCCATTTTTTTATAAAAATGGTATACACTATTAAAAAATTCACCACCAAATATCCATATTTTGACACATAATTCACCATCACTATTAAAATTTTTCTCTCCAAAATACATGTGATTCACCACATTTTTATACTTTTTTTTTTTTTTTTTTTTTTTTTGGGGGGGGGGGGGGGGTCCCTTAAAGTTATCCTTGAGATACATGTACATGGAATGAAGAATGTGAAAAGAACCTCCAACAGATAATAGAGTACTTGGTAAACCTATGATCTTAATGCCTCCTATCCTAGGGAAACCTCTTATTTTGTACATCTTAGCTACAACTACATCCTTGGGGGCATTATTGGCATGACAAGATAAACATGGGAAAGAAAGAGCTATATACTATATCAGTAGAATATTGGTTGCTTATGAGATCAATTACAATAATGTTCAGAAAGCTTGCCTTGTTGTGGTGTTTACATCTCAAAAACTTAGACATTACATGCTGGCACATACTACACAGCTCGTGGTGAAAATTGATCCTCTGAAATACTTGATAAGTAAAGCTACTCTTACTAGTCGACTGGCTAAATGGATGATGATCCTTTCAAAATTTGACATTGAGTACATTGGTTGTAAAGATATAAAAGGACAAGAAATTGTTGACCAACACGCTGAATTTCCTCTTCAAGTTGATACTCCTATACAAATTGACTTTCCTGATGCATCCATCATGTATGTAATTGAGCGCACATGGAAAATGTTCTTTGATGGCTCACACGCACAGAATGGTGCTGGAGTTGGAATTGTATTTGTCACACCTCATGGATACACTATCCCAAAGTCATACAAATTGTTGTTTCCTTACATGAACAACATAACAGAGTATGAGGCTTTGACAAATGGAATTAAAATGGCTATTGAATAGAGGATTGATGAATTACATATCTTTGGAGACTCTCAGCTTATCATCAATCAAATTAATAATGACTATCAAACAAAATGATGAAAACTTGATTCCTTACAAGAAGATGATTGATGATCTCAAGGGCTACTTCTCTTTTGTCACATTTCAGCATATTCCTAGAGCTAAAAATAGGGCAGTTGATGCTATGGCTACCTTGGCTTCTATCTTATAGCTGGAAGAACTTGAATCTAGATTTCAATTCCTAGTGGAAGAACTACACTATCCTGCCTAGGAATCCCCTAACAACTATGTGATTTACACTATAATTGGTCATGATTCCTCTCACTATGCTAAAATATACTCTTACCTACATGACCAAATCATTCCTAATAACCTAACCCACAATGAGAAATGACAACTCATTTGCAATGGTTCCCGCTATACCACCATCTCCGATGACTTGTTTAGGAAGGGTCTAGATGGAACATTTCTTAGGTGCTTAGAAAATGATGAGTCTGAACGTGCGTTAGCCAAAGTCCATGATGGCGTATGTGGGTCCCACTCTAATGGTCTTATGTTAGCTCGAAAACTACTAAGGGCTGGTTACTATTGGCCTAATATGCAGATAGATGTTGTGTTCTATGAAAAGTCTTGTAAGAAGTGTCAAATACATGAGAACTTGATTCATGCTCCATGACAGGATCTTATTCCTTCTATTACACATTGGCCTTTTCAATAATGGGATTTTGATTTGATATGCCAAATTCACCCTAATTCATCTAGTGGACACAAATTCATCATGATTGCAACAAAATACTTCACAAACTGGGTTGAGATTGTTCCTCTTTCAGTTGTTACAGGAAAGCAAGTATCTTTGTTCATCCTTAATCACATCATCTATCACTATGACATACCCTCCTCCATAGTTATTGATAATGGAGGACAATTCAAAAATAAGGATCTCAAACAATTATGTAAGAAATTTAATGGCCAGGCTGAAGCTTCTAACAAACATTGCTGAAAATATTACACAGGATAGTGAACATGATAGGAAGGGGTTGACACTTAAAGATTAATCATGCATTATGGGCTTATAGAACTAGCATTTGCACACCTATTGGCACTATGCCCTTTGCACTTGTTTATGGATCTGAAGTTGTCTTGCCTCTTGAGGTTGAGATTGTTGGAAAAATGGTAGTGCTCCCCTTAGGACTCATGACATGGCTTAATCACCTTCTGTGTCTTCTATAGTCTATTGGTTGTATCAGGCATTAACATGTTGATCTTTGGGTGCAACAACAACCACTACTTGTAACAAGTGGTATCAGAGCTTGGTCATAGGTTTGAATCCCCTCGGGTAATGCTGAGGGGAAGATTATTGGAAAAATGGTCAGTGCTCCCCTTGGGATTTGTGACATAGCTTAACCACCTCCTGTGTCTTCTATAAGTCTAGTGGTTGTATCAGGCATTAATAGGTTGATCTTTTGGTGCCACAACAACCACTACTTGTAACAAAGATACCTTTCATGAGGGTTTCATTGGGAGGCCTTATCACCGATGATGGCTACAAAATCATGTGTATATAAGAGTTAGAACTTCTAGATGAGCATAGAAGAGATGCATTCGATCACATGAGGGTATATCATAAAAGGATGTCACAAAGTTATAACAAAAAGGTTCATTCCATAGAGTTTCAAGTTGGAGATCTCGTCTTGAGAGAGAATCCCAAGAATCAATAGAATAGAGTACAGAAAGGAAAATCTGAACCAAACTAGTTGGGTCCCTACATAGTTATTGTTACTTTTAGATCTAATGCTTATCATCTTTCTACACCTGAGGGGGAATATCTCCCTGAACCTATCAACATCCTTCATCTAAAGAAGTTCTATGCATGATTCTACAAGAGCTCTGTACATATCTTAAGATCTTGAAAAAACCCCTAAAAATTGATTTATGATCTTGAAAAAATGATAATCTTGGTGAAACAGGCACCTTGATATATCCAAAAAATCAAATATCAAAAATTACAAAAAATAGAAAATAGAAAAATGTGCCTTGGTGAAAACCTAGAAACATGCATCATGGTAGCAAAAATAAATAATATTTCCAAGTGGTGAAAACCTAGAAACAAATGCTACTTGAGACCCATGCACATGTATCTATCAGCTTATCGCTTTGCACTTTGAACCTTTTCGACCTCCATTTTCCTGTCTCCTTGGTCTGGAATTGGTCTTTGTCTTGGGCTCAGGGCATGAACTATATTCTCTTTTAGTGGGCGATGGTGTCTCTTAACGACTCACCCTAAACAATGTTTTTCAATACTTCCTTTGACATCGAGTGTTTCTTAACACTTATCAGATATGCTATCTTGAGTTGATGCTTTGTGTGCAGTCTAGGATTGTGCGATATTTCTCACTTATAAGCATGAGTCCTAGTGAGTCAATAATTTTCTTTTCTTTTCACACCGTGCTTAAACTAAAATGACTGAGACATGTTATGACTTATTTTCTTTGTGTGCTATTTGACTGATGATTTTCACTGAGTGTTCCCTCCTTAGTTTCTTTGTGATGCTACAACTAGAGGACTGGGGGCATACGCCATATTTTCTTTGATTTCTGCTTGTGGGTATCACTTTAATGATCTTAGGTATCTCTTTCTTTCATCCCTTGGACACTTAGGAGATTTAGAGCTATATCCTTGACTGTTACATTATATTTTCTCACGCAAGACCATACTCATGGTTATTTTAGCAGTCATGCCTCATACTGATATAATCTTGCAACATTAGCTTGGAAATTGTGTTCAGGTCATCTTGACACTTATGTCTTGATGCTTACATATGTTTACTACATTCTATATGATATAGATCATATTCATATCTTCATAGTTGCATTCACACTAGTGATGGTTGTATGATCTTGGGATGTCCCTTAATAAGGCTCGATGATAAAAACAAGGACCAATGAACCCTTACAAATTTCACTTTGCATTTTTCATGGTAGCTTGCATTTCTTAGGTGCATTCTTAGTTTCATTCAAGTTTGGAGAGAGTCTCCTTCATCATCATTAGACAATTAGTCAACTACGCTCGATCATGTATCTTTCTTTCTTCTATCTTGATCATATCTTTATCGCCTCTTCAAACTTTCACTCTTTCGCCCTTTCCTGTCATCACAAGGGGTTAATCATATCGTCATATTTGATCTACTCAAAGGGTTATATTTTTAGAGCATAAAGAATCAAAAAACATGAGAGCATCATAATAAATCAGAAGGCATGAGTACATCATCAATATCATATGATGCATGTGCAGAAAGTAATCTATGAGCATAAAATAAATGAGACAAGTACACAATACATCGACATAATCAGGTATCTCATATAAATAAAAAATGAATCATGTCTGAGTACACTAATGATATCAAAATCTCAAGTCAAAATAGGAGATAGAGCCCTAAATACAATCTAAGACTAGCTTCCACCCTCCTGAGAAGGTGGATCTGGTGGAGGAGCTTGGGTCCTGTCTGGTGCCTGTACTGCACCCTCTAATCTACCTGTGTACTACAAGTAGTCTGGTACTCTCTAACCCTTAGGTACCATGGCTATATAGGCCACATAATAGTAGGTAGATTTGGCCCCATGTCACTGCGCCTCCTACCATGCTTGGTCCCTCTCCTGGCTCATCTCTTGTATCTAGGCCCTGTCATCTTGTTGCTAGTCTCTCATGGCTATCATAATTTGTGCCTATTGTAACTTTGCCTCTAGTGCAGTGATCCTCTATGCCAGTCCATCATCTACAGGTGCCATCATGTCCTTTGATTAGCTACCCTTGTCCACTCGTGGCCTCCTCACTAGTTACTCCTCCGACTCATTGATATCCATCACCACGACCATCCCTCAAGACCTAGACCTGGATGGCCTGCTACAAGAAGGGGCATCACCCTTGGACCTGCTAGCATTGCCTCCTCATCCCCTCCTCCCTCCACCACCCCCATCTCCACCATCATCATCTCCATCCTTGCTGCCTCCAACTCTCAAGTTTGTAGGAGCTGTAAATCTAGGGTATGGGTGCTCTTAGATCTATCTCCTATAGTCTGAGGTGGTCCCTGCATCTGTGACCCTAAGGAGTAGATCAAGCACTCCCCTCTATAGTTTTTGTGTGCCATAGAGGCATATATCATATCTCAACATAGGGCCCCATTTGAGGTCCTCCTCCTCCCTATACCTTGCATAGTCTATGGTCTCAGTGCTAATCCCATGTACCCTGCCAAACTATCACTATACCCTATTGATGAAAAATCTCTCAAGGATACCTATATGTCTACCTAGTAGTGGTCAGTTATAGAACATGAAGGATAACTCATCTCTGGCCTCTATCCACTACTCATAGTCTATGTATGGATGCTAGACAATAGAATGCAGATCATCTAACGTACAACGCTAGTATGGAGTATCCCCCATGTGTCTCTGCTTGATAAAACTTGAATACCTATATATGTAGGGTTTGCCTCTCTATCTAGGCTATACCCTAGGGCAGATCATGACGATATTCTCCCACACTCATACCTGTGCCAAGATGGCCCCTACTGACCAACTCTTCCCCTCCTGTAGACTATATCATGAAACTCATGATACATGTCTGCAAGGAGAGAGGGTCCCCATGCCATGCATCTAGGATGAGATAATAGATCTATAACTAACTTGCCCCAACCAGACTGGAATCCTCTTTGGCTCCTATTTTCTTCGAGGACATGAATGATCAAGGAACACAAAATACATGTGACAGGGTAATCATCACTATAGCTATCCATCATTTGCTTCGAGAGGATGGTGTGGTCGAGAATGGTGAAGTCTCCAAACACATTGTGTAGACCAACAATCCCATCTACAGGTGACTGAACAAAATAAATCTGCATCATACAAGATCAAGTTTCAGTATCAATACTAGTGTCAACATCAACAACAGTAAACATAAGTACATCTCAATCAAGAATCTATAGTTATCAAAGGTACTTATTGGATCTCCATGGCATGCAATGCCAAGAATATGGTACACATCCTCAAGTGTAACTATGACCTCTCCAATAGGCAGGTGAAAGGTATTATGCTCTAAATGAAACCTCTCAACAAGTGTGGTTAGCAGTCCATGGTTTGCCCAAATATGGGGCATATGTAATAACTCTCTGAGGCCCATGGTATCTAGAGTGCCTCTCTCATCAACTGACAATTGAGGACCCAAGTGTAAACCTACCGTGTGAGATGCTTGGATGGCTAGATCAGGGAAATGTCACTGCATCGTAGGCACAAGAAGAAAAACATTAGAATACATCACAAATATGTCAGAAAGTGACTAAAGGCATCAACAAAACATCAACAATAGATCAAAGTACTCCTAATCAAGTCACTAAGTAGTCAAGTACTCAATTTCTTTTAGACGATATTCAACAAACAACTTTTGGTTTGTACGATACTTCATAACATATTAGTGCAACACTTTAGCATGGTACGATATTTTGCACTGTATTGTACAGCCAATGGGTGGCCCTTGTGCGATACACCACATAAAGGTCATGCCACACTTCAAAGTTGTGTGAAACATCCTATGATGTTTCTCACTAAAGGCATGTGTCATTCTAAATTTTCATACAAAAAATTTCAAAAAACATGCAAAAAATGACATAAATAAAGCAAAACAGGAAAAAATTTCAAGTACTTATTGCTTGGGGATACCCTCGAGGCTGGTTGTGCAACCGACTAAGCTCAAAATAGTGTTGATCAATGCGTACTTACCTATCTACCATTAGAAATCTCTATCTCACTTTGGAATCACTAGAAGTCAAAAAGCACAAATGATTTGAAAATTGACCCTTTGGGCCCCTTATATAGTATTTTGACCTAATTTTTCAAAGTCTCTGATTTTTGTGGAAATTGCACCCTTACCTAATTTTGATGCCTTGGATCCATTTTCAGGAACGAAATCAAAATCCAACTTCATCTTGATTATAAAAATCATGATTTAAAATTCTTTTCTTCCATGTGCAGTTGTTTGACCCTTTGAGGCTAATCTCTTTGATCTTTTAAGGCAATCACCATTTTATCTCTCCTACATCATCATTTCATCATCCTTTCCTCTTGATTTGACCTAATACTAATGCTATACCTTTTTGGGCAACCTTTTTCTAACTGGGGTAAACTTTTCATCACGTAGTGGTCAAACTTGGCCTTGTGTGCTTATCGATCATCTTGAACCTTATCTTATCTTGATTTTGATCAAATTTATCTCATTTATGTATCTACTCTACCTTATTTTGATTTTGATCCTAAGGGGGCAAGAATAATCTATCTCTTAAAGCTGCAAATTGGTTCTGCTATCTTATCTATCTTTGTTAGTTCTCATTCGATCAAGTTCAGAGTCTGATCTATCTTATCTACCTTTTCTAGTTCTCATTCGACCAGGTTCAGGATTAGCTATCTCTTTGTGCTCTGTTCGATCAAGTTCAGAGTCAAATCTCTATGATTTACCTTGACATCATCATTCTTTAACTTAATGTGTTCCCAAATCGCTCACACATTAGTCAAAGAGGGGCAAATGTAATCACCCAAAAATGGTCTAGTAAACCTTGAGCTCCACTCTAACATTGAAATTTAAAATACTAGACTTTATCTTATGCTTAATCAATCTTGCGTATTGATTTAATATCTTATTTCTTGATCAAATCATTATTTTATCATTTATTTGATGATATCCTAAAGTTTGACCACTTTATTCTAAGTTTTGTTTAATTAAAAGAACATGTCCCCTTTTAATTAAATAAAAATCCACTTTATCCAATGTGTGCACATGAAAAAGGAATTTCTTAATTTAAAAAAGAAAAGAAAAGACTTTTTGTCTACACATTGATTGCACATTCTTCTAGGTGAGTGGAATCTTCTTTTGCCTCTTAATCTCTTCCACACATCTTTTTGCCTATTAACCATATCCATTGATTTTGCCTCTTGAGAATCTTGTTCCCTAAAGTCAAAATAGAGATTATTCTCCACCCTTGGATTTGGCCTCTTGATTTCCACCGTCCATTTCTCTTTAAAAGGAGGCTCTCTCCTCATTCTTTCATCCCTAACCCTAGATCTTTGACTTATGCTATCATTTTTTTTACTTGCATTCTAGTTTACTTGCATTCTTAGCTTAGCATTTCCTCATTGAATTTAGCTTAAATAATATAGATTAAATAGGAGTATTGTAATCTTGTTAGATTAGCTTGATTTCTTGTTCTTGCATTTGCATTCTAACTTAGTTATTGCATTTCATTTAGATCTCTCATCTTGCATTGTCATTTTGAATCTTCCATTCTATGGTTCACCTTGCAAGGGTTTCTTATTGAGGTTCATCTGAGAGCCACTATGGATAATATTTAGATTCTTGCACATCATAGATAGGAAGCTATAAGCCGCTTCTTAATATTTTCCTCTTCCATGGATTCTCTCAAGTGTAATGGTTTATAGAAGTGTGTCACATTTTGATCACACACTGAGCACATCTAACAAGCTACCAAGATACAAGATTGTAATAAACCCAAGATGCTCTTGCATCAATCTATGAATACAATGATAAGGAAACATGCAATCACCAGCTTCGCAACCTCTAAAACATCAAATCCTAGTCATACCAAACCAAATACTCACACACTACTCACAAGAACATTGTGACACCAACAATCGAAAAATCAATCAATCCTCATTCAAACTATCATACCAACCTCTGCAAACGTCTGTAGATGATCTATAGATACCTTTGAGCAATAACTCACAATCGCAACTCAAGATATTCAACATAGCACATGATCAATTGAAATCCTTTATATTGAACGCATTGATCACACTATTTGAAACAATAACTAGTATGTTGACATCAATGAATTTTTTTTAATGTTAGCACACCCAAAATTCAAAACTATGACATTCTCAACAATCTTCCAATAGTAGCAACAAGGGCTTATTTCCCAACCACACATCCTTTGGTGCCTTATCAACAAGTGGTAAAGTAGGATATCTATTTACCGGCTAACAAGCGGTGGCTACAACTTTAGCTCAAAATTTTTATTGAAGGCCAACAACACTAAGCGTACTCCTATACCTCTCCATCAATATTATATTCATTCTTTTTAAAACTCCATTCTACTAAGAGGTGGATGGAGTTGTCTTATGCTTCTCAATCCCATGGTCCTAATAGAACTTGTTGAAATCTACTGAGAAAAACTCACCACCATTTTTAGTCCTTAAACACTTAATCTTTCTATAAGTCTAATTCTCAACAAGAGCCTTAAACTCCTTAAAATGACTAAAAACTTTAGATTTACTTCTAATAAAATAAACAAATGTCATTTGTAGTAAATCAATGATATAAAATATATAGATTTTAAAATTGAAGGAACATTAACAAGACACAAAACATTACAATGTATCAAGTACAACAACCTAGAAGATTTGAGAACCAAACACAATTTAGTTTACCATATATATATAGTGTTTGCATAAATAAAACTCAATATTACAATCATTAAGCCACTCAACAAGATATTTATTTCAAGTTTTTGAGACCCTTCTCACCAATGTGACCAAGTCTTTGGTACCATAATATTGTCTTTTCTACTAGAAGTTTCATCTCCAAAGCATTGGCACCCTTAGGTACCCATAAAGCATGGCCATCAGATGTAGAAGAAACTATCCTCTTTATATCTTGATTTTGTGGTGAGGATGAAGAATATAGAGCCCTATTATTTAACCCCACATAAGAACTACTACATTGAATTGTGCATGCATCCAATTTGTACAAGGTGCTAATTTGAATACTCTTAGAAAGTGCCATAGAACCTCTAGTTATATTACATCCTCTTTGTGAGAAAAAAGACCTATAGATCCACATCACTCAACTTACTTATAGAGAGTATATTGTGTGCAAAAGTTGGGATGCATGTAACACCATCTATCCCCTTCACTTTGTCATAAGGGAACCTAATATTGACTCTTTCACAACCAATGACCTTAAGATGAGAGTCATTACCAAAATACACCTTCCCACCATTATATTCTTCATACTTTGAAAACCAACTCTAATATGAGGTTATGTGAAAAGATGCACCTGAATCTATCAAGCATACATCTTCTAATGCATAGGTTTCCAAGGCTACAAAAAATACTTCATCATCATCCTTGGAGGATTTTTTTGAATTTTTAATAGAGGATCTCTTCTTCTTCTTTTTCTACTACTTACATTATTTTTGGAAGTGACCAGGTTTGTCACAATTCCAACATTTTTCCTTGGACTTTCTAGGAGACTTATATCTACCATGGGATTTGGAATTGCCTCTTTCATCTTTTTTATCCTTCTTCTTGCATTTCTCTTTTGGTCTACCACGAAATGCAATAGCCCCCTTAATTGAAGTAGAATTTTTCCTCCACATCTCTTTAGAAAGTAACAATGCTACCACCTCATCCATCTTGAGATTAGTAGTTGCAATCCCAATAATCATAATAAGGTAGTCCCATGTGTCAGGAAAATAATGCAATAGAAGCATACAATAATCTTCCTCAATCTTGTCACCAATAGAACCTAATAGAGCAACAGCCATATTGAATGTATTTAGATGATCAACAACCAATGCTTAATCTTTCATCTTTAGAGAATAAATATTTTTTTCTAAAAAAAAATCTTGTTTACCATATATTTAGCCCAATCAAAATCTCCAATATTCTTCCAAATAGCTTTCTCAATATTCTCTTCATGGATGTTCATGAGCACTAAATCATCCATCCAAAGTCTTATCAAACCCTTGTCTTTCTGTTCCATTTTATCCCATTCTTCCTACAATGTATTTTGGGGTTTTGTTGAAAAAATTACAGCCCATAGATCTCTATCTACAAGCATCTCTTCCATTTTGAGTTTTCACAACTCAAAATTGCTTCCATTGGACTTCTCCATATCAAATTTTACAGATGCACTTTCCATCTTCTTCCTAGAACAAGAGTTTGAAAATACTCTACAAAAGCTCCTACTCAAACTAAGATTAGCATAAAAAACCCACTACCCAACAATGGAACCAAAACTGGCTAAGCTCTGATACCAACTGAAAGGAAGCAAAGGTACAAAAAATACTTCATAACACTAATCTAGTGGAGGAGATAATGGAATTTTTCTTTATAAATCTTAACTATTATAAAGTCAAAATCACATTCACAAGGAGATAATAACATGCATAAAGATTATACCATAGAATACATGATATATCGTGGGGAAAACCCTTTCGAGATAAAAACCCCACACTCCAAAAGCATGATAATTTGTAGTATTGAAATAATAGTTACAATATAATAGAAGTACACAACTTCTTCCATAGGAGTATTCAACCAACAATCCAACTATCTAAATCAATTTAGATAGCATAACACTTCATCCTACAAACATGACATAAGTCATACTCTCCAATCTACCCTTTATAGAGAAATACAACACAAGAGGTAGCTTCTAGATGAAGATACAAGATGGGGTCATGCATAACATTTGGCACCATTTTTGAATCACCAAAAAGCATACAAATGACACATGTACGTCTCCAAATGAGTCTCCATTCAAACCTTGTATTTTGGGCATCCAAAATTTACTATTTTGAGCTTCCAAAAATTACTATTTTGAGCTATGATAGACGTTCTTATGCATCTTATAGCTATCATAGGAATCCACCATAAATATTTTCATAACTTACAACTTACACATGTCAAAGAATTTTTCATAACTTGATTATGAGTAGCACATTCTCTTACAACTCATCATAACCGAACTTGGGCACCACCTTCTCTATGAAAAAGGTATCTCATGCCACTTATCCAAATTTTCATAGAGTATGTCATAGACTGACACTTGTCAAGATCCTTAAAGTGGGATGCATACCTCCACATGTGCAACATATGTTTCATATAGTCATCGCCAAGTAAGACTCCATTGAGTGTGTGGGTCCCACTAGATGACTAGATATTTATAGGCAATTAATTAATTAAAATAATAAATAAATACAACAAATAAATGAAAAATTAATATTAGCATTTACAAATTTTGAGACACCCTAATCCCAAATGGGGACACTTATGTACTACATGCCCCTCTTCTCCATAATAGAAGTGGATTTCATGGACGTCCCCTCTTCTTGATCCTTATCCAATCTTCCTTTTCCTCTCTAATCTCCATTATTTTTATCACAAGAATGGCAAGTGTTATCTTCTTTATAGTTTCAAGTGTTGCTACCTTCCTCATTCTTCTACTGGTCTTCATTTCATCTTCCATACTATCTTATGCCAATCTTTCCATCATGACCTATTCCTAACTACTTTCGTTCAAATCTTGTATTTAGATTCTCTTCCACCTTTAGGGAAAATAGGTAAACATCCTCCAAATATTCTATTTAGATTCTCTTCTACCTTTAGGGAAAATAGGTGAACATCCTCAATAGTATACATTCTTACAAAAAATAACTCTTCTTGAATACTTACTTCAAGCCATTTATGTAATTGGAAACTTTCTCATTGTTGACCTTAGAATGACTTGTTTTGAACAAGACTTGATATAACTCCTTTGTGTACTCTTTGATAGATTTTCCCTCTTGCTTCAACCCTTACATCCTTTTGAACAAATCAAGCTCATTGTTGATAACATTAACCAATTTTTCAATTTGTCTATCATTTGATCCCATCTCATTATTTTCTCTTTTCCTCTTCTATTTCTTTTTAAGGATCTCTCACCTCTTCATATTCAAAATACTCCTCCATATCATTGATCCAATTGATCAATTCCTCTGGATTTATATTTCAAGAAAATGTATAAACCTTGATGCTTGACCTCTTTCTAATCTTGGAAATGATCCTACAAATTATATCTTCATTAGGATTTCTCACTTCTTGTTCTCTTCTAGATTATTCTTCTTCGTCTTTAGATTCATCCTCAATTTTATCTCTTTCTCTAATATAAACTCCTTTACATATCTCCTCTTGTAGTGCTTGGAATTGTCTTTGGAGTTCTCTAAAATCCTCTTTTGTCACAATAACATTTCTTCCACTACAATTCATTCATGGAGGTATTTTTTATCAATTTTCTCACAAATCCACACCCACAGTCTTGGTGCAAACTACCTCATGTTTGACAATTTTTTTACACACTCAAGAAATTCTACTCTAATACTACTTGATGAAGGGTACTCCCCTTACAAATCAAAACACACAATAAAACAAAAGATAAATAAATAGAAAATGCAAGAAATAAAATACTTTAAAAATAAAATAAAATCCTGGATTAAAATGAAACTACAACATTCAAATATAACATGCTACAATCGCATAGGCTTTTTCATTATAATAATTTGTAAGCTAAAGCCACAATCTACACTACTGGAATTGTGTTGTGTAAATCTTGATTTGTCCACTTTATCTAGAATGTATGACTAGTGTAGAATATTATGGAAAAGTGTAACCCCATTTTTGGACAACAAAAGCCTAACTAACCATTTTCCCACTCAATATTTTATTGGAAATAAAAAACTTTGATTTATGGTAGTTGAACATCTAGGAGCCATAACTCTCAATTTGGCTTTCAGATCCTTAATCATCACATATCATAAAAAAAGATTGTGAAGAGACTTACAACAATAAGTTATGCCTTGTTCAACTTTCAAACTCATATAAGGCCTCTAAGGACGTCAAAATTGTATTTAGATATGTATTGGATAAATTTCTTAGAAAAATTGAACATCTCTCAAATTCCATAGGATATTGGGATGATTATTTAACCATTAGCTTCATTTCACTATCTAGGAGGCCTATGTAAGATTTCATGCAAAATTGCCAATTTACTAAAAAATAGTAACCCTGCAATTTTTAACCCTTATTGACAATTAAACAATACTTTTCAACGATGCAAGATTGCTCTTACACCATGAATGCTCCTAAATTATAATTTGTAAGTGACTAAAATAAATAGATATACATGCCAATTTGATGATGATCCACTAATTTAGTTCATGACTCTTTGTGACATGAAAATTAATACAACTCATCCTTTCACCTATTATTCTATGATAAAAATATAACATTAGCTTATAGAGTTATCTACGTGTCATCTTATAATAGTCTAATCAATTATAAAACATTCACAATGATTTTGTAAGTAAAAAATCTTTTCTTTCTACTCCAATTTATAAGTTCACCCCTAGATCTCTTGGTTTGCTCTAATAGATGAAATTAATAGCTATTTAAAGGATTCACATGTGAATTTTGGCATGTGTAAGTTTTTTTTTTCTTAATCTCCATGTCTAGACTCAAACTCGGTGCCTTTCTTTTAGTTGGTTATCTTTAGTTTGCTTTCCCTTTATCTTTAGAAAAACCCTCAACGTGCTTCCTATATATGTCCACCTCTTTTTATTAAGAAATCAATTTATGTTTGTTTATTGAACAACTCCAATTTCATGTAAATATGAGACCAACTAGCAAGCTTCCAAGCTTCTAGATTTAACCTTTTCCACAACTATGCAAGCTATTTGCAATATTGACTCTAGACTATAATATTTCCCCTTTTCAACATTAAAGACAATTACATTATTAAAAGAGAGGGATACTAAGCATTTGGGTTCTTGAAGACATTGCCAAACACTAAATTTTCTCCAAGCATTGTATATACCTAATTGTAGGTGTGAAATTCTAGTCATATTTGCTTTTAAGTTGTTAGATTTTTTATTTTATTTTATTGAAACAGATGTAAGATATTTTTATAACTTAGACTTTGGGTTAAGGAAATTGTTTGATTTAGATTTGGTTAAATATTTTTGTTTTAGGTCACTAAAAATCTATATTGGTTTTGTATTTAAACATCTTTAGAATTTACAGCTTAAAAAATATATTTATTTTTTCTTTCAAGCTTGTTATAGAAATTAACTTAATTTTTTTCAATTTTAACACAAGAAAAAATGTTTCAATTCATAACAATAGTTTAGACATTGAAATATGTAAAAAATACACATAGATATTTAAAATAAATGTAGTTTTCTATTTATGTCTATGATTGAAAAAAGAGTGTAGTTCAAAATTGTTTTACTCCTTTTATCTCTTATTAGCTGCTTGTCATAAATTATGTGAAAAATAAAGAAAAGTTTTAGATTTCTCCATATTGTATTTGTTTAAAAGAAAAAAAAAGGTTTTAACTTTGTGAATTTGTTTCTATTTGCAAAAGATAACTCATATTGTTGTTTTATATTATTATTCTAAAAAGATAAAGAAAAGATCTATCAAGTAAGTTTTAGATTTGTTTTACAAAAGGTTTTAGATTTTAGAATTAATTATATCCATTTCATAAATAAGTAAGATAATATAAAAATGATTTTTTTTTAATTAGTCATATTTTTATTATTTTATTTTAATTGATCGATAAATCTATACAAATTAAGAGAAGTATTTTCTTTTGGATAATTGATTATTTAGTTTTTTTAAAAATTCATTGTGTTAATTTATTTAATTTGTTTGGGGACTGTAAGAATCAAGCAGACCCCTATAAATTACAATGCATCAAATAAACTTTTAATGTGATTGGTAATGCTGGTGCAACATGCCCTTTGGTACCACGTAGGCTAGGGGGATATTAAAACTCATGCCTATAATAGGAAGCTCTCACCAATTGAGCTAAGTCTCCAACATAATTTATTTAGTTTATTATAAGCATAATACTCTCATTTTTTTTTACTTAGATTCATCTTATTTGCAAGTAAAATCCACATTTTTTTTTGAATTATAAAAGGAGCAAAAAAATATTTACATTCTAAATACGCTTCAAACACTTCTAAGTGTGCAAAGATTTGAGTTCAAAATAATTAATCATCAAACTCAAATAATTCAACCAAGATAAAACATAATGAATGGTCAACAATTTGCTTTGAATTTAAACAATCAACAAAATCTAAACATCAAATCAAATGAATCAAGAGGACCTTCAAATTCCCCTCTCAACTTCATAGGCCAAATTTCATGTTAATGTGTCCTAGCTTGAGGTTGGATCCGGTGAAGGAAATCCTAGAGGAGTTGAGGTAAACCTTACCTACTCTTGTCACTATTGTTCAAGAACAAGTGATTATTCTTGAAGTCATCTAATGTAAGATAACTTGTTTGGAGACTATTGAACACAAAGACTTAATTTATATATTCTATTGTGAAACCTCATGCCTGGAAGAAACTCTATAGTTAAGCGCGCTCAAGTTGGAGTAGTACTGGGATGGGTGACCTCCCGGGAAGTCCCAGTGCTTCACCTCTGTGAGCATCACCTAGATCCAATGGGTGCTAAGTGTTCCATTCATTCTCATGAGAGATGGATTCATGTGAACCACTACTCATGAATCATGGGTCATTGAGTTTGACTCAAAAACTACACAGTTAAATCCTGATAGCAATATCACAATTTGACTTGCTGTGGAAAATATCTCCTACTTATCAATTGATGAGCTTAAGGGGCTTTCTAATGAGTGGTTCATAAGGCACAACACTTGGTGAAGGTTTTGCAAATGGGGTTGCAAGCAGAGTGGGTTTAACCATGGAAGAAACTCCGTAGTTAAGCGCACTCAAGCTGGAGTAGTACTGGGATGGGTGACCTCCCGGGAAGTCCCGATGCTTCACCTCTGTGAGCATCACCTAGATCCAATGAGTGCTAAGTGTTCCATTCATTCTCATGAGAGATCGGTTCGTGTGAACCACTACTCATGAATCATGGGTCATTGAGTTTGACTCAAAAACTACATAGTTAAATCCTGATAGCAATATCAAAATTTGACTTGCTGTGGAAAATATCTCCTACTTATCAATAAATAAAGAATCATATAATTTACACAAATCACACACATTAACCTAACACACAAGGTTTCATTTCATATGACACTACACACATTACATTTGTCCAAATTCCATGAACATCTGAACTTGTTTAACAAACCCCCTTTAACCCATTATTCATCACTCCTTCCATGAGAAAAAGATAGTCCATTCCATCAATTACCATTAGACTAACTCTTGTGATGCCAATAATGAGTTGCCACTTCATTTGTCCATCAAGAACAATCACGCGTGAACCAATTTTATGTCATGTAGATCTTGAATAGGAAGTAGTCAATTTGTTGAATGTGGAATCTTCATCTAAACCAATTCTAAAATTCTAAAACAATGATAAATTATAATGAAATAAATTTCTGAATTCGATTGTGTAAGAGTTTTTAGCATCAACGTTTCGGATCACACTCTGTGATCCATCATCAGAATGAGAAAGTGCAAGGATGAAAAGTGAATATGCAGACTCAGACCCTTCTTATTTCTCTTGTGAGAGGTTGAGTCTGCATATTCACTTTTCATCCTTGCACTTTCTCATTCTGATGATGGATCACAGAGTGTGATCTGAAACGTTGATGCTAAAAACTCTTACACAATCGAATCCAGAAATTTATTTCATTATTATTAATGGATTGTAGAAATCTCATATTGTTAAATGATAAATTAACTTCTAACAATTCCCAAAGAGATTCCTACCATTACTAACCAACACAACTTAATATTTATATTCATTTCTTTATTTTTAACTCAACTTTTATTTATATTTTCAATAAGGGCCTGTTTGGTTGGGGAATTGGAAAAACCCAGGTTATGCATAAAATCTTGGTTATGCATAACCTGGTTGTGCAAACCCTGGTTTGCACTTTTCGGGACCGTTTGGTTCCCCATTTGGGAATGAGAATTTCAACCAAATGAAATTCTCATTCCCTGTTTGGTTGAACATAAAGGCAACCCCTGAGTTTGTGAAGTTTTTGGAATCTCCCAACGAAGATCTGCAGCAGGAGGCAATTTGGGCATTAACCCATCTTGTAGACGCTCATGTGTTGTGCTCAGATGGAATCTCTCTCAATATTAAACAGGGTTTCTGCCATTTCAGGGCAACATTTCTACCATCGATTGTAGTGGCACTCCAGAAACAACTCGTCAATCAAGCAAATAGCCCCTGTTTCCATCAGCCTCGGCACCAGATCGAACTCGGTGCCTTCCACGTCCATCTTCATAACCACAAAATCATTTGCAGAAACTGTGTTCTTCAGCCACTGCGAAATCGAAGCCCTGGACTGTTTTAACACTCTTGTTGGTTGCAAAATTGTTGGTGCCACTGGGTTGAATTCTGCCCATTTCTTTCGCTTCAATGGCGCTGCCTGCATCCCTGTTGATCTCAAAGCTTAGGCTCTTGTTTCTCACCCAAGCTGCGTAGGGCAAAAGCTTTAAAACACACGAAAACAAAGAAAAAAATTGCAGACAAAACGGTTTGACTCCAAAACCCTGGAGTGGGCCGAACCCGACGACGAAGTTAAAATAGGTTTACTTTTCTCCAAAACCGTGGAGATGAAAGTCATTCCACCTCCTCAGCCGGAATTCCAGCATACACGTTTTTGCCCAAATGAAATTATGCAAATCCATATTCGCATTTTTTAAACAGTCACCAAACAGAGAATTGCACCCCAAAACCAGGTTATGGGTCGTGTAACCCGATTTTGGGGTGCAACCAAAGGGGGCCTAAAAGATTTTATATCAACTCATATTCATTTAGCTCGGAGCACAAATTAAATGTCAAAACCGAAGATTGAAAATTGAAATTATCCAAACTAGTATATTTCTCGTACTATAGACTCATTTTTCGTCTATTTAGTCAATCATATTGGTCCCTATTTGATCAGGACTATGTATTTTATGCCTGTGGTTTATCTTCCGTTCCGATAAGAAACCCTAGAGATAGCCTTGCCAATGCCGCATCACAGCATGAATGCCGAGGTTTTTTTGAGAAAATTTTAACAGGGCTATTGTCTTACATTATGAGCCAGAGCCATTCTTTGATCATGACAGTTAACATGTCATGCAGAACTGTAGCCGGTAACGATCAGAGGGACGATGCAAATCTTTAAATACTGGAGAAAACATACCACGAGAACAATGAACAAAATCATCAGCAGAGGCTTGGTTACTAACCAAGGCCTGCCCGATTCAAATGCAAGCAAAAACGAGGAATTTATTAACTATATATGCCAAACAATAAAAGAAAGCAACAACTGGGAAACCCAACTTGATTACAAGAGAGCTGGCGTCAATTTTGATCCATTTTATGCAGTGCAGGTCATGCTACGTCTCAAGAATCCCCCAAAAGCTTTGGGTTTGTTCATTTGGGCAGGAAAACAGAAAGATTTTTGTCACACGGCCCAAACATATTCCACAATCATTCATATCCTAGCAAGGGGTAAAATGTTCGGTAAAGCTGAAGCCTTGATGCAAGAGTTCATTTTATTTGCTGAAAAACATGAAGTGGATCCTCATACCCAAGTATTTAATGCCCTTAACAGCGCTCTAAAGAGCCTTGGCCATGATTCTTCTTGTCAAGTCTTTGATGTGTTGGTCACTGCTTATGCTCAAATGGGTAACGTCCAGGAGGCCTTAGACACAATTTATAGGATGGAGCGGAGTAGAAGATTCAGGCACATGTCTATGCCAATGGTTCGTGCCTGCAACACCCTTCTGAGCACATTGGTGAAAATGGAGAGAATAGATACTCTTTGGATTGTGTACGGAGACATGACTTCCAGTGGTCTTCTTCGTCCCAATGTTTATATATACAACACTCTCATCAATGCCTGTTGCAAGGAAGGTAAGCTGCAGAAAGCCTTTGAATTGTTTGACGAAATGAAGAATAATAAAATTGTTCCCACAGTTGTCACTTACACCATTCTGATATGTCTTCTATGTAAGGTAGACAAGTTGCATCAAGCAAACGATCTGTTTAGCACAATGCAGGACCTTGGGTTGGTTCCTAACTTGTATACATATAATGCTATGATGGACGGGTATTGCAAAAAGGGGCTTATGCAGGAGGCGATCAGATTGTGTGGGGATATGATCCAGAAAGGAATTAAGCCCAATGTTGTTACTTACTGCACGTTAATTGATGGGCATTGCAAGGAAGGAAATGTGGACGAAGGAAACAAACTGTTTGTTGAAATGCATCAACGAGGGGTAAAACCTAATACTGTTATTTATAATAGCCTGATTAACGGGAACTGCAAAGACGGAAATATGGAGGGAGCATCTAAACTACATTTCCAGATGTGTGAGATGGGTTTTGTCCCTGACGTTTTCAGTTACACTGCTCTCATGAAAGGTTTTTGTATAGGATGCAGGATCACAGACGCAGTAAATTTGCTTGCTGAGATGCATGAGAAGTGCGTTTTTCCAAATTGTATCACATACAATACATTGATTGATGGGTTCTGCAGAATGGGAGAACTCGACAAAGCTTTGGCACTTTGTGTGCAAATGGTGGAGAATGGAGTGGTGCTCAATGTTGTCACTTTTTCCATATTGATTGATGGATACTGCAAGAAAGGGAAGATGGAAAAGGCTTTGGGGTTGTACACTGAAATGGTGGTTATAGGCATTACACCTGATGTTGTTGCTTACACGGCATTGATTGATGGGTATTGTAAGAAGGGTAATATGCAAGAGGCTTTCAATTTTTATAATGAAATGGTGATGAGGGACCTTAGGCCTAATGTTTTTACCATAAGTGCTTTAATCAACGGTCTTTGCAAGGAAGGCAAAGTGAATGAAGCAATGGAACTTTTTAAGGAAAAGATGAGAAATGATTCACATGTTGTAAGTACAACTAAGGTTGATGCAATTAATGAACAGGAAAATAATTCTATTTGTAAGCCAAATATATTTGTTTACACAAGTCTAATATATGGACTATGCAAAGATGGAAATATGCGAAAAGCTTTGGAGCTTCATGTTGAAATGACAGATCATGGTCTGAAGTCTGATGTTTTTACTTACACTATCCTTATATGGGGATACTGCAATAAACATGACACTTGGAATGCTCTGAAGATGTATGGAAAAATGTTGAAAGTAGGCGTTACACCCAATGCTGTGACATATTGTGTTCTAGCCAATGGATTGCAAAAGAATGGAGCGTTGGAACTAGCCGAAAGTTTTTCAATGAAAAGCTTTGAGCATAAGTTTTCCAGCTAAAACATGTTAAATCTGAAATCATTGTGGGGATTCTTATACAGATCATGGTCTGAAGTCTGATGTTTTTACTTACACTATCCTTATATGGGGATACTGCAATAAACATGACACTTGGAGTGCTCTGAAGATGTATGGAAAAATGTTGAAAGTAGGCGTTACACCCAATGCTGTGACGTATTGTGTTCTAGCCAATGGATTGCAAAAGAATGGAGCGTTGGAACTAGCCGAAAGTTTTTCAATGAAAAGCTTTGAGCATAAGTTTTCCAGCTAAAACATGTTAAATCATTGTGGGGATTCTTATACAGTCAAAACAAAATTTTTGATTTAGCAGTCCGTGCTTCTCTTAACACTCTCGAACCTTGCACCATGTCTTACCGTTGTTATAATTTTCTCTACAAAATTCATACAGAGGTAATCCATACGAGTTGGCTCAAGCTATTTTGTCAACTCAAGTGCATTTTCTGATTCCATATTAATACACTCTTTATGTGGGATTTCTTGGTTTTGGCAGCACCTCCAGGTAGAAACTTTGTCAATTATGTATTGCCTTGGTCAAGATTGATTTTGTCTGTATATCTCTCACATGCAGTGTGATTTCCACAAATTAGCATTGAGATTTGGGGCATATATCTTCTGGTTCTGGATTATACAGATGGATTAAAAATGGCCATCATCTCTATGTTAAAAACAAGGTGGTTTTATGCCAGTCTCCAATTTTCATGGAAATCTTTTGCCATTGAATTGTGATCACATTTGGTCTTTTCCTGAATCGTGACACTATTGTAAAATGACAGGAGATATTGCATTGATCAGATTACTACATCAAAAACTACAGTTACATGTACATTTCAGATTCTAACATGAGGTAAATGAATCTCTTTTTGATGTTAAATCAGTTTGCTTTATTTCCAATATGTATAATTACTTTTCCATGGGGATGTTTCCCATGACTTCTGGGGCCATTTCCAATGCGTAGGATATTTTGGGGATGTGGGGGCTTGGAAGGGGACCTCCTGACAGCATCCTTTTTTCTGAACCTTGTCTCATATCTCAGATACATTTCATATTGTTTTGGCCTCGTCAGGCATTTCCTCTTTTGGAGGGCTATTTGGGGACCCCATATTTCAGAGATATTAGGGACATCTCCTATCTGTTGGGGATGTGCCTTGGATATCCTGAAGTCCACGTCAACCATTGTTTGTAAAAATAGAAAAAAAATCTGTAATATGGAAAACAAAATAAAGTGGGTCATATTGTTATGATCTTTAGCAGTATAACTATCAATTATTCATATTTACATTTCATAGCCAATGTCAGTGTCACTCAATTTTGAATTTATTTAAGGGCCAATATTGAATGCTCATCTTTAGATTTCATATCTTATTATTATTTTTATTCAGCTCTTTAGAATGTTAAACGTTGTTTTAACAGTTTAAACATAATTGAAAATCTGTAGATATGCTCATAATTTTTTTGTATTACATGATTATAAAGATTTTCACTCCCTTGCCAACCTCAAAATTCTGAGAAAGTTATTTCCATGCGGGAAACATGTCCTCACATGCCACTTTAACCTCATCTCGCAATCCTGGAGAAACATAGAGTACAATATAAATAATAAAATGATTTCCTGGATGATGTGTCAAATTATTGCAGCTTTTCATCCCACAAGAACCTTAGTATACTACCCTTTGCATTACTATTTAAACATTAAAATTAGCATAGATTCACGTTACATACTTTTTGTCGTGCTTGATAGTCAAATTCATCACCTTGAGAGTTTAAAATGGGGTCGAAGTTACCATGCTTAGTTAGTTAGGTTCTCCTATGTAATGCCCCTTTTTGGGACATTTTTTATTTGTGCCCTAAAACAATGATCCCAACAATAACAGACTAAACTGAACTCAATTAACCATTAATAATTCGAGGAACAGTGAACAAATATATCAGTTAGTGGATAAAAAGATTAAGATAGGCATTATGACTAGCTAACTATCTCAGTACCAATCATAACTTAAGTCTTGATAGGAAACTCAAAAGGCCGCCAGTAAACTGCCTAGCCCAACTAAGCCCAAGAGCATGCAACATTCACATCATGGCAACTTGCCTCTTATCCCACAAGCAGCAGGAATGTCCAACTATGACCAGTTCCATCCCTTGGGGTATCCCACGAGTGGCAGGAATGTCCAGCTATGACCAATTCCATCCCTTGGGGTAATCAATTTTCCTCTCGGCCCACAAGAGGCAGGGATGTCCAATAATGACCAATTCCGTCCCTTGGGATGGCGTACTTAGTTTGTGGTAGCCGGTAAACCACATCTCCCTAACTCCTGTCCTCCAATTCACATTTGACTGATCTATTTACTTAATAGAAATACAATTCAAGGAATACTCACATTAGAAACAAGGCCCATGAGTAATGCATAAGTCTGCTGTTTGCCTTATAGAAATCTGATCTGCCGCTTATTCAGATATATGTGTATGAGAAATCATCTCTTATTCCTTAATTGATTCATTATATCAGTTTAACCTTCTATCAATGTCTGCTGCTGCTTATATTCCATATATAAAGATCACATAATAATATTAGATTATCAGATTGTACACACATTATCTATAATTGAGTAATTATGCATTAGATCCCCTATGCTGTCTATCATAAGAATCAAATTGCAGTTATAATATCAAGTTCATGTATTTCTGGGTACGACTGCCTTGAACCAGATCTTATCCTGTTTGATCTGTTCTTCTTTATGTATGATTAATTCTTTATCTATGTCAGACTCTGCTGATCTTTCTTCTAAGTCTGTTCATAATCTTCTTTCAGATTCTTATAATCCTTTTCCCTATGTCTGACTATGATCGCTGCCCCTCCAACTAATCTTGTTCGCTCTTCTTCCTTGATTTATACCTTCCTATCTATTTGAGGAGCACAGTCCCTTTGAAAAGATATATCCATTTGAAGGGTCGTGTCTTATTGTTTGCTGCCATTTGAGAGTAATTGATCCCATCTTAATGGCTGCTAATGATTTCCTTAACCTTAGTTGGCCCTTGAGCCCTTGATACTAATAATTATTATGTTTCATTTCTATTTCTTGCATATGGTCAGTCCTATAATTTCTATCGCCCAAATTTACCATTAGGCATTAACTTTAAGAGAAGCTGCAATTTTGTGATCTTGTTTATTCATTTATGGGGGCAGGACATTCTGAGCCTTCTGCACAAGACCACTGAGGTTATGCTTGTGTTCTAGTCCTCATTGGTACCATTGCTCACAGTATTGTGTATCAATCTCTTGATAATCCACAGTGTCTTGAGCTTCTATTTTACATGTTTCATCTTGTCCATCATATATGCAATTGGCTGCTGAATCGCTGATTGTACTTGTATGCAAAAGATAAGGTAAAGCTGTCAGCCCCAGTGTGATCAGCACATAGGTTAGGCATATGGACCCTCATTGCATTTATAGGGAAACTTTTACTTTTCCTCTATATTATTCAAATTTTGTATCCCTTCATGTTACAACCTTGTGACAATAACCCTTGCGGCCTTGGAAGTCCTCTGGACCAGTCTTATTGTCAACATCACTGGGTTACCATTGATATTCATCATTGCTGGGACTTTAGTTTTTCAGATCTGACAGTTTGAATACACTACAGGCATATGAAACAAAAGATCCGACAGGATTTCTTTCATTCCCATTTGACATTTTCCTTGCCACTTTGCTGCCGATCAATGGGCAATAGGGGAAGATGATGCTTTATTAAATTTTGCGGCAGATTAAGATGCTTCTCTTTTCACTTGATAAGTTGATCCTAACCTTTGTACTTCAGTTGTGGGAAATGTAATGTCCCTTCTTGGGATATTCCTGAATTTTGCCCTAAAACAACAATTCCAACTTGATACGAGTATTGCAATATATATGTAAATATAATTTTACCAAAACTGAAGACATTTCATTATAATATTCAGCTTAAGCCTTAAGAATAAATCAGAAGATATAACTTATCTTGATTTTCTGTAATAACTCTCCTTTGGACTGTTTTGTCGAAGATCACAAAACTCAGATCAATAAATCATAGCATCATTAATATTAGGATCAATACATCATAACATGTTCCTTGTAGCAAATCATATTCTGAATTTTTTAGAAATACTTGTAAATAGCAATATCAAGGCTTGTCATCCTTAACATTGCTGAAAGTATGTAAGAGGGGCCATCCTCACAACTCTGAGTATACCTTGGAGGGGGGCCATCCTCCTTGATCAAACCCAAGAGGATGGAAGGTAGGCCACCCATTCCACCTCTTGGCCCACGAGCATGGAAGGCTAGTCATCCATTCCATCTTTGGGTGGTGTACTTTATAAGAGTATGCGAAGGGGGGCATCCTCTCATCTTTCGTGACTTGGAAGGGGGCCATCCTTCCTATTTGCAAGACACTTCCTTAAACACAAAACTGATTGCTCAAGGAGTTTTCTAGAGTATTGCTGATTGCTTGGTTTCTCTTTTATAATCATTCCTCAAAGGCTCGACGAGTGGATGCTTAAATGATACTTAAATGAACTGATGCTTGAATGATTGATGCTTTAATGTTTGATATTTGAATGTTTTGATGATAGAACAGTTGATGCTTGAATAGTCAATGTTTGAATGATGGATGTTCACATGATTGATATTAGACTTGATTGTTGGTTTGTTTGCTTGATTCCTTTATTCCCAAGTGATGGTTGATTGAATCATTTCCTTTGATTTGAAGAATTGATATATTGGTGAGTGACGATTGAATGAATGTTGAATTCATGGATTGATGAGTGATGACTAAGTGGTTATTTGATGTATATAAGTGATCTTTGAATGCTTGGAATGATTTCTCCTTTCTTGGTGAAAGGGTCACCATCTTCCATAATAATTGAGTCAACACCCTCCATCACTGCCTTTTGAGAATAGGAAATTATTTTCCAAATTGATCTCCCTTGGATGTACTCGTCAAATGAAACCTTCTCCCCTTATATCTTCCAATGTGAGGGAGAAGTCACACCTTTTCATCATGTCTGTCCTTTGCAAGAGTCACATCCTTTCACGATTACCACCCTTTTAAAGAGTGCAACCCTTCATAATCTCTGTCCTTTGAAAGAGTCACAACCTTTCACAATTACCATCTTTTGAAAGAGTACAACTCTTCATAATTTCTATCCTTTGAAAGAGTCACTTCCATATATTCTTCCCATTCCTTTCTTCTTCCATTATTCCTTCCTTGATTCACATGATCCATTCTTTCTTCCTCCCTATCCCCTTTCAAATGAACTCTTCTCCTTTTTACATCTCGTGTTTGGGGAAGTCATAACTCTTCATGTCATGGCTTTTGACTATTCATTGAACTTAATTAAATTTTAATTTATTTTTTACATTTTAATTTTATTATTATTATCTATTATTAAATTCAGGGGACATTACAGGAAAATGCTTTAATATTCTGATTTATTTGATGTTTGTGCTGCATGGAAAATCTAGCACTAACTTTTTAATTTCACTTATACTTACCATGCTTCTTAAAATACTTGAAATATCAGTAAGTTGAAAAAAATTCATAATTGAGCAAAATGTAAATCAAGAAGAAAAGAGAAAAAAAACGATATATAAGTTTTATCTTCCCAATATCCAAATCATGAATATTTAATAAATAAAATATTAAATGACCTGAACACATAAAATTTGGAACTTTGGGACATTATTATGATTCTTCCACTGTCTTCATTTTCTAGATTGATTCTGTCCGATGGAGTGCACTACATTTCATATCAATTTTTTGGTTGCAGGTAAAGATTATTGTCTCTTTCTGTATGGCATATCCTGCTTCCTGTGATTAAAGCTGGGGGAACATCTTTGAAGGCTGTGATTTGCTTGAGCGGAATACATACTGAAGTACAGTTGGAATAAGCTAAGTTTTGAGGTCAAATTATTTTTAACTCCAGCAATCAGTGAGACTAGTCAGTAAGTTGTTCTTATTGTGTGGAATTTATCCCTAGTAGATATTATCACTCATAGAAAAACCCCATTTTTAGCTATCAATGCCCTGTATAAACAGCTTGTTGAATGGTGAGGCGAAATCACTGTCACATTAATCCCTTATGTTGAATATTGTAAAGTTCCATGCATTTGTCGATTCCCATTTCAATGGTCAGCTGTATCCAAACCATTGGAAATTGTGCTCAACTGGTGGCTTCTTGCTATCTATGGTTAATTTACTAATTGGGGTTTTGGTTTTTGGATTTAGAATTACTTCAATAAATCCAGAATTTCATTCATCTCAACCAAAAATCTTATTGGATTGCTGTTCTAATGCTACCTTTGCAATTGTATTCATAATGGCTATTAGAAATGTATTTGTTAGTTGGTTTTACTTGGTTGCAGGTACTTGAGTTCAGCTTTAAATTATCCGTTGGTTGTGATTTCTATTCTTTTCTATTATACTTATGAATGCTTGTGAGGGTGAGTTTCATGAACCATGCTGATACATTGTCTGTTAGCATTCACAAGGCATAGGCCTTTAAATCACCAACAGGTTAAGGAAGAGTCCTGAAATACTAGGGATTGACTCCCGAATTCAGAGGGTAAAATGTGCTAAGTGGATTTCAATAATAAAGCCTTTTTAGAAGAACACAAAAATGTAATCTCCCTTTCTTGGATCACCTGGTACTTAGCCCTAAATTCACAGTCCAAACAAGATAAAGAGCATAATATAGTTAGAAATATAGTCCTGAATAAGATGAGATAAGTCTGTTTAGGAACCCTGCAACCAAATTACTAAGTTGCCGGTTCGGATTCGGGTTCGAAATTCGTTCAAAATTTTTTTGGGCTGGGTTCGATTCGTTTTGGGTTCGTTCGTACAAGAATTTTTAAAAAAAAAAAAAAAAAATCTATATGTAAACAGCCTAAATGACATAACAAAATGTCAAAATACATATCTATATATCGTTTTATTTAAGCAAAAACGATATTATTTAAGCATCAAGATAGTTTTGTATATATCTATATCTATAATCAGCCCTCCCAAAAACACTCTCTGCCTTGCCTTGCGAATAATCAGACTTGCCTTGCCCAGAGTTAAAATGCGGCATACTGGAAAAATGCGACGCTTTAGGGCATAAATTAAAAAACAATAAAAACAAAGCATTGAAAGTCAAAGCAGGTTAAAAATCCCGCAAATTCGACCTAAATTCGCCCAAATGTCTACAAATTCGTTCCGGGTCTGCCTGCTGATTTGCAAATTCGTTTTAAATTCTTCAAAATTCGTCCAGGGTCTGTGCCAGCGAATTCGGGACGAATTACACAGTGAAATCCCGAATTTGACAAGAATTCGAATCGGACCCGAATTTGGACCGAACCAACTTTCGAATTTTGGCTTTCTTGGACGAATATGGTAACTTAGCCAAATTAGATAATAATGTAGATATAACTCATGAAATACATCCAATTCCAGGGTTAAGAAATATATAAATTTACATAATAATTCTAAATGATTACGTGTGAGTTCAACCATTACGAGGGTAGAGATGGACGACATGATGAGGTGCCCCAAATATCTTCTACCCTAGGCTCAAGGACAGAAATGTATGCTTGACTTGATCTCACTTAAGGAGAGTCAAGAAATGTCCTTGGTTTTACTTGGTTGCAGTTTCTTGAGTTCGGCTTTAAATTATCTGGTGGTTGTGATTTCTAGATGTTTTCTATTATACTTATGAATGCTTGTGAGGGTGAGTTTAATGAACCATGCTGATACATTGTCTGATAGCATTCATGAGGCATAGGCCTTTAAATCACCAACAGGTTAAGGAAGAGTCCTGAAATACTAGGGATTGACTCCCGAATTCAGAGGGTAAAATGTGCTAAGTGGATTTCAATAATAAAGCCTTTTTAGAAGAACACAAAAATGTAATCTCCCTTTCTTGGATCACCTGGTACTTTGCCCTAAATTCACAGATCCAAACAAGATAAAGAGCATAATATAGTTAGAAATATAGTCCTTAATAAGATGAGATAAGTCTGTTTAGGAACCCTGCAACCAAATTAGATAATAATGTAGATATAACTCATGAAATACATCCAATTCCAGGGTTAAGAAATATATAAATTTACATAATAATTCTAAATGATTACGTGTGAGTTCAACCATTACAAGGGTTGAGATGGACGACATGATGAGGTGCCCCAAATATCTTCTACCCTAGGCTCAAGGACAGAAATGTATGCTTGACTTGATCTCACTTAAGGAGAGTCAAGAAATGCCCTTTTCTCCATTAGGTTCTATTCCTTTGTCTCTGTCCCTCTTGGCCTCATGTGGTCCTTAACCATTCTTATGAGGTTGTGTACCTAGTGAGGCATGTACACCGTTCTCCTCTATCATGCTATCCTCTTTTCCTCTTATGATTGTGGTTTCTGGGATCACCTGGTACCTTTCCCTAAAGTCACAAATCCAAACAAGATAAAGAGCATAACATAGTTAGAAATATAGTCCTTACTTAAGAATAAGATGAGATAAGTCTATTTAGGAACCCTACAATCAAATTAGATAATAATGTAGATATAACTCATGAAATGCATCCAATTCTTGTGGTCAAGAAATATATAAATTTACATAATAAATCTAAATGATTATTTGGGAGTTCAACCATAACGAGGGTTGAGATGGAAGACATGATGAGGTGCCCCAAATATCCTCTACCCTAGGCCCAAGGGTGGAAACTTTGTCCCGCTTGGCCTTATGTGGTCCTTAACCATTCTTATGAACTGATGTACCTAGTGAGGCCTGTACGCCGTTCTCCTCTATCATGCTATCCCCTTTTCCTCTTATGATTGAAGATTCCATCTAGTTCACCTCAACAAGTGATCACTACGGGGTTCATAGGGGAGATTGCAATAGGGTGCCACTAAAATGACCCTTGACCCCTAGGCTTAAGAGTTGGACCTTGTCCTCTTTGGCCTCATACAGTCCTCTTGCGAGGTTTGCACACCATCGCCCTACTGCAAATGGGGACCTCCTCTTTTTGCTTTAGTAGTAGGAGTAGTGGTCTTAGGTGGTAGTAACTTTCCAAGTCTCCAAATTTGAGAGATGAGTTTGAGCAACTTTCCTCATTTAGGAGTCAAGAGTCTGGAATAAAATCTAGGGTTTTTACCAAGGCATGAAGTGAGTTGTTGCAATGAAGAGAATTTGAGGGGACATGAATGTAGGGAGTGAGGAGCGAATTTGAAATCAAGATAAAATCAAAGTTGGGTAAATGAAAGTGGATAATTCAACATGCAGACCTGAGGTAAAACTGGGAGAAAATGATAAAGGTGGGGAAATTTTCATGAATTAAACAAAGAGAACTTGGAGTTCAAAGGGAAGAAAGCAGACTTGAACAAATTTTTCACCCTTTGGAAAAATCCTGACTACATGGTGGAATCCACTTCTCTCTTGGGATTACTAATCTCGACAACCCCTCAATTTCCACCCAAGATAAGATGGTCTCCAATCAATGACAATGTCAGATCCAAGTCTTAATTGATCAAAGAAACCAAGGTGAATAAGTGAAAGGGTGAACCAAGTAAAGTTCTAAGTCTTGTGATCTGCATTTGAAGAGCAGATCCAATGAAAATCAGATCAATGGTGAAAGAAAAAATCATGAAAAATGAAGTCTAAGGCATGAAAGGTAAGTAAGGGGCGATGAATTTTTGATTTTGTGAGTTAATATACGAAGTGAATATTCTTGACAGCAAGGTGGAATCCACTCTCCTCTCAGGATTTCTAATCCCAACAGCCAGGTGGAATCCACTCCCCTGTTAGGATTCCCAATCCCAACAGACCTCAAATTTCCACTCCTAGCTTTGAACGAAATTTTGACTCTTTGCTAATTCCTATCACAAATTGGGATGTTTTCAAGCTACAAATTGAACTTTTGTGATAAAATTCAGTCTTCTCCATATTGAGAGATGCAAATTCAGATTTCAAAATTAGAATAACTTATGATGAATGATCAGATCTTGAGACTTAAAGGTTGAGGAAGGTGGGATTTTGGACAAGTATTCATGGTGAATGATGAAAATCAGAAGGGAAATGTGAAGATGGGCTATAAAAATGAACTTGAAGCCATATTATATAGATGGGGAGGCTGAGAAAACGAATAGTATAACAAATCCAAGTTAAGAACAATCCCAACATGGAGGTGGAATCCGCACCCCTGTCAGGATTCCTAGTCTCGATTACACCTGAAATTACGCTCCTCTTCCTATGAAAAATCTTGACAAACTCCAAATCTCTGCCCATACATGATGACATTTCGATGGGTATCCTCAACTTCACGCTGATCAAATTGGTGGAAAACAAAGTTTTAGGTAGAAGCTGATGAAATTTTGAGAGGAAGTGATCAGGTTTTGAGCAAAAATGAGTTGAAACGAAGTTGAGACCTTTGGATGAAGTTTAGAAAGGATGAGGGAGCAGGTCAAAATCAAAGGAAAATCTGAGATAATCCTGACATAGGGGCAAAATCCGCCCCCTTGTCAGGATTCCCAATCTCAACGGGGCCTAAATCTCCACCACGAGTATGTAGGGCGGTGAGTATGTGAGGTGAAAACAAAATCCTGACCTCCCCTTGGTTTCCACCTTGACTTTATGAGGTGATGAGATGGGTGTGGTGAGGAATCCGCACGAGAAGGGGAAAACATAAAGAAAAAATCTCGACTTTGAGGTGGAATCCGCACCCTTGTCGAGATTTTCAATCTTGATGCACCATGAAATTCTGTCCAGACTTAATAATAGGCCCAATATCAGACTAAACTATGAGGAAAAAATCGAAATTATGAAGCTAATGGATTCAAATTGATTTGAGTAATAAGTGGTTAATTAAATTTCGTCAATAAGTAAGTCGGCCTATTGAGGGGAGTCATAATTATTTAAATTAAAATTATTTGATTGGCTTTCCCCAAATTCAGGTCGGCCCAAATAGAGCACGCGCCTCTACACCATATGATCGCCTATATATAAGAAGGAAAGGCACCTCATTTGCATCATCCAAACTTCAAATTGGTCTTCCATTGACAGCAATTTCTTACAGCAGAGATAGCGAATTTCCAGACCTCCTTAAGCCATAACTTCTCAAACACAAGATAGCAGATTCTATGATTTCAAAGAGGGCAGCGGACTAGTTAGAGAAAAGCAGTGATTTCACATTAAAGAGCAATGGTTTTATGATTAAATGGGGGCAATTTTGAGAGAGTTTTAGAGAGCAAATCTCACCGATTTTCAGGAAAACCAGAGATTTAAGGTGCTGAAGAAAGAAATCTGGGTAGATAAACAAACACCAAGCCTTATTAGAACCAAAACTTAGAGAAAATTCTTTTCAATTCTGGAGTTGAGGTCATTCTATATCAAAATCAGAACTTAGAATTTGCAAAAGAAAGAGAAACAAAGAAAATCAGAATTGAAGAGGAAGAAATCTGGGTAGTGATTTCATGATAGAAGTGGATTTTGCCTCTTTATTTTGATGGGAATCCCTAATCAAGTTGGTTTAGTAGGAGAAAAGGTTGATTTAAAACAAGTCTAGATGTAATTTCATTTCATGTAATCTTTCAGATTTCCTCAATATATCATTTTGTGAGCTTAATGCAATTTCTCCTTTGTTTTTGCAAGGTGATTTTTGAAGAAGAACATGCTCGAGGTCAAGAAAAGATGATGCTGGAAGTTGAAAGTGCAAATTCAAGATGGGGTTCAAGAAAGCAAAGAATAGGGAGAAAGAAAAATCAGAGAAAATTATCACCAACTTGAATTTCCTTTGGAAATCCAAGTTTACTTTGAAGGATCCAAGTGCACAAAGGCCTCATCACTTCATGAAGATCAAGGTCAAGGCATCAAAAGAGACATCAAGTTTGCAAGTACAATCAAGTCCAAATCATGGGAATGAGAAAATTTCCAAGAGCGAAGATGGAGAAAATTTGAGAAGATGAAGCAATTTGGGAATATGTCATCACAATCGAAGGCTTGATAATGTTGAGTATCAAAAGATATTTTCTCATCACCAAAGAATTGATCAAGTCTATGAGATAAGGAAGCTGAGGTGGCACCCTCTTGTCTTCAACCAATCATAAGGTTCCAGTTACACGTGTTCAAGCACATTCAGTCATCTTATGCCAAGTGTACCTCTACCTTATCTATTTTCTCATTGGCTCTCAAAAGCATTGTAATTTTCTTATTGGCCCACGAGGTGGCGCCTTCATGTAATTGGATGATCGTGTGGCAACCCTAATTAGGGTTTGTAATGGGAAAATCTTGGTCCTTGATGTTGAATCGATCTTGGCCCTTCATTGTAATTGAACACCTATAAAAGGCTAAGGCTTGCTCATTTGTAACTCATGAAGAGTAGAGGTAGAGTAGGAGAGGGGACTTGTTGAAATTGTTGGCATAATGCTATCAAAGTAATTGCTGATTCATTGTTGGACTTCATGGTGGATTACTTGTGTTGCTTTGGAGTATTGCATTTTTTCTTCAATTCCTCACTTAGAGTAGATTAGAAGTAGTGTTTAGTTGAATGGAAGTGATTTTGGATGTTTCTTTGTTGAACTTGCTTAGACCAAACCATTAGCTGCTTGTTGATTGTAAGTTGGTCTTGCGGGGTCGAATGGCGTATTTATGAATTTAACTTCAATTATTGCTTGCACATTGATATGTATTGATAGATGGTGTTAATGGAATGGTGGTAGTTTGAACATCCTACATTTACCTTAGGAGATTGCACTAGCTTGGTTGATGTCGATGGCTAAACTGAGTCTAGTAGAGTCACAAAGACATCCACAATTTCTTGTATTCTAGGAGTAGATTAGCTTTCTAAGTCCCTTTCCCTAGCAGTTTATTTGGTTGGAAGTGATTGAAGAAGTTAAAGTCAAGTTGTATCCATTGAATGAACAATGTAAGTCCCTTTGTGATAATCAGCATATCACATCAAAAGAACTGAGTGAAAGTCCACAATAAATAAGGAACCTTGGGGTTGTCTCATTTGATCACACAATCCATTTACATTGTTTAGCATATGAGCATCCTTATTCAAGAGAGAGTTGGAAATTTGATATTTCATCTTGGAATATTAAGTCTTTGATTCTACATGTCGTAGTTAAACAAAACTCACATCAACAAGTCCTTAACCATCTTCATGAGGTTGTATAACTAAGTGAGGGATCTTCGGCTGTTCCCTCTTCAATGATGTATATTGAAATGATGCCTAACTGACTTATGTATAATGTTGCTTGTACCACATTGATTGATAAGTACTGTAAGGCTGGTAGCATGCAAGATGCTTTGGGTTACATGATGAAATGGTGGAACACAGTCTTATACCTATTAATAGCTTTACCCTGAGTGTTTTAATAAACAGATTTTGCAAGGGAGGTAGAATGTGATAAAGAATAGAGCTTTTTGAGAAAATATAAGAAATAGCTTTATCGTGTGTACTTGTAATAGGAAGCCAAATTACTATCTGTAAAACTATCTACAAAAGAAAACAAGAATAAATCTCAACAGAGTAAATAAATCTCCTAATTTGGGTTGTATGTTAAGTCACCAATGTACCAATGTGAAACCAACACAAATTCAAAAGTTCTATTAGTGTATAATATATTTAACATCCCCCCTTAATGACCAAACCATATACAAGTCCAATCTTATCTATGTCTGCAATCTGCTCCTCTACAGGACAATAATTCAATCAACCTTCATTATCAACTAATTGGTATATGTTTTCTCTGGCATGGTATGTCATGTCCCCTTCTTGAAATAGGATTAAATAATAACAATAATAATTAAAATAAATATATAAAAGTGATAAAATTAAAAATAATTAAAATTAGTTAAGTTAAACAGCTGGTCAAAATGCATGAATGGAAAAGTTGTCTCCCTCAAATGAGAGCTATAAAAGGGAAAGAAGAGAACTTTATTTGTGGAGAAAAGGGAAGGAGGAAGAAAGAGTGGAGCATAAGAATTAAGGAAGTATTAAGGGAAAGGAAAGAGAAGAAAATAGGGAAGTGACTTTCAAAAGGTGAAGGGTTGTGACTCTTCGAAAGGGTTGTAATATGAAGGGTTGTGGCTCTTTGAAAGGGTTCTGACTCTTCGAAAGAGGGACAATTATGAAGGGTTGTGACTCTTCAAAAGGGTTGTAATATGAAGGCTTGTGACTCTTTGGAAGGGTTGTGACTCTTCGAAAGAGGGACAATTATGAAGAGTTGTGACTCTTGCCAAAAGGCAGACATGTTGAAGAGGTGTGGACTCTCCCTTACATGAGAAGATATAAAGGAGAAGACAGATCAAATGGAATGGGGTAAAAAGGAGTAGAGAAGATCTAGAGTAGATTCGGAGCAGAAGTATAAGGAGGGATCTGAAATAAGAATTGAGAAGGAAAGAAGAAAATAAGATATGTAGATCTAGAAGAAGATATGCAAATCTTAAATGGGGTATGTGCAGATTTGAAAGTAGTAAAGACAGATTTAAGAAGTGAAAGGGGCTGCAGTTGTTGTCAAACAGATGTATCTTGTCATAACCAAAGGATGTGACCCTTTCATAAGGGCATTAACAAATGAAAGGGTATGACTCCCTACACCCAAAGGAGATATAAAGGAGAAGAACTTCATTGAAGAAGGGCATGTAATAATATATTATTCTCAAAGGCAACAATAAAAAGTGGTGACCCTTCACTTGTAAATTATAAAGGGGAGACCATTCCAAGCAAACATCAATACATCATCACTCATCAATGCATCATGACATCTAACAATCTATGAACCAGAATAGGTTGAATCAAACAATATATCCATTAGCAAAGATCAATTCAACAAAGTGAATAAACAAGCAATCAAATCATCATCAATCAATTCGCATCTTGGAATCAGAAATCAATCATCAAATGTCCATCAAATCAATCAATTCATCATTTGAACATCAATCATTAAGTGTAACCCTGTCATACCCACATCCATTCATTCATTCAATCATCGACAAAGAAGAAAGGAAATCAAATCATTAGAAAAACATAGATATACCTGCAATCACAGATCATATACTGTGGTATGGTTTTCCATATCTAATAAAATAACTCTGTGTTCATCTGCATGCTGCTTGGTTTGTCGACAATTTATTTATATCAAGATATATTGTTGTCCGCATACATCCGCCTATCTTCTAAATTACTGACTCTTTATATCAAGAGATAATTTGATCTGCATACATCTGCATACCTGTTGAATTACTGTATATAATCATCTGACTGTTTACTTGTTTATGATTTTCTGACATAACAAGACACAGACATATATATATATATATATATATATATATATATATATATATATATATATATATATATATATATATATATTGCTGATGCAGAAATGGGTTAGGGTAGACAACACATATATGATATTATGCATATTTATACTGTCTGACTGCTGTTCGGCCATGGTAAAAAGATGGAGGGAATTACAAGTAGGGGAGCAGTGTTGGGGTCACCTTCTAAGCATGCCACCTCATGGTATATGACTGGGGAGTCCCATGAGGCCGAAGGGGGACAAAGGGGACTGCCTTTGGGCTTAGGAAGGATGGACTTTCTGGGCACCCTATTGTGAGTGGCCTCCATGCTCTCTATCATGGCTAGCAAAATGCATTAAGAATGTTCATTCACGGGGAGTAGGATAGAAGTGGCAAGGTTGAGGAAAACGGTGATAGGACACCACACTAGGTACACTACCTCATTTGTATGGCAATGGCCACATGAGGCCAAGAAGGATGGTATATCCGCTCTTGGGCCTAGGGTAGGGAGTCTCTTGGGCACCTCATCGAGTCACCCTATCTTATTACTCCTATGGTTGAGATACCCTAAATCTGATTCAAGGAATCTATTAATCTGACATGTGTTTATTTCTAACTCAAGAATGTCTAATTATGAATTAGGATTATTATGTTTCCTAACTTGCTTGCAGGATCTCAATCAAAACAAAAAGGTATCTTTAAAACTCTGCTTGTTTTTTATAGAAATTATAATCTAGGGCAAAAATTTGGGTTCTAATTTGGGGACATTCATGATAGATTATATTATTCACCATCTGGAGAAATCCCTGATTATCGCAAAAGGGTGAAGTAAGTGCAACAGGATCAAGTTGAAGAGCAACTACATTTTGCCCCAACCACATCACTTCACACCATGTATGCACAGCTGCCCTGTATTCTGCTTTGGTGGAAAATAAAGCAACTGCATTTTCTATCTTGCTCTGCCATGAAATTACTCCCGACTCAGGAGTAAAGATACATTCAGTTGTAAATTAAAAAGTATCAGTTAATTCTATACATACATACATCCATACATACATATTCACCATCTTGAGGACTCCCTTGTTATCACAAAAGGATGAAGTAGTTATAGTGGGACCAACTTGAAGATCAACTACAATCTGCTGCAACCACATCCTTTCACACCCTGTGCACACAGCTGCCTTGTATTCTGCTTCATTTGAAAACAAGGTAACTGCATGTTCTTGCTCTGCCATTTAAGTATTCCTGATTTGCGAGTAAAGATGTATTCAGTTGTAAATAAGTATCAATTAATTCTACAGGTACATTTAACATGCATGCATACATATGTATGACATATTCTTACCTTGAATGCTATACATCAAACACACATATGTAAGTATGTACATACATACATGAGTATTCAATATTTAATTAATTATTTTGACAGATATATATACTTTGTCGTAATAATGATAACTAATTTTTTTTACAGTACTTCATAGTGAATATGCAATATTTAATTTTACAGCTACATACATACAAGAGTAATGATATAGTGAGTATGCAATAATTAATTCTACAGATATATATAATTTGCCATAGTAATGACAATCAAAAACTTAAATAATACTCCATAGTGAATATGCAATAATTAATTCTACAGACACATAAGTACAGACAAACATACATACATACATATATACATGCAAGTATTTCCTAATGGATAATTCTAACCTCTCTATATTGTATTGAGAATTAAAACAATTTGACACAAGTTTGGTGGTGTTGGACAAGAAGGGAGTAAGGTTGAGCACTATAAATGAAAAAGTCTGTCTTTCCTGGTGAAGGGGCAATTGGATGAAGGTGTGGAGGTTGGTGCACTCTTCCTTGAGGTTGTGAATGGACCTTTTAGGAGGGTTTTGTGGGTTGAGTTTGAGTGTGACCCGTATAAAAGGGAGGGAGGGTCTTCGGAGAATAAAGGGGAGTTTGTGGAGGTTTCATAGCTATCCTCCAAGCAACATGCTTGTCTCTTTAGAGGATTTAACTAGTTAGGAAACAAGTAGTATAACATCTGCAGGCCTAAAGGCTGTGACTAATCTGTGAGTTTTCTGAGATTTTCTTTGGCCATGTGTTGATGATGTGTTTCGTGTTATTGAGGAGTTGCAATGAACGACATTTTGTTTGAACTCTTCTGGTCTTGGGTGCTTTCTATTGAACATTTTGGTGTGTTATGGGAGAAATTCAGGGCAGATTTGTAAATCTTGAGCATTATAGTGTCTACGGTAATTGAATTGGGTAGATTTGTTGGGAGAGCATTGTGTTTTTGGACAATGATACGCCAGATGTCTTTTTGTCAGATCTCTATGATGAAGTTAAATTGGGCTTGAAAGTATTCAATGAGCAATTTAGTTAGTTTTTGTGGTAGATAGGGCTGGATTCATAATGGTCCCTTCTGGGATATTCCTAAATTTTGCTCTAAAACCACAACTCCAACTATAAATAAGGAATGTAATGCATTTTAGTATATAAATTTACCAATTGAAATGCCCTTGAAGAGAATTCTTGGTTTAGGTCCTGCACACAATATTAGTCATTGGAAATTGACATTGAACCATAAGCCAGGATAACATCTATTGTGACTAAGCATTAGTATGCATCATGATAATATATGAATATTATTCATATTAAAATCCAATAAGGCAGTAGTCATGCAAAGGTAGATTCCTATAATAACCTCATTAGGAATTTGTTTGAAACGTTTGCAAACTGGTACCTCAAGGTTTGTGGCCCTTGTATTGCAGAGCATCCTCAGTTGACCTTGGAGGCTGGCTGTCCTCGATCAAGCCTGGAAGCACAGAAGGATTTCTGATCCATTCCACCCCCCAACCCATGAGCATGGAAGGCTGGTTGTCCATTCCATCTCTCGCTACTTGATAAGAGCATGGAGGCTGATCATTGTTCATCTCTTGTGAACCTGGAAGGCTAACCATCCTTCCTATTTGCAATCGTCTCTCTAAATTGAAAATGTATTATTATACGAATTTATTATCACATATTTGTAATAGAGAAGCATTTAGATTCCTCACAATGATCAATAACTTCTGCAAGTACCACTATTGCATGAACACATATATAGGCCTATAATTCTACTTATTTCACAGATTTATCTTCTTATTAAAATTGCTGATAATATTAATTCCTGGTCTGATTTCCATTTCTTTTCATGCTTCTTGTTTTATCATTCCACGTCTTCAACAAATGAATTTTTCTCCTACTTATATTTTCATGCTCTTTGATAATTGCTTCCTAAATATTTATATTAGTCGTCCTCATTTAATTCCATGAATATTAGTCGGCCTCTAATAAAATGTTATAACCTTGAACCTTATTTGACCTCTTAACAATGAAATGGTAGTATATTTTATTTTATCCAGTCGGCCTCCTCTGATAAATCGCTGTTCTTGAATAATTTTTCTGTTATTTTATCCTAGTCAGCTTCTTAATGTCTTCTGTTTAATTACCTAGGCATTATTATTGATTGAGGCTGTGATTTGTGTTGTAAAAGCAATATTTTCATGGTGGGGGCATGACAGGGTTTAAGGAGTGGAGGGTTTGTAGGAATCCCCAATCAAGGCAATGCGAATATTCTGTCGATTGATGGCATGTTGTATGAAGGTTGTGCTGAAAGTGAATGAAAACAAAAGAAAGAGAGGAATTATGGTTTGAGCGTTGAGTTTATATGGATTTTAAACTTGTTTTAGAGCTGAAGTAGCCTGAACTTTAAGAGTCAAGGGCTTGTAGGTGTTGATGAATGTGTTTGTGTTTCTTGAATATCTGGAGTTCTGTTCTAGGAATAGCCATGGTTCTTCTGCTTGCTTCTTGCTTGATGTTTGGAGTTTTTGTATGACTAAAGCATGCACTATGCAATAGAAACCCTTGTTGGTATTAACAAGAACTAGTATGGGATGCTTGTCTTGTCATCACAACTGGCTGTGAACTAGAAAGGGAAAGAGAGATGGTATAGTATAGGATGCACTAGCTTTCCACTTTTCAGCTTGTTACCTTTATTATAAAGGGTCTTAGGTGTTGGTGAATTGAGTAAAAGGAAGTTATAATGCAATAGGGTTGCATTCAATTCATATACCAACTGGTTACTACGTGGATTTGTGTTCATATTTTGGTGTTGACATTATACTAACATTTGACTAGAATTTGCTTGTCATCACACTATTATACATGGATTGTTTCATAAGTAGAAGCTTAGTTAATGGTTGTCATCCAAAAGAAAGGTTGAGAATCCCATCCGGAATCGCAAGGATGAAATCTTTATTATTGTGTGCGTGAATTATAGAAAATCCTTTTTTTCTTGGATGTCAAGATATGTAGGTGGGCCTCGATGAGTGGTGCTCGAGGAGTAAGATTTTGGATTTTAATGTGTTCCTATTATGTGTTTACATCTATGTTGCATGGGTACTCGTACCCATACCCTTAGGACATGTACCGGGTACTGGTACACGTACCCAAGTATCGGGTACTTAGTGGGTACTCAGTGGAGAGCATCATAGCCAAGGACCTTTATGATTTCTCATTTTTGTTTCAGTGTTTTGTTTGCGTATCAGCTTTCTGTTTATCAAGCTTATTTCAATATGTAATCACTAATCAGTTTGAAACTTTGATACAATGATTGTATGACATTTCAATTTGTGTACTTAATCTTCAAAGTTAATGTTTGACAGTAAACTTTATCACTGTTCTTGTTTTGAAAACTCAATGTTATATTTTCAGATTTTCTATAAAATATTAAAAAATTGACGTACCCAAAGTACCCGTCTCTTATTTTGAAAAAAATAACCGTACCCGTACCTGTACCTGTCTCCGAACTACCCGAGTACCCCCATCTCCGTGCAACCTTGGTTTACATTTATAGATTAGTATCGTTGAATAGAGTTGCTTGTCTAATTATGGTTCTATTTAAGGTGTAATGGAAACAATAGTAAAAACTAAAATAAAATTTAGTAACCAAGGGTGGTTATTACATTTTATCGCAGCTTCCATAGGTATAGATGATAGGTTACACCAGCACCATTTTGAATCTATGTTCCACCAAGTTTCCAAGATGCAGGGATATGTTTGGGGATGAGATTTTTTGAGGTCATTTTTGGGGGTGGCAAGGGACAACAAGGGATGGCAAAGGGGATATATATATATATATATATATATAGGAAACTCTCAAATATTCATACGATGACATTGATAAAGCATTTATCATATTGACATATACATTATAGAATCCTTAATACACAACAATAGAGTTTACGTGAGAGTCGAACAATTAATATTTAATCGCTTTCTTAATTCTTGTCAAAGTGCATATGATATAAAATTGGAAAATAGAAATACTACATACACCAAAATGCCCAAAGTCTACAAGTTTGCACTACAAATGTCAAAATGAAAAAGTCACAAATGTCAAAAATTGTAAAACATAATGATGAAAAGTGTGATGGCTGCCTTTGATTGATGCTGGTTTTTCTAACAGCACCTTCAAACCCTGCTGCTTTGCCTTTCTAACTTGGCTGCAATTTTTTGTTAATGTAAAAATGAAGTCAAATGCTACTCATGGAGTGTTATATTTGGTAATGTTAGGGGTAGAGGGGCATGGGGTTCACAAACATCGTTTATTTTTTTTAAAGCTGGGTGTTTTTTTGTCTTTTGAGTTCTTGAAAAAAGGGGAGGACTAGATGTCCCTAAGACGTTTGGGGACATCTTAGACATCCCCAATGTGTCTTAGGGATGGGTAGCGGTCCCTTTGCTTTTTCCAAGACGTCCTTGCCGATTGGGAATGCTTCTTGTCTGATTTGTTTTTAAGGGATGTGTTGGAAACGTCCCCAAGGTGTCCCATGTCTAGGCGTCCCACGTCCTTGGGACGTCCCAAGAGTGGGGACAAGGGTTAAAATCCCAAGGACCCATCCCTATGTATCCCTGTTTTGAATCTTTCTAGCTCTTTGGTCTCATTAGTTTGGGATACAAGTATAACATTGTGAAGTTGCCAATATTTTACACAAGAACGATAATAAAGGAGCTTGAGATCAGTCATTTGAAAAATGGAACAAAGTTCAAATTTCAACTTTGTTTGACTTTGCTTGGTAAGATCATCACCATAAACAATTAGTACCAAAATGTCATTACTAGTGATTTTTATGTATAGTTTTGGAGAAAAATGCCTCTTTTTGAACCCAAAATTTCAAAGGTGTTGAATAGTTTTTATATAATAGGTTATAGGATCATTCTTGAGTCCTTGCAAGTGCTTAACTCAGCTGCAAATCAAATTTTCAAAAGTTTAACCTAGAATCCTTGAGACTGCACCATGTATGTAATGTCCCCTTTTTGATGTAGGATTTAATAATAAATAATAATAAAAACTTAAAATATTAAAAATAAAATATATTATAAGCATAAAATATTCAACTAAAATTTAATTTACTAAATGGTCAGAAGACATGAAATAAAGGGTTATGACTATTGAAGGATTAAAATATAAAGGAGAGATTATTCTATGAGAAGAAGACTTGAAGATAGCAATCAATCAATTTGGAAAGAAATGATTATTCTCAAAAGACAACAATTAAGGATGAATAGTTGTCTCTTTCTAAGGCCAGCAATCATGAACTAAAATCTGTTTGTTTGTGACCCTGTAGAACTAAAATCCCCCATCAGGGCTTCCATGGTCTCTGATGTCCTCTTTTTTGCTGCCTTCTTTTGTGACCATGCTTCAAGGCTTGCCAAAGCCTCTCTTGTAGCCTCTTCTGGACATTTCTCACATGCTGTAATATCATTGCCTAAAATCTTTGCAAGATGATATTTCAGTCGGCTTATGCCCCCACTCATCTCCTTAAGGCAATGGATACATTGGACATATCCTCGATTTGGTCCTGGTGTCCCATGTTTCCTTAAAGGGTCCCTCTTTCTACCACCAACCATCTTGTAAAAAAATAGGTAGATTTAGAGAACCTAGCAAAAAACAGACGATTAATAATTAAAAAGCATATAATAAATAATACTTCAGCATTATAATTTATTTCATGAACATTTGTTTACAATTTTATCGCTCAATTAGCATGCAATTAAAAAAATGTAAATGATAAATCAGAAATCTATTCATTATTAGTATTTTATTTCATCTTAAATGAATCTATTTGTATTTTAATTAGTAAATACATTTGTCATTTACATAAAATTTATTCCATGAATCTTTATTTCATATTAAATAAAATTTAATATTTTATAAATCTATTTAAATACTAAATTATGAATCTATTAAATACTAAATTAGTAAATACATTTACAGATTGATATAATTATGAAAATTATATATAAAATATATTTACAATCTCCTAATTTGCAAAATTCCTAAAATATATTACTCTATTAAAACTAAATATTTACATAATAAGAACACAAAAAATAATATACAATTAACTTTCATGAAACCAAAAAGTGAAAACGTATGGCTAGCAGCTTCATTGCAGGCTTCGCTTCTTGTTTTGCGATTTTGGCCAGCGGGGTGTGAGAATGTTTATAGTTTACTATGTAATCGCCACAACCACGAGACAGTTCCATTCGATGAAATGTCAGTATTCAAATCCAAATAAGGAATTTTCATTGCAATATTTGAATACAATGAATTTGTGTTACAAGAATACGAAAGGAACGGAGTGTCGGCTCCTCTAACAAGAATACGAAAGGAGAGTGTCGGCTCCTGTTACCAAGAAAATTATCAAAACCGCTGAAGCCGTTGAAGAAAGGTGAAGCCATTGGACGAAGACAGGTGAAACTGCCGTTGAATGAAGACAAACACAAACCATTGGGACTTATTTATTAAAACAAAACCTAAAACGCCAAAAATACTGGATTGACTTTGTCAATGTGTTTTTGAACAATTTTTTAATTTTATAGGCGAGTTTTTCTGGAAATATTGCGGCGTGTTTTATATTAAAATTGATGCCGCTATAAACTGCGATTATATTGGTTGCAAATTTTGGAGGCAATATCTCGCGAGTTAGGCGATATATCGCCGATTTTTTCAACCTGACTAAAATCTTATTTGCAAATTTATTCAATTTTGCAAATATGTACAATGTTGGTAGATAATATGCAATTACAATTTCAACCTCAACAATAAATAATGTGCACCTTATCATAGATATGAATCGCTACTACTGTTTAATGTCAAAACACAGCCTTAGGAAGTTGAATTGCTGCCATGGAGAGATCACAGCTTCCTAGAATCAAATCGCAGTCCTTTACGTAGTGTCTGCAGCCTTCAATGCAGACTCAACATTCACAAGGTGAATCGCTGCTCCTTTAATGAATTCACAGTCCTCATAGACCATTCACAACACCCCCTAATAGCAGACGCAGCTCTGGATAGTAGACGTCTTAACATGTATCGTCACTCAACAATGATAAATCACACACAATTCACCAATATGAACTGATTGGCTCAAAGTGCAAACAAAATCAGAGACATTTCTTCTCAGCTTGAAGAAATTACAAACCCTCACATTTTCTCTCATCAAAAACAAATATCAATATCCAAGAATGATTGCTATTTAGCTTTTTTTGAGCTGCTTTTCGAAAGGATTTGATGCAAAAGCTTCTTCTTCACACCAAACGACCATCTTCACCTTCACACTTTTCAATTAAAAGAAACTTTGCTTTATGGTTGCACATTTGAAATATAGTAAACTATTATATTTCCCTCCACTTTAATGATGAAAATGACCCTTTCATTAAAATAATGATATTTTGACACATAAGGTCCTTGGTTTATGTGCTCAAGATTTAAAACTTCTCAACCCAGTTCCAATGAGCTATAACACCAAGGTGCCCAATATACAATCCCAATAAAAATAACAACCTTAGCCAATTTAATCAAATAATAATCATAATTCACCGTCTTGCAAAAATGACTAAAGAAGTATTAGAATCGAAATCTAACAACGATCCTAATGATGAAAGATGATGAATGAACTTGACGGGGTGACTTACTAAAAATAGACGCTACCTCCAAGAAATTACAAACCCTCACATTTTCTCTCATCAAAAACAAATATCAATATCCAAGAATGATTGCTATTTAGCTTTTTTTGAGCTGCTTTTCTAAAGGATTTGATGCATAAGCTTCTTCTTCACACCAAACGACCATCTTCACCTTCACACTTCTCAATTAAAAGAAACTTTGCTTTATGGTTGCACATTTGAAATATAGTAAACTATTATATTTCCCTCCACTTTAATAATGAAAATGACCCTTTCATTAAAATAATGATATTTTGACACATAGGGTCCTTGGTTTATGTGCTCAAGATTTAAAACTTCTCAACCCAGTTCCAATGAGCTATAACACCAAGGTGCCCAATATACAATCCCAATAAAAATAACAACCTTAGCCAATTTAATTAAATAATAATCATAATTCACCCGTCTTGCGAAAATGACTAAAGAAGTATTAGAATCGAAATCTAACAATGATCCTAATGATGAAAGATGATGAATGAACTTGACGGGGTGACTTACTAAAAATAGATGCTCCCTCCAAGAATCTTGGATCCCAAACCGAAAGCCGAAAATAAAAATTGAGAACATCATTTAATTTCTCTAATTCATCTGAGCTCATCGAAACCAACTGTTGACTTACTATAAATAGTGAGTCCCTCAAAATGGAGCCAAAACTCACAATTGTCCACTGGAGAGTTGAATAACTCCACAACAAGGTCCTCTAATCACCAATATTAGCCTACAAGGACCCAATGATAGGCTTAATCCATTAACTCTGATGCAACTCAAAAAATGGGGACATTACAATCTGCCCTCCCTGAAATTGCTTGTCCCCAAGCAATCTCCACTGCAAGGAAACTCCACTGAACTGGAAATCCAAAGGAAGACTGGGAAATGTCCCATGCTGAAACATAAATGTTGAAGCACCAGAATAACCAACACTGCGTAAAAGTGAACAACAATCCATCTATCCAACTCTGTGCTCTAAAACTATGCACTTGACCAAACCCTGTACATGAGAATCATAAATGAAATTGCAAATAATCCACACCATATACATACTGCAAAAATCCCCAACAAATCCAAGCTGGAATCCCGATGCACATAAAGGATCCCACAACACACTAAAGAGTGTCCAATAAAGTATGTCGGGATCCCAAATCCCGAATCCATGCCAACCAAGGTAAATAACCCACAACATCAGTTGTGCCAACAAGACCCCGACATCATCATGTTGCAGAAGGTGAAACAATCCGTTGGGACCCATCCAACCTGTAGTTCTAATCCTGTCTCCACTTGGATCGCAGTATAGATGAGGCTCGCATCCATCCATCACCAGAAAGAAAGGATATTTGGCAACATCCGATAGACAAAATCTCCTTGTACACTCTAGCAATCCCCCATGAGTGTGAAATTGAACTGTATTGTAGGGAAAGGAACTCCCAAGGGTGTCTGTATTATAACCAAGATACCCATCCTTTGTGAAACCGTCATGGATGTACTGACTCTGCAAGTAGCCTCTTGCTAACTTGCAGCAACAAAACTCCATCCCTTGAAGATGGCATAAACCCATCCCATAAAGGATGGTATGATCTCGGAGCCCATCCAAATTGACGCACAACCAAATCCTCAACATGTGGATCAAAAGAGAAATGATGAGCACTCATTGTATAGTTACGGTAAAAAGCTTCGATCTCTGTTAGTGGCTCATTACTAACAACTCGTGAATCAAGAGGTGACTCCAACCTTTGGCCTCGATGAACCGACTGGGTAGATGCCTTGCCAAGCCTTTCTCCGCATACCCAACCGCATACACTTGGTCATGACACAAATGGAGGTATTCTGACTTAAATGCCTCCAAAGCCCTCTGGATGAACCTCAAATCCCGAAGGCGCGTACCAACCTCGACCCCATACTGTCTCTCCTCAAACTCAACTCTCCAAATAAGGTACTCAACATACTTATGCGTGCAATCAAAATGGGATAAAGTTGAGTCAACCTTTTCTCCAATAGCCTTCAATTGTTCCCTCCATCTCCAAGGCTCAACAGACTGCCAGTCAAAATAAACTGGATGAGATGCACTAATAGAATTGTTCCTAGAAGAGGGAAACAACCCAAAATGAGAGCCATCCTCCCAACTAGATGATACACTGCCTAGGTCCCGTGAAGATGATGGAGTAGCATAGTTTGCTGTCACACAACTCTTTGAAGAATCCACTACTGTCACACAAGGACTCCCAATAACCTGTTTCATATCATCTGGCATCATGCTAACTACTGGAGAAACTGACTCAACAAGAAGCTCTCTGAAGCTCTCCACCAAAGTACTCACATCATTTGTAACTATTGCACCCAAATGAATGATGGATGTAACGGTGTTCCCAACACATCCATCACCACAGTCCGTAACCACTACTGCAGGAAGCTGAACTGAATATGTGGCTGGTGAAGACTGTGCTCGATCCATCTCCACAATCACCTCAATCAATTGCCACTACGACTCTTGAAGAGCCAACTGGGTGCTCTCCAATATCTCAGAAGTCGCCTCAAGCTCATGAGTTAGCTCAACTACCTCCTCCTTCCTCAACAATACCTCGTAACAAGTGCTCCCCCACCCGAGAAGGTAATCCCTGTTAGCTAAAAACTGCAAGTAATTATGTTTCATGATTCTGACAACTTCTCATAGTGAATGAGTTTCTGTCAGGGAAAGGCTACTACCACCATGCTCATCAGACATAGGAGCACCCCAACCAAATACAGCTAACATCTGTCGGACAACGTCATAATGCTCTAGAACTGCAAAAATCTCACTATCACTCATCTTCAGCTGTTTGATCACTTGATGTCTTTGAATGCTCTGGCTCTTGTGTAAGCTCTCTGACTCACTAACCGCACTGTGATAGGAAGCTGTATCCGCAACGCTCACCTCATGATCAATATCACATATGCACTAACAACTTCGCACGTATCAACAATCGAGGTACTGCTACTAGGTACCTCTACAAATAACTCATTTGAAGGAGTGGAAGCCGCTGCTATATCAATCTCCTCCCATGCCTCTGCTTCCCCCTCAACTATGAGTCCCTGTAAACCATGTTCCTGGGACCTATCATAACCAATGAGTCCTCTGTACCATTTTCTAAAGTCTGATATGACAAATCAGACTCATCACAACATGAATCGCCCTCATAAATATCATCAGAAGTGCCCACAACACAAGTGTCAATATCATCCACCTGTAAACTCTCTACCATTTCATGTTGCTGCACCCATGACTCATTGCTGTCATAAAAATCAGAATCACTATGGCATGAATCCTCATCATTTAACTCATTCCTAACATTTGAATCATGAGTGTCATAACTAGGTAACTCCATGGTCCCATCTCCCACACATGGGAAGACTGCTACCTCTTGCATTCACTCACCATCACAACTGCTGTCATAAAATTCAGAGCTATCAGAGCTCATATTTTCCACACAATTCTCAAAAGCAACACTCTCACCAAGTGAGTCAAGACTCATAGTGGCATCAACAACCCCTTCTGCACTAGCTCTATCAACAACACATACTGCACTGGCTCTATCAACAACACCATCAATAGGCTCAGATAAGGGACTGCTGTCATAAAAATCAGACCTTGTATGACTAACATTTTCATTACTACCAATTGATATAAGACTGCCATCAATGGTGGCTATCATGTCATCAGCATTTTCTCGGTCACTAGCTCATGTCTCATGTAAATCTTGGGACTCAATGCAACTGTCCTCAAGCAAGTTTGTCATAACCACATGCTCCTGAGAAGAGCCTCCAACATCACGCGTATAAGGAGTAGTAGCTACCCTACTGAGAAAAGTTTCCACTACTTGATGGTTGCTGTTGCTGAAGCTACACCTATACAATCCTCCTGATTCTCTTCCTGTTTTCTCTGTGATGAAGACTTTTTAAAAATGGAAGCCATATACCTTGCCACACTCTCTATGGTTGACGGATTTGAAAGCGAAGCATTCATCCTTTCCTGATTTTGTCTAAGCTTCTCCATTCCTCCCATCATGACATTTGTTTGCTTCCTGATATTAGCCATGCTATTCAATTGGTTTCCCTGTTTACTAGTTTTCCTAAATTTATCCATAACTGAAATAAAGCTAGAGTGCTGATCACTCATATCAAACGTGGGAACTCAAGATTTCCAACCCCGTAGGATGGCAGGAAACTGATCTGATACCATTGTAATAAGCCTAACTGGCTCCAACTCTGACGATGCTAGAGAATTGGGGTTTTTGACAATTCCTCGCAATTTTTATTGGTTTTTGAACATATATGATTGCAAACTAAATTCTAAATTTTAAATGCATAATCTCAATTAATAATTCACCCATCTTGTGAAAATGACTAAAGAAGTATCAGAATTGAAATCTGACAGCACATGCATGATCTTGATGATGAAAGATGATGAATGAACCTGACGAGATGACTTCCTAAAAATAGACGCTCCCTCCAAGAATTTTGGAGCCCAAACCAGAGGCTAAAAATAAAAACTAAGAACATCATTTAATTCCTCTAATTCATCTGAGCTCATCGGAACCAACTGTTGACTTACTATAAATAGTAAGTCCCTCAAAATGGAGCCAAAACTCACAATTGTTCACTGGAGAGACAAATAACTCCACAAGGTCCTCTAATCACTAGTATTAGCCTACAAGGACCCAATGATAGGCTTAATCCATTAACTTTGATGCAACTCAAAAAATGGGGACATTACACCAAAGTGGTAAAGAAGAGAGTCTGAGTGTGAGCAGGTGAATTGCCCATATGAATTTGAGATCGATTGGATGTTTAATCCATAGTTATCTCCAGCCCATTCATTTGTTAACAAAGACAAGTTGTCGGGATCACAGAGATAGGAGAAAATTTGTGTCAACTATCATTGTCATCGAAGGTTATGATTGAAGCAGTTGAAAACCATGTACCTAGGATTGTCGTAATTGGGGCAGAGCTTGAAGCATTGGTGGCTAATACCATTGCTCAATGTGGAATCCAGCTGGTTGGAACTGCTCATGCAGCGGCACATAGAGCATCTAGCAACGAAGGTTGGAGAAAATCTATTCAATTTCATACAATCTTTTTGTACCACTGATGGAAACAAATTGGTTGTTCCTACTGATATACTAGATCGATGGTTTAAGAAGTTTCAAGAACGAGCAAGCATTTCACAACAATTTTCTATTGTTTGCTTTTAATTAGTCGGGAGTTGAGGCCGTGAGCTCCTTGTGAAATTCTAGCACTCTGGAATATCTTTTCATCTTCGAATACCGATTTTAGAGGATAAGTAACAGGGAGCTCTGTTTGGCAATGACTGGGTCCAGAGGAAACTCTGTTTGCAGCATCCCCTTTTTTGAATGAAAATCATTACATGTGTGGACTACATCATTAATGGGAATGAGATGAATGTATGCTTGGGACACGAATGTAAGTAGAGCAGCTATTAGTTTGGAGATGCCAGATTTTACAAACTGCACATAGGCAAATGTAATTGTCGAGTACCATGCCGAATTCACAATCTTCATCATTGTTCTCCCTGTTAGTGTGTGGATTGATAAAGTGCTTGGGTATCCATCATAACATCGTTCTTGCTGAATCTTATGGTCAAAGGTGGGCGTCAACGATTATATTGATTTGTAAACCATTTCAAAGACCATCAAAGATCCAGACTGTGATTCAAAAGTACTCTTGGAATAATCGAGCCTTCCATGGGATCAAATAACACACCCAGGATCACGGCAGTAGAAGTGATTAGCTAGCATGAGGAGTAGTCACCGCCCCACTCACTGATAACATGGTGCAAAATAATGACTGTTGAACATTATAGTAAATGAGAACAGGCGATGAAGGAAAGGTCTTGTAAAAATGTGCCCTGTCCTAAAGTAGCAGCGGACACAAAGTAACTTTGATGGCGCTGTTTTATGGAAGCTTGTATGAATTCAACAGAGGAGGCAACATACCGAGCACTGAAGTTAAGTTCTCATCAGTGGATCGGGTTTGGAATAAGATCAATGCACACAGAAGGAACAAGGAATTCATATCGAGTACTCCCCTTCGAACAATGAACAGTGGCAAAGCTATCACAACAATCAAGGTGATCCTCTTATGGAGATAGCTATGGAGCGTGTAGATCAGGCTATGCAGATGGTGCATCATGTGGAGTGTCAAGGACAGCTATTTGATGACTGTATCCAGGGGATGGATTATGAGGTCAGTGGCAGTGCATCAGAGTATGAGGATTATGGTGAGTCTGTTAGGCTTGGATGAGGCTTTCTGTTAGGTTATGGAGATGATGCCATGGCAATATTTTTGGCTTGTACCAGTTCAGATGGTGAAGTGCATTGAAGGGAGAAGCGATAATCAGACTATGGAAGCTGATAATGGAAGATGTGTTACCAATCGAGGGATCACTGTTAGCAAATCTTGTTAAATAAAAGTGCTTGGTTTGTAATAGCAGAGAGCTTGTAGAAGCTTTTGATTTCTTGGAAAGGATGGATTTGGTAACTATTAAATAAATGCAAGCAGTGGATAACAAAGTCGCAGTTTGATACAGAAATTCACGGTATATACTATCGGGTTTTCTAAAATCTCGCGTGGGGTCCCATCTTTGCACACTGATATGCAAAGTCAAATCCACATGGGGTTGAGAATGATACTTGGATGCACAGTGACAAATTCGTCTAAGATGGATAGATATATTGACCTGCAGAAACTATGTCCACTGAAAAGGCCCATTTTGTGGAGGTTTCTATGTACAATCAAGAGCATATCAAACTATTTAAGTGTTGTTTAAAGTATCAAAGGAGCCCGCTATATAATGTTTTGTTATAAAAAGCGGATTTATTATTTCAATTCAAATCTTTTGAATTAAACATTATGACAAGAAAGGGAAGGAGATATATTTTCAAGAATCAGTTATAAAAACGGAAAAACCACTGAGCATTATTCAAGGAGGGATTTTTCAAGTAGGTGTTCTTTTTTTAGAGAAGATATAGAAAGGAGGACAGAGTTTTCTTTTCAGCACAGTTATATTGTACAGGGCTGTGGGTCTTTGAATTCACATTTTTGGCATTGAGAGAATGAAGAAAATATTTCTGAGTCTCTGAACTTTTAGTGATTTCTTTAAATTACATTGATCTGAGTCTCTTTGTAATTACTTTCAGTGCCATTCTGTTGTATCAGACTGTGTATGCATTTAATTCTAAAGCTGTGAATTGAGATTAAATCATTCGCTGAGAAGGGTTTGTTCCCCTTTCTTTCTGTGGTTATCATCTGTGAGTGTGGGAAGGGGTGATCCATGTGTTACTTCTCTGCATTCATTTAATTTCGAATATAAATTTTCACATCTATTTCATGGCTATGGGTAGATGGTTGTTTGCCCTCCTTGCCTTCTGATTGAAGGCATAATCTGCATATTTATTCATTGCATAACTTTCAAAGGTAGCTGCGCCTTATAAAATAAGCAGAGAGTCCTTGCACATTGCCATTGGAAGTGACTCAACTGTTGGTTTGTTTTTGTCTTTCAATTTGGGCAATTTGAGTCGGTTTTTAAGTTTATTTCAAGAAAGACAAATCTGTTAACCAACATAACTGAAACACAAATCAGGCTCTGAATTATGCACAAGTACATGGCTTGCAACTCTCAGAGCTGAATGATGGAACATTGATGATGTTATCCAAGAAAATTTTCCATGACTGGTTTATTATACAAACCATATGATGGATGTAAGAAGGGTCAAGCAGGCAACAAAGAAATAGGAAATAGTTTGAGGATAATAATAAACCAAAGCTTCTGGAGGCACCTTTATTAAAAGAAACAAAAATCTTTGATCTTTTGGGTCTGAACATATGACCCATCATCAGGAGAATTAATTCGTTTGATGAAGAGGAATATAACCATGGGCTACTTATAGAGATAATCCAAATTGTGACAAAAAGAATTTCAATCCCCTATAAAGACCTGTACATATAATTCTCAAAGTCACACTGATACTTGGAACAAGAAACTAAGCCTAAGAATTAAAATATTTGTCTTAGCACAGAGATCTGATACCACTCCGCAGAGAGAGCCCTTGAACTGGTTCAAAACAAGGAAGTATTAGCTAGGTTGGACTCGGCTGTTTAAAATTTTCAAGTAAATTATGTTGTCAAAGTTGTTCAAACTTCAAATTGTCTTTTGACTAGAAGCCGTAGTGGACAATCATTTTGTAAAAAGTGGATGATCAGGATAAGAGGTTGCCCAAGCAGGGATGGTTATAGTGTGGACAGGGATGACAACCTGTCATGTCCCCACCAATTTGGCTTAACTGCGAGCTTCTGTTTTTCTGAGTCTTAGAAGATTAAGTCCACTCTATATGTTTGCTAGTTTATTCAAAATATCACGAACTCGTAGGATTTGTGTTTGGAGTCTTGGACATATCTGCAAAATTGGAATTGATGTTTTGGCCTAAGTTCATTTTGTCATATATTATAAAATTGTAAAGTTTTACCAGCAGCAAAAGCAAATGGTACACAAAACATATATATGTTCAAGCTAATATGAAAAGTTGAAAACCGAATTTGACCCTCAAATGTAAAAGAAAAGGGGGCGTTTTCAAACATCTGGTTTATGAAACTTTGTTACAGGAATGTAGATCACATCCCTGCCTCCGCACCCACAGTTTCTGGTGACTACATTTATATATAATATAGCCATCTCATTCATTTACTCATACACCCTATAATTTGATTGGCATTGTGGTCCCCATACCAGTATTAGTCCTCTGCATCTCCTAGTAATTGTTAAAGTTTTACCAGCAGCAAAAGCAAATGGTACACAAAACATATATATGTTCAAGCTAATATGAAAAGTTGAAAACCGAATTTGACCCTCAAATGTAAAAGAAAAGGGGGCGTTTTCAAACATCTGGTTTATGAAACTTTGTTACAGGAATGTAGATCACATCCCTGCCTCCGCACCCACAGTTTCTGGTGACTACATTTATATATAATATAGCCATCTCATTCATTTACTCATACACCCTATAATTTGATTGGCATCGTGGTCCCCATACCAGTATTAGTCCTCTGCGTCTCCTAGTAACTGTGGAACTTTATGATCATTGCCAATACATTGAGATAAGTTGCCAATTTTTGTATTTTTATTTGTGTTTCCCACAATTTTGGATTCCAATTTTCAATGGTTAATGTTGAATGTTCTTCAGTATTGAATGTCATAGGTACTTTTCTTATTTGAATTTAGTTCTTTAGAATGATTACTGATCTTTAAAAGATCTCTTAGACAATGTAACAATTGAAATTATGATGTATATTTTTTTATAATTTTCATTATAGTATATTTAAACACACACACACAATTTGCCATCACCCTAATGTCCATCCCCTCCTGCCCCCAAATTTGACGAATTATTTTGCCATTCCAGAAATGCTGCACCGCATTACCCCAAATCAATGTCCTGGAGAGTTAGAGAAATATAGTGATAGATAATTTCAATCTTGAAATTCAAGCCACAGTATTTCTTATTTTGTATCACTTGCTCCTCATCTGGAAGAGATGTATAGGCTGTAATGGTTTTATGTAGTTCGTACTTACCTATGAAGAAAAATGTGTAATGATGAGATACAAAGAAACTTTTCAATCTAATGAGCATCCTTGTTGTAACAGAAGAATGTAAAGATCCTCAGGCATCTGTACAAAGATTCAGGGATTTATATGGATTATCTCAGTTTTTTCCCATATGGATGCATGGATTAAAACTATTTCTCCTGAGTCAAGCAGGCCTCCTGGTATTGAAGGAAATATCTCTGAATACTCCAATAAGTACGGATCTACAGCTGTATGAATCTGAACATCCTTAGGAAATAATTTAAAAATCTTTTCTTTCCCCCATTTAAAACATAATTCAATTGGGTAAAGACTCTATTAAATACACTCAGATGATTCTTGGTTATTGGTTGCAGAATGCTAATTGAGGATCAAAGCCTAGGTAATCAGTTCTTTTTCTGCTATGGGCCACTAGGTCCATTCATGTGCTTTACAACTAATGGATGGTCTCCATGATTGATGCCCTTTGGAGATACAAATGATAACGGCAATCTAATGCCATTAAGATTAAGACCACATAGATATAATATCCATTGTAAATTTGTTTCATACAGATTAAGATAGACGAAATTTTTAAATCAAAGCATCCATACCAACAGTATTGCAGCATGGTGCTGAACTTGGACAAAGCAAAAGTATGGCCTGTTCTACACCATCAAAGCAGTTTAAAAGAAAATCAGAAAATTGGTTTACAGAGTTCTTGGTAAGGCTTTAGATATGGTTGGCGAAGTTTGGGTCATTGGAAGCTTCTCGGATTATCAGAGATACCAATGGGATTTATGAATAGAAACTTCGTAGATGCATTCAACTGTTTGAACACTGGTTGTAGCAGCTAAATTGCAACTATAGGCGGTTGACTTGGAGGCTAGAGATGCAGTGTAACACCAGCGCAGGGGTACGTCGGGACGAGTTTCTGGTGCAGGAAAAAAAGGGCCTCAATTTCATGATATGATATAATGAATCAATGATCATGATCAATCATCAATATCAAAATGAGTACAAAATGTCAAAATCTGAAATCATGTCAAAATGTAAGAATGGGAGGCCTCTAATCATCCCCCAAGCCAAAGTCCTCATCACTAGAAATATTGGACTCGGCCATTGCGGCCGGCCGCACCCCATCATGTCCCGGGTGCGGTCGAGGGACGCCAGGGCAGTCCCCAAGCACCGTCCCTTGCATCCACGTCTCGGAGCATCCGCGCCGTGCAAGAACGGGTGCGGCTGTGGTGCAACGGCCCATGATCTGTGGCGGGGGTGCTTGGGTACGTGGAGTACTTGTCCCGGGGACGTCCCCGCACATGGTACTCCTAGGTTTTGGCCTGGGTGCGTGTCCCTGTGTTTCACTGTAGAGATGCAATGGATAATTGAAACAATATAAACTGTGTAATGCTTTGCATTAAGCTTGGTAAAAGAGAAGTGGCTTGAAATAAAATGATAAAGCATAATCTAAAATTTTGAGATGCAACACAGTGAAAATTAATAGGCTAAGCATAATTTCTCCTAGCAATCATAAATTAGATTGTTTGATTATTCCAGTAATACAATTGGATATTGTAAGCTAGACCAACCAGGATATTCTAGAGACCTAAATAAACAAATTGAGTAAACTAAAGACATCGAATTGTTCTTTGGGTGAATAAACAAATTTGCTATTTGAATAAACAAATTTTCTATTCAGACCGATCTCCTAGAATTGTAGAGGGCCACATTGTGCAAGGAATTTTTTTGTGATTTTATATGCATATTTGGAGATTGGTAAGACAACATTGTGTGCGAATGAAGATAAAGAATACCAGTCTTACATGGGGATATCTCCCCCCTTTGATATCCATGTGTTTTTGGGATGGGGACATTTTAGGGACATAGACTTGGGGGAGACGTCCCCTCCCCCTCCCCCCCTCGTCTACACCACCACTGTAGTCGAGACTTAGGAAACACTGTTGAGATGACAGGGATACAGGGATGTCCAGGGGATGCCTAGGCGTTTCTTGTAGTGATAGGCCAAAAAAATAAATTTGATTTTAAAAAATCTTTTTTGTTTGGGAACAAGTGGCCAAGGGCAAAGCCTAATGGCTAATGAGCACCATCAAAGTCTCACAAACCCTTTATAACACCCTAAGTTCCTCATTTTTACTCACAAATTCATTTCAAAGTGAGGTTGATAATAAAAGAAAAGAGTGAGCAAAGGAGTGAGAGTGAGTAAAGTGCTCCAAGTGCAAGAAGGTTCAAGAGCAAGAAGAGGGATTCTACACCAAGTTGCAAGCTTTTTTCAAGCACAAGGTAGGATTTTATGACCATTTTTTAATTTTACAATTAGTTTCATATTCATATTTTAATTTATTTCATAATTTCACAGATGTGGCTGCAAATTTATTCATTGTTCATTGTTCATATTGTCATCAAGTTTCTATTGGAGCGCCCAAGCGAACAACTTGCAAACCAAAACATTTCACAAACAAAGAGAATCAACAAAGAGATACTATTTTAGTATAAGTGAATAAGGGATTGAGATAATACAAATTGTACAAACACCTTGTATAAATAGCAAAGGAGTGATGAGGTAGTGATAACTACTAGTTATAGAAAATTAAAAGTACTCTAAACACTATTAAACAATGTGCAACTAATAGCAACTAATATCTAATAAAATATTATGTCAGTTACCTAATTAAAATGTAAGCTTACACCAACACCTCCCCTTGAGTGCTACTTATTAATGAGTCTCAACAAGGCCATGCTAAGTACTCATGCACAAGTACAAGGTGATGCAATGCAATCTCTCACAAATGGAGAAAAGGTGAAAAAACTGGTGGGAGAAAACTACTCTCCAAAAGAGAGAACATGGACTAAGAAGCCTCCAATGTCCAAAAACAAGAACATAAACATCACTAAAGCATGAAGAAGTTGTGGACAATTGTTGAATGATGATTGATATGGTGTTGTAATTGAAGAATCTCCTTTGAAACAAGATGATGGCTAGGATCAAGAAGACAACAATATGCAGGGGTGCCCCAAATGACACTACTCAAACAATTGACAATGCAGGTGGCACATGAATCTGCATGAGTGACATCAAAGACACTATTCAACCACACAAATTGAAAATATAGGTGCAATAGTTTGAAGCATCATGATCAACTGAGGATTGAAGGTTGCCTCCACAAAATAGGAATGCAAGAGTGTCCCACAACTCACTCTAGGTGAAACCAAAAGAAGCATTAGTAGAAACTATAGAATGCTCCCCCCTATAATGTTGACTAGGGAGAGTTATGACATGTCCATTGAAACTGTGTCACCAAGCAATGCATGAAGGAGGAGATACAACATCTGAAGTGATCAAAATAAAGTAACTACAATTGAAGAAAAGGGTGTGCACCAAGCTGATACATATGCATGAGACAATAATCCCAAAGATCTTATTGTTGTCATGGAGGGACGCTCACTTGACAAAGTTGTGACTAGCAAATAACAAAGGCACTACACAATTCCCCACGACACTTTATAATACAATGTGAACCAATAAAATGGCACAACATTTGTGCAAAATCCCCCAAAATATGAACAAGATGTGGCACTATTTTAATGCGTCTACAAAAGAAAGTGCTTACAAAAGATGCTCAAATGATTGAAAAGGACAAAAACGCTGTATGTATATATGAAGCGGCCTAAATGAAGCCAAACCACGCAACCAAAATCATTCTTGGTGCCGAAACAACTAGGCAATTAACCAGTGTCAAAACACAAAATCTTGAATTATTTACATACTTTAAGCAAAATCTAGAAAAAGTGCCATATATATATAAAGTGCTTTGAAAGACCTTTCTAACACCACAATAAGTGTGAGACATAGAGAAATTAGTCAGAAGATACGAGCTTGGGAGCCCAAAACGCATGTATGACTTCAATAGGCTACAAAATACACCAATAATAAAATCTGAAAAAACTATAGGTACCACTGAAAAGTGCACGAAACCATGTTTTCGATGATATTTGGTTTGCTAGAAACTAATGTTGTACACCCAAGTTATGGTCATTTGAAAAAAATTGCCTATATGTAGCCAAAAGTGGTAAAAAAAGGGCCCACCCCCCTTTAGCACCTAGGGCATAGGGTTTGGTCACCCATGTGGCCGAGACACTATTGATTAAAATAACACACCCACTGGGGCTATAAAATCAATGAGGTTATGAAATCAATGACGTAGATGTCGATGGGGGTGGTGGGGTCCAGAGCCACGCTTTGTACACCACCCTCCATTCATATAATCACAAGCCATTGAAGCCACAAATCACACACATAAGTTGTAAACCATGATAGTGAGCACACATCAACCTAGAACTAAAAGTGAGTGTCGAGGTATATAAGAAGCAAAAATGCTCTCCCATACACAATGTGGGATATATCCCAATGCACAAGTCGATGCAAAAAAAGAAGCAAGCAACTCAACTCCACCTCAAAGAATGTTGAGAGAATAAAGGTCTTTGATAGAGCCATGATCAAAATGTGGAATTAAAACCCCCAAACAAAATGCTCAAAATGTGTGATTGTTGGGACCACCAATGAATTTTGCACTAAAACAAACAAACCATAAAAAGGGAAAGCTTAAGCAAAGAAGCAAAAAGATTGGAATTACATAAGGTGCACTCTGGTGAAGAGGGACATGATCTAATTGTCAAAAGAATATTGTGCATGGTAATGATGTAGGTGCCTCCACACCTAATGCTGATATGCCAATCCATAAAGGAAACCCACTGAAACATCGCTACCAACTTCTCCAATCAATGCAAAGAAGATACACGATGATGGAAGAGAAGGTTGATAAAAAATGAGAGGAATAGACGTGGCTCTCCAGATTAAAAAATGCACACAATGATGCAATATACAACCCATATCTTCAAAACTTCGATGCAAAGAGCCAATGATCCAAGGAAATGCAAACCTCAAGAAAAAAAGGCCACAATCAAAACATTGACTGACCAACCAATATGACCTTGCCAATAGAAATGAATCTGACCAATGAAAATAAGGCACACAAGTAAAAGATAATCCACAAATGGATAAGCAAAGGCCTACCAAACACTGTCACTGTCAGCTGGCAGTCAAAACTAATGCAACCAAAGCAAAAAATGTAACATGACTTGCAAAGCTTGTATTGCATCGAGCTTTCAACAATCTAGATGACTAATGCCCCAACTGAAACAATGATTTCTGCAAAAGAATCACGTACCACTAGGAAATTGCTAACTCACCTCCTGCAAACAAATAAGTTGAGCCTAGCAAAGACTTTAGAAGCCAAGGCCAAAGAAAATCCATGGGTCAAAATAATAGCTGATCTAACAAAACTGGCCAACAAGTTCAACTTCTTGTACAAAACAGGAAACTCCCAACGGGTAACAGCCCAGATTTGAAGCAAAGGACATCGATAAGCCGATCAAACCAAAACGAGCTGATAAGCAAAGGGCATCAATCTTCTCAAAGAAAATGATACACATACTTTGTACATAGACAAAATTGGTCCTTCAGACAAAACCATGGACGATCAATCAATAATCACATAGGCTAGGAACAAGTGCATCTTGAGGCAAAACAAACATGGCATGACAATGTACCAACAAAGGACAAGAGAGTCGTCAATAGAAAGTGAGGCCACACATTGAAGAGCAATATGCCTTCATTGCGTGAAACAAAATCTTTACCAATCTCCAATGAGCCAAAGCATAGATGATGAATTTGCCAAGCAACCATTGAGAACAATGATTTGTAACAATACAAATGCGCCAAATGCAATGGTGCATGTATCACTAATCAAGCCTCCTGGGACCTCAAAACACAAACTGATGAAGACTCTTAGCTAGGAAGGGGTTGCTAAGTTGTCTACTTTGATATCATGTTGGAGCACCCAAGAGAACAACCTACAAACCAAAATACTTTACAAACAAAGGGAAACAACAAAGAGATTCCATTTCACCAGAAGTGAATAATGGAGTGAGATAATACAAACTATACATACACCTTGTATAAATAGCAGAACTGTTTAATGTGGTAGCCATAGTCGTTATAAAACTAGTGACACAAAATTAAATGCATTCTACACAATATTAAATGATGTGCAACTAATATTTAATAAAATATATGTTGGCTACTTAAGAAAAACTTAAGCCTACACTTGTATAAGCTTGTGCCTTTACTAATGTGTTGTTGATCTCTTGACATCTTTTGGCTGTTGTGTAACGGTTAACACACTTAATAGGTTGCTGAACTTAATAAAAAACTTGAGCCTATACCTAAGGCTTTTGTGATATCCCCAAGTGGGACTTTAATTGATTTACCCTAAAATTCCCAATTAAGGTTTGGATTATGCTTGGGAATGGAAACTTACCCAATCTTTGTAATATTCCTTACTAGGAAGCTACCAATTCCCAATGATTAACATACAACACTTTGCATAAATCATATCAAATTGAGAAGCAATTAATGATTCATAATACATTTGACAGACAACATACTTAGCCCCAATTCCTTACTTCTCTCCTAAACATCAACCCTAAGGAGGATGTGGATTTACTTGTCATAGGGCGCTTGGACAGCAATCTACAAGTGGGCTCCCTCAAAGGTTTAGGACCCCATCCATATCCCATCTGGGGATTCACCTACCTTGTGAGGATTTACTCTGCCACTCTCTACACAACACCAACCTATCCTTTAAGGGCCACCCCAACCAAATTGCTTTGTGTGGTCAACTGGAATTTGAATATAAGATTAACTTCAATTGTTGCTTATTCATTGATATGCATCCTATTGATGGTGTTAGTGTTGTTAGTAATGATTTGAACATCTATTGTCCACCTTAGAAGATTGTAATAGCTTGGTGGAAGTTGATGACAAAACTAAGTCTAGTAGAGTTCATAAAGACATTCATGATCTCTTGCAATCTAGGATTAGAATAGGATCTCTAAACCCTTACTCTCTTTCCAATTTATTTCAAACTTTGTTAGATTTATGATAAAAAACTTGCATTGCTAAATCTTTCTCATAAAAAAGTTGATAAATCTAGACTGAATAATGTAAGTCCCCTTGGTTTATGTCATGCCCAAAATCTAAGGGCAAAAAACACACCAATAATTTTTTTTTAAACATGATAAATTTGCTAATGTTACACATTGACAAGGTTTAAGTGTAAACAAGTTCATACTAGAGGAAATGACGTTGTTGGGTAGACAAGATTATGAAGGGGTAACTGGATTAAGGTTGATTGGGAGATTGAGGGGAATCATGACAAGCGTAGATCGACTTGTCAACGTCCCTCGATCGACTATAACATCTAGGTCTAACCTAGGTCTACAAATGGCTAGGTTTGATTATTTAATTCGAGCACAATTTACTTATTAATGATCATTTAATATATTAATTAATTTTTCGAAAGAAATTTCCCTTGCTACCCTAGTTACCATAATGATGCAGTAGCATCCTGGCTTCTTGATCAGTTCCTTGTGATTTTCTGGCACTTGGTGAAGGAGGTGGATGAGCTCAGTAAAGACCTGCTTTTACTCGGTTATTTGGGTGATAGTTCTCGGTCGAAGTTTGTTTCGCTTCACCAATGGAGCTTGGTGATCTTGGTGGTGATTCTCAGTTGGAAGTTTTGGTGGATCTCAGTTGATGTTGGTCACTTGGTGACTTGGTGTTTTGTTGCTCGGTGCTCGGTTACCGACGGGATCTCGGTGTTTATGTATGTTGCTCGGTCGCTGGAGGGCTCAGTTGCTAAAGGAAGCTCGGTCATTGAAGGAGACTCAACATCCCTGGTGCTTGATAATGCTTGTGAAGCTCGGTTGGTGTGTTTGTTCGGTATGTTTCCTGGCACTCGGTAGTTTGGATTACCGACTAGAGTTCTTGAAGATTTGCTTGGCCGACTTGGTGCATTTATTATTGGTAGCTTTTGTTGGATTCTTGTATCTGGATCTGGAGGCTGACATGTTGGATTTATTAATTGTAAGGCTATGTGAGAGTCGACTTATATTGCATTTAATATTTGTTTGTAGGAGTTAATGGTTTCATCCAGCCGACTTGTGGCTGATGATTAGTATTTAAGGGATGTTTGGGGTAGTTGTTTAGGCATGACTTAGAGAGATCATAAAAGTAGATTTGGGATAGTAGATAAGTGAAGTTGTGGAAAAGATCCTGTGAGATCAAATCGTTATTTGATAGTTTGTAATAGCAGAGCTAGTGGTTTTCATACTTGGAGAGGAGATTACTTGGTGGCTTGCGAGGTCAAGTTCAGATCTGCCTTAGGGTTTCCATCAGTTGCTAATAGTTTTAGAGCTGAACTAGCTGAAGTTGTGTTGGATTTTGATAATCTTGCATAATTGTTTCTGATTGTAATTGGCCCTAACCTGGAAGGCTTTACAATCGGGCATGTTAATGAAAATATGTTTTGAAACAATTGTTGTGTTGTGTTATTCTGCTGTGTTGTTTTGAAGCTGTAAGGTTTGGACTGTCCTTAATTGGATCCACCATCCCTTGGCCTGCGTCAGGTGGTATCAAAGCTGAGTTGATCTTGTGGAGCGAAGGTTGATCTAGCAAGGCCAATCTTGTGAAGTTGATCTTGTTGGCGAAGAGATCGTATGATCTGGGTTGCAGATCCAGAGCACTGAACTTGTGGAATCTTGCCCTAGTTGTTTGTGCGAAGTGGTAGGTTGCGATCTGACTGGCATACGACTTGGAGATTTTCACAAGGTGGTCGGTGTAGGGTTTGTTGCAAAGGGTTTCTCTTATCTTTAAGGATGCCTCAGAGAAGATTGGACCCTGGTGCAATTGCAGATCTCTGTGATGTGGTGGAAGCGAAGATTTTTGAGAAGTTTGCTCGGTTGGAAGCATATTTGCTGAACTGTCTGGAAAACTGAGTTAAGAACCTTGTGAAGGAAAGTGTTGTTGAGCTTTGTAAAGCTTACCGGAGTTGGGACATGCCAATCCGGAAGAAAGTTGTTTGGCCTGTTAGAAGACTGGTCTGAGAGAGGAGACATGCAGAGGTATGTGAGATTGGTTTTGATGTTCAGTTGGTGGAGTCTGACTTGTAACCTGCATAGCAACTTGTGGCTGTTGCTGAGTTACCTGTGCTTACCGATGCCGTTGTTGACCTTGTTGAGGCTGGTGAGAAGATTGGTTTTCATGTTCAGTCGGTTGTGCCTGGCATGGAAATAGCAAAGCATCTGGTTGTGCCTGATCGGGTTGTTGTTGATGAGAAGTTACCTACTGTTGTACACCTTTGTGATGATGGTGTTATCAAATTGCTTTTGTTTGGTGTTGAGGTGCAGAGGTTGTTTGCTGGTTGCGGACTTGATTCGCTAGTTGACAGTGATAAGTCTTGTGATGAGATTCTGAGATGGGATTCTTCCTTGATCCTTGGTGATGGGTTGAAGGCTCATTTTGTTCAGGATGTTGGACATGCTGATTGGTTGAGTTGCAGAATGGTTCTCTTTCCTGTAATGGAGTGGAAACCTTTTGTGAAGATGAAGTGGAGTTGGTGTTGTTCAGATGTTCCTTTTGGTGAGAAAGTGTGGGACATACTTTTCTTTGTACCCCGGGAGTCTGATGCAGTAGCATCTTGGCTTCTTGATCAGTTCCTTGTGATTTTCTGGCACTTGGCGAAGGAGGTGGATGAGCTCGGTAAAGACCTGCTTTTACTTGGTTATTTGGGTGATAGTTCTCAGTTGAAGTTTGTTTCGCTTCACCGATGGAGCTCGGTGATCTTGGTGGTGATTCTCAATCGAAAGTTCTGGTGGATCTCAGTTGATGTTGGTCACTTGGTGACTTGGTGTTTTGTTGCTCGGTGCTTGGCTACCGACGGGATCTCGGTGTTTATGTCTGTTGCTCAGTCGCTGGAGGACTCGGTCGCTGAAGGAAGCTTGGTCATTGAAGGAGACTCGACATCCCTGGTGCTCGGTAATGCTTGTGAAGCTTGGTTGGTGGTTTGCTCGGTATGTTTCCTGACACTCGGTAGTTTGGCTTACCGAATGGAGTTCTTGAAGATTTGCTTGGCCGACTTGGTGCATTTATTATTGGTAGCTTTTGTTGGATTCTCCTATGTGGATCTGGAGGCCGACATGTTGGATTTATTAATTGTAAGGCTATGTGAGAGCTGACTTGTATTGCATTTAATATTTGTTTATAGGAGTTAATGGTTTCATCCAGCCGACTTGTGGTTGATGATTAGTATTTAAGGGTTGTTTGGGGTAGTTGTTTAGGCATGACTTAGAGAGATCATGAAAGCAGATCCGGGGTAGTAGATAAGTGAAGTGGTGGAAAAGATCCTGCGAGATCTTGCAGATCAAATTGTTATCTGATAGTTTGTAATAGCAGAGCTAGTGGTTTGCATACTTGGAGATAAGGAGATTGCTTGGTGGCTTGCGAGCTCAAGTTCAGATCTGCCTTAGGGTTTCCATTAGTTGCTGATAGTTTTAGAGTTGAACTAGCTAAAGTTGTGTTGGATCTTGATGATCTTGTAGAATTGTTTCTGATTGTAATTGGCCCTAACCCAGAAGGCCTTACAACCGGGCATGTTAATGAAAATATGTTTTGAAATAATTGTTGTGTTGTGTTGTTCTGAAGTTGCAAGGTTTGGACTGTCCTTAATTGGATCCACCATCCCTTGGCCTACGTCACATAATTATTAAAATGTATGATTCACAAAATAAATAAAAGCATCTTTAAAATTAACCTCTTACCTAGGCTCTAAGATTGCTGGGGGTTCGGGTTCTGGTACTGTGCCTCTTATTGGTGCTTCTTTACTAAAGGGGAAATCATATGCTAGTATGGTTTCTTCCGAGGCTGCTACCAATCGCTCTGGTGGGGTGGGGATTGGTGGTGGTTCAGGTTTTAAGGGTCCTCCCCCTGTTTTGAACCCTATCAGAATTCCCTTCAATGAGGAAGTGGTGGAAGATATTGAATCTGATTTTTTTGAGTTTTCTTCTCATGGGTGCTATTTGTCGCTTTTTGGGTTTGTGGCCGAGTCTTGCTAATTTGCATTGGTGGATCTATGATCATTAGGAACCTAAAATTTCTAGTACTGTTCAAATTTTCCCTATGGCAAAAGGTTTTTTTGTTGCTAAGTTTGATAATGCTGAAGATAGAAAGTTGATTATGTGCGATTACTTTTTCTCTTGGGAAAATCGTAATATGTTGGTTATGAATTCTTGGCATCCCGTTTTTTCCCCCTCTTCTAAAACCTTTAACAAGGTTTCGATTTGGGTGAGGCTCCCTTACCTTCCCCTTCATTTTTGGGTTGACTCCCTATTTGAAACAGTGGGAAATGTTCTTGGTGACTTTTGGACGGTGGATGATGAATCCTCTGATATTATGCACTCAACTTATGCACGATTACTGGTAGAGATGGATATCTCTAAGGGGTTACCATAAAATATTAAGTTAGAGTACTCAAAGACTTCCTGGATCCAAACTTTGGACTATGAAGGGCTTCCCTTCAGATGTAGGAAGTGTTTTAAAATGGGTCACTTGGTTGCCCACTATGGATTACAGAGGGCTAAGACCAAAAGGTCTGCTTCTTGGTGGAAGGGTGCTTCTCCAGAGCATTATACAGTAGCTAAGAAAAATATGGATCTTGTTGAGACTGATGCTCCTGAGGATGTTCTTCCTGAAGGAACTGTTCCTTTGGAGCCTTCTTTTACAATTGCCGGTAGTTCTGAGGTTTCTGCTGGTGTTTCTCCTACTGGAATTGCTGGTATGTCTGCCAACAATTCTATTGTTGTTGGGGTTATTCCAGCTGGTTCTGTTCTTGCTGGGGTCTCTGAGTCTGCTGTTACTATTATTGTTGGAAGTAATACTTCTGTTGCTGGTGTTCCTCTTGTTGATTCTGGTTTTGCTGGGTGTACTATTACATCTACTGGTAGTACTGGTGTTGGAAAGTCTGTAGAGGCTGTTGGGTCTGCTGGCTTCCTTCCAACCAATTCTGTTTTAGAAGGTCCTTTTGGTGCTGAGAAGTCTGGCATTGGCTGTAAAGAGGCCGTAGTTGGTTCTGTCCAGACTTCTCATGTTGGTTCTATTGTGGTTGGTTCCTCTCTTGCTTTTGTCTGGCAGGAGAAAGCTTCTTTGGTAGAGGAGGGGTGGACTCCAGTTATAGGTAAACATAATAAAAATTCCTCTCTACATTTTGATATGACTCTCTGCTCCCAGAAGAGGGGAGGCAAAGGAAAATCCTAGTTTTTGATTTGACTATCTAGTGTGGTTTAATCCTTGATTTGGATTTTTAGTTTGTTTGGGTTTGTATGAAGGTTGTTTCATACATTGTCTCATCCAGGTTGTGGTTCCCTGTTGTAAAACCCTCACTTTGGTCTTGATCCATTATGTTTTATGGGCTTATTTGAATATCTTTTGTGGCCATTCTGTATAGGGTTTCGGGGCCCCTTCAAACCCACTTTTACCTTAATAAAAAACCTCTTACCTAGGTTTAATTAATTAAATTAGATTAATTAAAATCTACTAATAAAATCATCTTTATGCTAACCGATTAAATAATTAATAATTTATCCCCTAGATAAATTTCCTTCAACAATTTCTAACCACATCATTGGTTGGTTAATTTAGTTATAACATTATTAAAATTGACATTTACAATTAGGCGTTAAATCCGTTAAAGGTCATATTAAATTATTAAAGAACAATAAAAGTTCATTTATATCCATGAAATTAGATTAGCCAACAAATATTAAATAGTTTCGGAATCCCACAAAATAAATTAAATGACAAAATAAATAAAGTGCATTGCCAAAATTAAATTACCCAAATAAAAAATTAAAAAAAGATCTTACACAACTAAATCCCAAAAAGAAAATAATACACCTAAAGGAATAAAAACAAAAACTTATTAAAGGACAAATAAAAGTCAGCCCTAATTAGGGCATGACCCAAGTGGAGAGAAGAGGGAAAGAAGAGAGATAAATTCATTTTGAATTTCTTTTTTTCCTTCCCTCTTTTATCTCTTCTCAACTCTCCAAACCCTAACCTGAAATTAGGGTTAGGGCTCAAAATCCGTCTTCCCAAAACTTCTCCTCTTCTTCTCCTATCTCTTCTTCTCTCATTCTTTTAGGTTGCAAGTTTAATGGAAGAGCATTGGAGAAGAAGAGGGTCTTCAACAACACCAAAGGTATAACATTTTTTTTGTATTTTTTTAATGTATTTATATTTGTTTGCACACACACACACACACACACACACACACACACACACTTCATTTATAAAAAAACCTTAAAATAAAATTGTTTTTGAATTGTGGGGGAGGCTGTGAACTCCCCCCCTCCCCCCCATGTCACCATCCTTGGGCAATTATCATGGACGACGGTGCTGCCAGGGGGGGGGCTCGTGGCTCCCCTTTCAAGGGAGGGCCACAGTGGGGGAGGAAGCCTTTCCCCTTGTGTGTGTGTGTGTGTGTGTGTGTAAAACAACTATAAGCATACAAATGATTTTTTTTTAATAATAGAAAACCTTGAATGAACACAAATGTGTGTGCGTGTACGCGTGCGTATATATATATATATATATATATATATATATATATATATATATATATATATATATATATATATATATATATATATCAGATTTTAAATTAAATCTACATGCACAAGTAAATATACATTTAGGATGCTTCCATGAAACTAAAATAATATTAAAGTCAATCCTCCCTTTTTTGAACACAAAAGAAATTTGAAATAAAACCCTCCAAGTTTTTTTTTAACCAAAACAACATTCCTTATTTAAAATAAAACTTTCAAATTACATTTTTTTTAAATTTCACGACAACTACTTTTGCAAACAACAATATTTCAAGAATAACAACTTTCATGAATTTCTTTTTTTCTTCCTTCTTTTCTCATACAAAGCAAACTTTTCATTTTCAAATGAAAACAATATTTTTTGAAATCTTTTCTTTGCAATAATACAATACCTTTCCAAATGAAAATACAACTTTACAATATATGATCTTGAATGAGAACTCACACTTTATAATAGGTAACAAGTTTAAAAACTTCACTTCTTTTCATCTTTTTTTTCTTCTTCCATATGCATGAACTTGCAATAAGAATTTACACTTGACCATGGAGGCTCACTTCCCAACCTAGGCCTCTAAGAGACCATGCCTGATCTTGGGGAACCAAGGGTAAACAGGTTACATACAACCAAAAATAGATACAACAATGTAACATTAACAATAGTGAACTCCCATCCATGGCTTCACAATATGTCTCCAAATACAAAACATGGCGTGAAGGTGGACCAAGTACCCAAGAGGAGAAAGCCAAGAAAATCAAGTAAACACAATGCCTTCTCAAGGCTTCAAAAATAACTTCAAAATTCCTTCATTTGCACAACAACCCTTATGACCTTCAAGATGTCAAGCCAAAATACTCCCCTTATGGCCCCAAATGCTCAAAGCAAAACATGGCATCATGGAGCCCATACTCCATGTTTTACCCCTCTCCTCCATGAAGAGACACTCTACACTCAAGGGCTGTCCAAAAATTCCCTTCACCCCCAAGGCTACTCTTCCCTCCCAAGGGTGAGTGTGCCTTGAGACTCCCATTTACATAATTACAACACAAAACAAAATTCACAATACAACAAGGAACAACATTCATGAAAACTACATTGCAAAAATCATACAAGCTTACACTACAATTCATCCACATTCATTCATTTTCAACATGTAAGAGCAACAATAATAGGAGTGCTTCCACCAACCTAAGTCCAAGCTTATGGAAATGAAGTTTGAAGAAGAGCTTCCCTTTTTGTCCAAGTCCTTTCTCCAAGGTCTTCACTAACTCTAGCAGTCTCTAAAGATAGAGAGTGGGTTATCAAAAACCAATGTTTCTCCAAGGTCCCTCTAAAAGGCTTCCTACCAACCTCCCAACCAACTGTCATTAAGAGGGTATGGCTCAAGAAAGTCCTTTTCTCCATTCTTGTCTCCCCTCATAAATGAGATGGAGACCAAAATGGGGAAAAAGGGATGGACTTGTCCTGTTTTCCCAAACCCAAAATTCTCCACTTGACTTGAGATTTTAGATGGGTCATAAATGAGTTATGAGATCTATTTTGACCAACATCTAACCCCAACCCATAGTATACCAAGTGAGGTAGTTAAAATTGATCCAAACTAAACTCTAGGGGCTCATTTAACCCTCCAAAAACCACCTAGAAGTTTACCTACGAGTTCAACAAGATTTGACCCAATTTATGGCTTCCTAAACAAGGGGTCTACATGGGAAAACTACAAGTTAACCTCAGGGTAAGTGTCACACTCCATCCTACTCACAAAGTGTTGTCATGCCAACACAACACAAATTACAAGTGTTAAGTGACACTACAAAATTACACATCACATACACACATGACAAGGCCATTAGGATGATCACATATTTACAATTTATATTCAATACAATCACACAACATCACAATTATGAAATAAAATACATAAGAACAGGGTTTTGTCTCTTCATTAGATGCAACCTTGGCTTTCACTGATTTCACAATGATCTAACCTTGGTTCCCATATTTATTCCCATGGTCAAATTTCTTGCACAACTAAATCCAAATATTAGTAGTCCAAGAAAATCTTACATAAAAATAATGTAAATAATTGACAACATTTAAACATATTTCCTTCGCAATTGCATTCACATAATCCACCATTAATCAAAAGAATATTTGTAATATAATTTCTACATGAAACATGTTTACTCACAAAAGCATATGCAAAATCAAATCATCATATAATTTCACATGTCAATATAGTTTAACCATGAAATCTATAATTCAATTGCATCATAATAATCATCTAAATCAATCCATCATAATGCACCATCATAATATATCATAAAGTCCTCATCACAAAAATCATAAGCACTAAATCAATCCTAATATAAAGTCTATCAAATCAAGTGATAGGAAATATATGTCAGATAAGTCTAAATATATCCTCAACGAGAGTGTAGAAAATAACATAAGCAAAATGTATCACAACCAAATGTGATCCAATCCTTGTCATGTAGAGTAATCATGCATAATGCATCAAAATAGAGTATCAAGTACTATGTCCATCATAAAATAAAAGTAATGCTATGTCGAGTCGAGGTAGGGTCTCACAGATTACCAACATACATCAAACCAAACAAGCTCATATCCAACATAAAGTCGCAAGTTCGCTAGTAGGAACCTTGGAGTCACCTCTATGATCATAGATGTAATCAAATATGCCTTTGTAGATAATGTCTGTACGATCACACACCTTAACTCAACTTTCAACTCCAGATCGTCACCTGTACCTTTCATATTGTCTTCTTATAGATTGACTAAACATTTAGTTGATTTGCCAATTTGATCCTTCAACACCATCGGTAAATCTCATCTCTTATCATCAACAGATCATGTTGCCAACAATGACAACACCATAATACAATCATTTGACCAAAACACATGTCATCTACATCAAATACCAACATAGTTGTATGCATTATTTTTTCTACATCAATCTATTACACAAGTAGTAGGATACAGTCATCCATCATGTTCTCCTTCACCATGCCAAGCTTTAAAAAATCTACATGTAGGATATTATTTTCCTTGTGAGGTTTGCTTAGCCAAAAAAATATTTGAGCATTTTCAAATTTTCTTAAATAATTATTTAACAATATGAGATGTTCTATCATCTGGATTCCTTTTTTCTTTTATTTTTTTTATTAAATATATTAAAATAATATTAGATAAATGTTGACGAGTGCAACTGATTATCACTCAAACAGAAATAGTACTCCCTAAATTTTATTCTATCATCTTCTACTCTAACATTTGTATGTCTATATAAAATATGAGTAAATATGGTCACTTGCATTGAATTCTAATATTGAGATTGAATTTTCTCTTGTGGGGAAAGAGTATAGTTCTCTAAGTTGTATTGAATTCCAACTAGAAATGTATTTCTACATGTCCAAAATTATCTATCAAGTCATTGAGCATGTTGAGAGTGTATCACATATTTGGATAGAATCTACTCTTAAATTTTGTGATGAGCACATGCACACTGATTTTTTCTATGATTTCTAATTTTTCCATTCTTGAAATAATATTTAACATTCTTGAATCTTTTCACATCCACTAATCGTTTTCTAAAATCATGTGAAATACTTTCATCCATATATTCTCCTAACAATGAAAGATGGCTATATTTATTGTGTTCTCCACAAATACATGCACTTAAATAAAATAATTTTCTATTAGATGTTTCACAAAACAAGCCATCTATAAACTCCTTGATTGTTTCATGTGGCATATCAATACCACATTCCTACATAAGTTTTTTAGTGCGCACACACACACACACGCGTATGCATCTATGTATGCCTATATGTATGTATGTGTGTGTGTGTGTGTGTGTGTATGTATGTACATATGTATGTATGTATATACATACATACATACATACATACATAGGTATATATATATATATATATATATATATATATATATATATATATATATATATATATATATATACATGTGTGTGTGTGTGTTATTTAAAAAATTGAAGATGAGTTTTACAACAACAAAAGATTTGTTAATCAAAATTATTAAAAATGTCTTGCATGAGCACTGTGCCTCCTACGCACCCTTCCTTTGGTGCTGCAGAGGGACTAGAGAATGTTGGGGCCTCCTTGGCCTCCCACGCTTGCTCTCTGCCTCTTGCTAGGGTTGTGGAGGGTTTGGTGAAGGCTGGGGCTTCTCAGCATCTTCCTCTAGCATCTTCTACCTCTATTGTTGCTGTAGAGGGTTTGGTGAAGGCGACTGTTGTTCTTGACGGTCTTTTGCTGATGTTGTTTCCAAGACGGCTATGACTGTGAAGAGATGTAGGGTTTCCACTGACAATGGGGCTTCCTTTGCCCCGGTTCTTGTTTGTGGGTCTTTATCTGTCAAGCTGTCTTCTGTAGCTGATAGAGATTTAATGAACAATAATGAAATTTTTAAATCCCACGGACTGATTGGTTGGTTTCGGGGGTTTTGGCCTAGCCTTCCCCAACTACATGATTGGGTTTCTCGAAGATGGGAACCAAAATTATCAGATACTGTTAACATCTATCCAATGGCAAATGGCTTTTTCATTGTAAAATTTGATAATACTGTAGATAGAGCTACGATCCTATGTGATTATTTCTTTTGTTGGGAGGATGACATATTTTTGCTTGTGGTAAAGTCATGGCACCATGATTTCAATCCTTCCACTGAAGTCTTTAGTACTATCCCTATTTGGGTTAGGCTCCCCAATCTACCCCTTCATCTGTGGCATGATTCCGTCCTTGAGGAAGTGGGTGGGGCTTTGGGGGAATTCTTGTTGATTGATAGTGATTTTGATAATATGTATCATTATATTTTTGCTCGTATCTTGGTAGAAATGAATACCTTGAAGGGCCTCCCAGCTGAAATTAAAATTGAATCATCCTTGGGGCCTTGGATCCAGCAACTTGACTTCAAAGGCATTCCTTTTAGATGTCGTAAATGTTTTACGACTGGTCATATATCTTCTCAATGTGGCTTCATTTCCAAGAAGAAGAAATCTTCTCCTTCTTGGTGGAAGGGTGCTTCTACCCAACATTACATTGTCTTGAAAAGCTCATCTCACCTTGAGATGGAGGCTGCTCTTGATACTGACAATCCGCTGCCTTCTTGTGAGAAGGTTGGTTTATGTCTTGATATTAATGTTCTTGAAGGGTCTACTGGGGTTGGTGGTTCTGTCCCTTTCTAGGTTGCTGGACCTGAAACTTCTCTTTCTACGCTTGGTGATACCAATTTTTATGCTAATTCGGTGGGTGCTGGCTTAGCTGGAAATGATGGTATCTTATTAGGTGTTGGATATGACCTTTCAGTTCCTTTTCTTGATCCCCATTTGGTTGGATCTAATGGTAGCCCTGTGCTGGATGTTTCTTTGGGGAACTCTACCCCACTTTTGGGGGCTGGATATCCAGCTCTGGAATCATTGTGTTGGCAGGATAAGGATGCTAGTGTTGAAGAAGGCTGGATTACAGTTAAAGGCAAAAACTCTAAGAAATCCTCCCCTTCTTTTGACATGACCTTGCATTCTCATTTGAAGGGGACAAAAAGATAGCTCGTTTTTCTTTTACTACGAATTTCCAATATTTTATCTTATGCAATGGTTTGGGTGTTTCTTTGGCTGAGTTCTTTTGAGTGGTTTCTTGGGAATGGTGGCCTTGTGTTATGGCTACGCTGTTGTGTTTGGTGTGCTCCTAATGCTCTATCTTAAGCTTTTTCTTTGTACAAGGTTTTGGGTCCCTTCAAAATCTATTTCTCCATTAATCAAAACAACAAAAGATTTGTTGCTTATAAATTTTCCCATTCTAAGGTTTACATTTCTTAAATGACCTTTAACTTGTGGTAATATTTTCAAGTAACATTAAATCACCTAAAATTTTCATAAAATGTGGTTTGAGTCATGTCTAATAGTTGTTTCAGATGAGGATCAATTTTTTTGACATCTCTTAATTTCAAGACATCTCTAACATTAGATGTTACCATTGCATTATCATGTCAATATCTTCCAATCAAAGATTTGATTTCATTATTTAATTTCATGTTAGGCCTTGAAAGTCTACGATTAAAAATCCAAAATTGGTTGATTGGATCATTTTCACTTTTTTTTTTCTCTCTTTGATGCTTTAACCAATGTTTTGAGATGTATATTTTGAGTTCCTCTAATATCGCTTAACATTTTTTATTCAAAGTTATTTGATTAACTAAAGAAGTTTTTATTTCTTGTCATGTCACATTCTCATCTTTAAATCAACTCTTTGTTCCAATAGAATCAATGCCACTTGCAATAGCAAAAATAGCTCATTTAAGTGATTCATCTCTCTTTTTTGGTTTCATGAAACTACCTTAATTTTTTTTAATTACTTTTCTCATTTTCCACATTCTTATTGATTGCATTATGAGTTGACATTGAAATGCTAGCTCTTTTCAATAAAAAAAATTATATAATCTATTTGCATGACATCTTATTTCTGCCTAAGAAATTTTACCAAGAAGATTATCCAAGACATTACTTTCAATTTTTTATTTTAAAAAAATATTTTATTTTCACTAAAACAAAAGATTTTTTTTCTCACATTTTATTTCTATAACTTTTATAAGAATATAATTGATATAAATATTGTAATATGCACGTTCTTTAAAATAAGAAATATCAATATCATCAAAATATGGGTTAAGAACCATATCCTAATTTATTTCTATAGTCACATTTTTCATATCATTGAAAGGTGGATTTGAAGGCATACCTTTATATTTATTTTTATAATCATAAGTTATATTCTAAAGTCATGTCTTTCACATTTGCATCATCTACCTTTATCCCATCCTTCATGGTCTCTTGCATTTTATTTTCTTTAATAGTCATGGAACTAGATGCTTCAATATTCTTCATTTCTTGAATCATTTTTCTTCTATCTCTGTCATTTTTCCTCCTCTCTATTTACTTCAATTTATTAAGTGTCACAAGCTTCCTATATTTATTTTATGGAATTATTTTGATCTAATGATTACCAAACCCTCTTAATAAAAAATGACATTTAATCTATTTTCTAATTGTCATTATTAAGTACACAATTATCTTTAACACTTCTCAATTGTTTTATAATATATGAAATACACATGGTGTGAATAATTAAAAACCCTTCTTTTTTATTCCCCATCAAAACAATTCATGATGTACATGATTCCACTTCAAAATTGTTCCAATGCTTGACTCTTTCCAAAACTAGATAGAATATGAAATTTCAAGAGGTTGCATAAGACCAAAATTAGTAAAAATGATGTAGAGGTAGGGTTCAACGCAACAATAATGAAGCATATTTCACAACAATGCCCTAATATCCCTATAAGGTCACAACTCCTATCTTGCTTCAAGGCCTCACAACTTCCATCATAATATGTGGGACGCTTTTAGACCAATGGATAATCAATTTTCATACCCACCATAACCCTCAAAACCTTTGGTTTCACAATCTACTTGATGTTGCACACAACCAAGTCTATCTCCTTATAGCCCTTCCTAATAACAAATCTAGGCATATCTTTTAGTACACGTCTGATCTCAAAAAAAGGAAAACCATTTAGAGTACCCTTTAAGGCCTACTAAAATATATCCAAAACTTTCATAGGTTGTTTTTGGAAGAGGACACCCTATAACCAACTGATATGCAGATTTAAGGCCTAATTAGGCCACTTTTACAAAGCAACCCTAAGAAGACTTGACTTCCAACTTCTAAAGTCTTCTCTAATGACTTGGAAATGTTGGAAATAATCTAAATCCACATGTTTTTATAGGGTAATTTATCACAAACTCTCCCAATTATGAAACCCTTATTTTTCCCTCCTTACTATTCCTATCAAGTATTCAGAAAAATTTCAATGTCTTTCTAATCCATCCAAACCATCATAGGTCATAGGTCATTTCATTTCATGCAAGGTCTAGGTTTGATCCACCATCTTCAAGCCCAAATTTCATGAAAAGTACACCAAGGGCATCCTTCCATTGGCCCCAAAATCCATTGGTCTCACATGAAAATTATAAAATATTAAACTACATCCTCATAAGTATCATTCCACCAATCATGAGTAAATTATAATGGTGGAATGAGACTCTAATCATAATTTTTTGTGTTCAAACCCTCAAAATCAGGGTTTTTGAATTGTTTATAGTATTTTTCTAGTAAAATATTCAAATCTTAATTAAAATATTTAAACCAAAAGAAAAAAAGTCAATTCATGCCCCAATTAAATTAAAACACTTTTGGATCATAGATGCACGATATGGATCCATATAGAGATTTGAAACTACAAGTTTACCAATAAAATGCAAGGAAAAGCATAAAGTGTTATTGTTTCATTCATTGATCTCCCACTCTAATCGTTGGATCGACTATTCAAGGGCCTTACAAATCATTTCACATCCTTCTCCAACTATTGCAACTGATTTTTAAACTCCCTTGACCATTGGGATTATATTAGTGTAATTTTGGACTTTTACAACTTGAAAATTTTTGGCAACATTACAAAATATGACTAAAATGACTCCTATTACATCACAAATGGCCTATTATGTCCTTATGGGACCCAAATAAGAGTCAAACATCAAGAAAACCACACTAACAACTTTGTTGCAAGAAAAAGTTGCTTGACAACGTTTCTTGCAACTTGGACAATTTTACCAAAAACTTGCAAATTAGACCCCATATGACTTAGGATCCTTACAAAATGGTCAAGATAAACCTAATTACACCAAAAAAAGACCCAAAATGGAATTTTCATAATTGAACCATGTTGATCAAAATTTGACCTTGGTGCCCTTGTACTATACACCTAGATAGAAAAAGATCTCAAGTTCCTTGAGAAATGTGTTGCATAAAAAATTGTATCTTCAGATCATCCCCTTGATCCTCATATACTTATTTACATGGTAGCCCTATCCACTGAGTCAAAAATTGAAAACTTACTTTGTGTTTTGCATTGTGAGACTTTTTTCCACCTAGCAATGGCTTCCTCTCCGCAAAATGACTTGTTGGTTGTCCTCCAACCTTTCCTTCTACTGATACTAATCTTAAAATTTTCTTCATACCTGCAACCATGTCATTGTCATTCTTGTGTTGAACTGATCTCTTCTTTGGTCTTGAATCACATCCAATCCCCCTCACTTTTCCTTTCCATTTACTTTGGCTCAATCTATATTTTTCTCTTATGTTTTGCATCAAACCTTATACCTAAAAAATCTCTATATCACTAGACTTACAAACCTCTATTTTATCAGATTGACAACCCTCTATATTCATATGGTTATATTGTCCATTCTCCTTCTTTGGAATCAAGGAACAAGGTATTGTTCCTATCAAGATTGCATCATGTATTATTAACCCATCTTCCCCTTCCTTAAGCAATGCATTCTTAGTCCTCTCTTAACCTATTTTTTTACATCATCTTACCTTCTCCTTTTTCCAAAATTGAATGACTACTCACACTTTCTCTCTTGACATACTCAAGCCTTGAAGTGATTGCAAACTTACCATGGCTATCCTTATCAAACATGAAAAACTCCTTGCTAAACATGATCACTTTGGTTTCCTTGGACTTCTCCTCGGTATCTCCCTACAATGGAGTTAGAGTGAAAGTGATTCCATCCTTCTCAATAGCTTAAGTAGTGTCACTACCATCATATATGACATGCCTATCAAACTTCCATGGTCTTCCAAGTAATATAAAACAAAAATCCATGGGTTACATCACAAAGAATCTTATCTTTATATCCACCAGTATTAAAATCAATTAAGGCTTGTTCATTAAAAAAAATAGATTGAGAATAATTCAAATGAGACACATTTTAGGGCGTTTCATGAGGCATTTTCTCCAAATTTAGTTTTTCTATCATTTCCATGGACACCATATTATTAGTGCTTCTTGAATCTATAGTAACCTTGCATACCTTGTCTTTGCACTTTCACGTGGTCTTGAAAAGAGTCCTCATTTGTGTCAAAACCTCTTCATTGGATTCCTTGAGTATTATTTTCCTCATCATCAATGCTTCACTAATATTAGGAGTAGCAACATGATTAGGGGAATGCACACTTTCAATAGCTTCCTCTTACAAGAATTGAACCCTCTTTTCACCAACACTTGAAGAAGAACCTTGATTCTCTAGACACTTCCATATCAAATGCCCAAAATGATTGCAACTATAGAACCTTCCTAAAAATGTGTTTGAACTCCTACCTCCACCAAATCTGCCTCTGGAATACTAGAATCCTCCTCTTTTGTTTGCAACTTGGTTTTTTTCCTTTGTTTGCATCTTCTTTTCCTTTATGGGACTTCCTTTTACCTCTTCCTCCACTAGTCCTGCCTCTGCTTCTTCCTTATCTTTCTTGCCTTCTTTTTAACATATCTTAATCCCTAATGGCCATCTGGTAACACTCGTTAAGTATCCTTGGGTTGGCTAGGGTTAACTCATCCTGAGTGTTAAATATTAACCCACCAAATTATCTAGCCACTTTCTCTACATCATCTTCCATATGCCCTTCCCTTATACTTAGTTTGTAAAAATCATTAGTGTATTCCTTTACATCCATGTCTCTCTTCCTCAAATGTTATAACTTCTTATACATTTGTAATTCATAATCAGATGGTAAAAATTTACCTTTGATCTTGGCCATCATTCTGTCCTAAGAGACAATCTTGGCTTTACCTCTCTTCCTTCTCTCATTTTTATCATAATCCCACCATTAAAGTGCATGTCCTTTCAGTTTGGCTTTTTCTATCTTCATCCTTTGCTCTTCTGGAATCTCCTCACACTAAAAATAGTTATCAAGTGCTACAATCCAATCTAAAAATTCATCCTCACTCAAATCACCTCCATACATAGGTGCATCACTATTTTACTTAGGTTTGTCTAACTTAACAAACCTTAACAACTTAGCCATCCTCTTATCTTCAGTGTTGGTGTAATTAAATATTTACTAATTACACTTTACTTAAGTTTACTTAGAATAATGCATTTGCATATTAGTTGTCTTTGAGACACCTAGGAGTTTGCATTTCTTTTTAGCACATGGTTAGGAGAATCTCCACTTTAGTTGTCATCACATACCTCTTTGTGTGTGAGATCCACCTTTAGTGCTCTTATCACATTATCATCCTCTCATTGTTGCACATACTTTCATGTACAATGGAGGATGATCCACCTTTGGTGGACATGTGATTCCACCATGTCTAGTTGATAGCTTATCACTTGCATAATTTCTAGTTATCATGCATTGCCTATATATTGAGACATTCCTACATTGTATGGAATCAATTATCCATTATCATTTGATCATTATTGAATTCTTCATTTGATCATATTATCTCGTCTCTCTTGTTTGTGCTATCTCTTGAGCTTCTAGATCTTGGCATCTATTCTTTGCCTTAGGCAAATTCTTACATGGTATCAGAGCCAAAGGAGTCTTCATTGGATAGCCATTGGAGAGCGATTGATTGCTTCAACTTTTGGAGAGCCACGAACCAAATTTGGCATCAACATTTTGTGGGAGCATGTTGAGCAAGATCAGACCTCACCATTGTATCCGGGTGGCTATTTCCATAAATTTTGACTATAAATTTGCCTACCTTAGGCAAAAGTCAAATCTGAGGCAATTTTTTTTAGCAAATTGGACCTCAAAGGCCCGATCTGCAAAATTGGGTAATTATTTTGGCAATTTTTATTTTAGATCTGAAAATTATTTTATTTGTCATTTATTATCTCAGATCTGCAATTATTTCTATTTTCAGATTTGAGTGTATTCTATATTTTCAGATCTGGGTTGAGTTGGGTATTTTTTTCCATTTTTGGAAATATATTCTTTGGCAAAAAAAATTTGCCCTATTTGGTGTGTATGTAACAGAAACTGCAAATCAAATACGTCGTCCAACGCTCAAGAACCAGTCTCAAGCAAGTAGGCGAGCGCAAGCCCATTCCTTCTATTTATTTTGCTAGTGGGCGGTCTTCTATTTAAAAACCCACATTGCTTTGTTTTTTGACAATGTGGGACTAAACAATCCCATCGCCCACCACGCCTGATCTGCAGTGCCCCACATGGGACCTCCATCTTCACCACATCCAATGCTGACCTCCCGTGCCACTGCTGCTCCCCTGCGCTTCCGTGGACACCAGATCTGCAAAGACCACAGCGGGCACAAAGATCTGCAAAGACCACCAGCGCAAGGGCAAAGACAGCAGGCACGCGGGCCACCTTAGCCACACTTGTCTCCACGTGGGCTCCTCTACCAGTGGCAATCTCCACGGTGGGCACATCTCCTCCGTCCGGCAGCTTCCGCCACAGTGCCTTCGCTCAGCCAGCATCACCGCTACCTCCTGCATCAACACACGGGCTCTGCTCCTCTGTAGACAGGCAGCCCCTACCACCTCAGCCATGAGCCATGCCATGCTAGCCCTGCCAGCCCACGTGGGCCACAACACCTAGTCGTGCCCACTAGTAAGACTAAGACACGTGGTAGCCAGCTAAACCGGTATTTTAAATTTATTTTTTTTTGCAATTTTCGCAGTGTTTGAGTATGCTAAATTTGACGGCCATCTAGCCATCATCAAGGTTAATTTTTTGCTTGCTGTGACGGTCTCCAAGACGTCAAATTTAACCTCATGATAGCGTCATCATTTTTATGAGGTAAAATTTGACAGCCATTTGACCGTCAAACCTGGGCATTTTAACACTGCGACGATGGTTAGTTGAATGTCAAATTTAACACCATGAAATTAGTGACATCAGCAATTTTCAAAACTTTATAGCCCTCACCAATTGCATTTTGGATTTGGCAGTCCAACTTTGGGAGGCCATAACTTGGTCATCCAGACTCCAAATTGAGTGCAATTTTTTTTGATTTTGGCTAAAATTTTTTGAAATTTTTAGTGGTGGTGTTATTTTTTGGTTTTAGATCATGGATTTTGTAGAAATTATAGTTTTTGGTGACTGTACCTGTTTGATCCCTATTTTTGGAACTTTAGAGGCTTCGTATGGGCTCATACGGACACATTTTCAAGTGAATTTTTTTTTGAAAGTGCATGATTTTTTGTCTAATTTCCAGATTTGGTATCAGTTTGGAGAAATTTTGAGTAGACAGTACTTTCAGAATATGGTCTTTTTTGGCCTATTGTGGCACTTGTAAGTGATTAGATCCTTGAGGGATCTTCTGTCCTATCTTCTTAAGTCTATTGTAGCTTCATATTTTCAGTTGTAAACATCAAAATCAGAAGTCCACTTTGATCTATTTTGTCAAGTGGCAATTGTACACACACTAGCTATAAAGTGCCAAAATCATCATTTTGGGGGGGGGGGGGGGGGTGTTCTTTGATTGAGTGAATTGGGGGGTGTCTTGTGTGTTGGTGTCTCTCTTTCTTGTGCTCTTTTCATTTTGCATCATGGGTTCTATTGCAAAATTAACTCCACATAACTATGCTACATGGAAAGATAATGTATGGAGCAAGTTAATGGTTCAAGGTTTAAATCCTTATGTGGATAGTACAATTAAAAAACCTGCTGATGATGATACTGCTGCAATAACTAAATGGTCATCCAAAAATTATAAAGCTTTAGGAGTGTTAAGAGAGAATATTTCTCAAGCTGTCATGTATCACATCAAAACCATAAATAATGCTAAAGATGCTTGGGATAAACTTGCAGAGTTGTTTGGTAAAGTGGATGAGGAAATGAGATTCACAATTGAGACTGATCTCCTCAAACTAGAGCCCAGGAACTTTGACACAATCTAAGATTATCTCAACAAAGTCAATGACTATAGAGCACAACTTGATGATGCGGTAATCCCATAAAGGATGCGAAGTTGGTTAGTCACTTATTGAAACATCTTCCTCCTAAATATGGAGCTTTTGTTTCAAGTTATAATACTCACAAGTTGACCATGGGTAGTGCCTTCATTAAGCCTTCATTTGAGTCATTTTCAGAAATGTTGGTATTAGAACAAGAAAAATTAATGAGTATGGGGATTCTCAAGTCTTCAACTTCCAAGGCATTGGTGGCTAATCATGAGAGTCAAGGCAATCAAATTCAAAAGAAGAAGAAGAATTGGAAGTCTAAGTCTCAACAAGAAGGCACAACATCAACTTCCACACAACGTGAAACTTCTACATCACCTCCAAAGGGTGAATCTTCAAAGAAGGAGAAGCGGTTTTGTGCATATTGCAAAAAGGATGGACATGAAGAACACTTTTGTTATAAGAAGGACATTGATGAATTGAAGAATCTTCTTGCCAAGAACAACATCAAATTGCCTTCCAGGATGTCTACCTCAACCTCTTCTTCACCAAATTTAGAAAAAAGATAAAGGAAAGGGTCGCACATTTGTCACTCAAAAAGGACAAGCTTTATATGCTTCTTCAAGTCCCGATTTAGGAAGATGGCTTCTAGATTCAGGGGCTTCTCATCATATGGATTCTTCACAGTCCATGTTTTCATCATTTGAGCCTTATAGAGGTCCACCTATTTTGATGGGCAATCACACTTACATGAATGTGATTGGGAAAGGAAATATTGATGTTAGGGAGGGACACTTCAATGATGTGTTGTGTGTTCCACACTTGACCAATAACCTTCTTTCTATCTATCAAATCACAAATGGTGCTACAAAGAAGACTGTGGAATTTACACCTGATTTAGTTTTCATTAAGGACTTGGAGAGTGGAGTAGTTATTGCTACTGGGATAGTGGATCACTCTTCTCGGTTGTACTCCTTTGTAGATTTTGTTCCTCTTGATGACAATGATTCTTTAGACAGTGAGTCTTCAGCATATGATGATTATAGTGATGATTCAGATTTTGATGAGAGTTTTGGCTACTTGAACTTGGGTATTCTCACTCATGATCAAGCTCTTGAGCCTTCTATTTCATCTCCTCCTATTGAGACTACTTCTACTCTTGCTCTTGATGATGCTTGCATTCACACAGCCATGGATTCAAGTGCTTCAGTGTAGCAAGATATTCATTGTCTTCCAGACTTGGTTTCATGGGATGCCTACTTGACAAACATTGCAGGTTTGTTTGTGGAGTCCTACATTTTAGATTTGGGAGACTTCATTGATGATATTCATCTTCTCTTTGGTGAAGATGATCCTTCTTCAGTTGTTGGGAGGGAACATGCTGACCCTCATATTCATTCTCTACTTGATCATTCTTTTGAGAGTGACATGATTGTGGATACTTTGATACAACAGTTGGAGGAGGTCACTTTCTCTTCAGAGGAGATACTTGGGTCTTTGGTACATGTTCTACATTCATCCTCAGTTGATCCTGATTTGTCTTTTTTAGCAGAGTGGCTTAGTACACATGATTTGGAGGAGGCACATTTCAGCTTTGACATGGGGACACTTGATCAGGTTTCAAAGACTCCATCTTTTTTGAGGTTTCTTCCTAAAGATTGGGGAGGAGGTTTCATATATACACCTTTGGTCTTGTTTCTTCCTAAGGGGGGGAATGTTGTTCTACACTCATGGAGTAGTTTCTACATCGAGCCTGGAGCATCTACCATTGGTGTTCATTCTACATTGAGGGGGGGCTACTTGGTCTCTCTTCCACTACTTCTATCTTATGGGGGGGACATTTTCCTCACATGAGGTCTTCTCTCTCATATTCTATTATTGTATTTATCTCTCTTTTTGGGGGAGGGTTTTCCCTCTTTCTCTGCTTTATGAGAGATTGCATTGTTCTTCCATATTGTACATGGGTACCTAACATGGCCTAGTAGCCATGACCCATCTTGCATTATGAGCTTAAGTGCATTCCCCTAAGTTGCACTTAAGGGGGGGTGTTGGTGTAATTAAGTATTTACTAATTACACTTTACTTAAGTTTACTTAGGATAATGCATTTGCATATTAGTTGTCTTTGAGACACCTAGGAGTTTGCATTTCTTTTTAGCACATGGTTAGGAGAATCTCCACTTTAGTTGTCATCACATACCTCTTTGTGTGTGAGATCCACCTTTAGTGCTCTTATCACATTATCATCCTCTCATTGTTGCACATACTTTCATGTACAATGGAGGATGATCCACCTTTGGTGGACATGTGATTCCACCATGTCTAGTTGATAGCTTATCACTTGCATAACTTCTAGTTATCATGCATTGCCTATATATTGAGGCATTTCTACATTGTATGGAATCAATTATCCATTATCATTTGATCATTATTGAATTCTTCATTTGATCATATTATCTCGTCTCTCTTGTTTGTGCTATCTCTTGAGCTTCTAGATCTTGGCATCTATTCTTTGCCTTAGGCAAATTCTTACATTCAGGATACAAATCCTCTTCCTCTCCTTCTTCCTCATGGCCACTCTCATCTCCTAAATCCACTCCTCTTCTCTAATTAGACTCAAGGGAATCAATTTTGGATAAAACTACATTATGAGACTCCATCAACTTAACATGTCCTTCTTTCAACTCGTAATTCTCTGACAATTGCATTATTCTTAGGGGCATATTGAATTTTCAAATTCCAATTTGCCTTATTAACACTCCAAAATTTTATCCCTCAAATATCTGATACCTATGCTCTAATACCAATTGATGTAGAGGTGAGGTTCAACTCAACAATAACGAAGCATATTTCACAACAATGGCTTAATATTCCTATAAGGTCAAAAATCCTATCTTTCTTCAAGGCCTCATAACTTCCATCCTAACATGTGGGGCATTTTTATTCAAATGTATAATAATATTTTAGACCCACCATGACCCTCAAGAACTTTGGTTTCACAATCTATTTGATGCTGCACACAAACATGTCTATCTCCTTGTAGCCCTTCCTAATACAAAATATGGGCATATCTTTTAGTACACTCTTGATCTCAATAAAAGGAAAACCATTTATACTGCCCTTTAAGGCCTACTAAAACATATCCAAAACTTGCATAGGGTTGTTTTGGAATAGGGCACCCTATAACTGACTAGTATGCAAATTTCGGGCCTAATTAGGCCACTTTTACAAAGAAACCCTGAGAAGACTTGACTCCCAACTTCTAAAATCTTCTCCAATGACTTGGACAGGTTAGAAATTGTACGAGTCCGTAATTTTTTGTAAGTTAATTTCTCACAAACTCTCCCAAGCATGAAACCCTTGTTTTGCCCTCCTTATAGCTAATTTAATGAGGGTATTATAGAAATGCAACTTCCAATCCTTTAATCTACCTATGAAATATTCAAAAACCTTTCAATATGTATATCTAATCCATCCAATCCATCATAGGCCATAGTTCATTACATTTCATGAAAGGTCTCGGTCTGATCCACCATCTTCAAGCTCAAATTTTATGAAAAATGCACCTAGAGAATAATTCCTTTGGCCCCAAAATCCATTGGTCTCCCCTAAAACTTATAAAATATTAAAATAAATCCTCATAGGTCTCATCTTACCAATCATGAGGAAATTATATTAGTGGAACGAGACTCTAATCATAATTTTGTGTTCAAACCCTCAAAATTAGGGTTCTTGAACTGTTTCTAGTACTTTACCTCTAAAATATTCAAATATTAATGAAAAATATTCAAACCAAAATAATTTTTTTAAATTCATGCCCCAATGAAATTTAAAAGGATTTGGATCATAGATTCACAATACAAATCTATAAAGAGATCTAAACAACGAGTTCACAAGTAAAATGCAGGGAAAAGCATAAAGTGTTATTGTTTCATTCATCAAGATCCCACTCTAACCCTTGGATCGACCATTCAAGGGCCTTATGAATCCTTTCACATCATTCTCCAACATTTACAACTGATTTTTAAACTCCCCTAACTGTTGGGATTACATTATTACAAATTTACACTTTTACAACTTGACAACTCTTGACAACATTACAAAATATGACTAAAATGATGCCTATTACATCACAAATGGTATATTATGACCTTATGGAACCCAAATAAGACTTAAACATCAAGAAAATCACAATGACAACTTTGTTGCCATAAAAAGTTTCTTGATAACTTTTCTTGCAACTTTCACAATTTTTACAAAAACTTGCAAATTAGACCCCATATGACTTAGGATCCTTACAAATGGCCTAGATAGACCTTATTACACCAAGAACAAGACTCACAAATGAAATTTTCATAATTGGCCCATGTTGACCAAAAGTTGACCTTGGTGCCCATGCACCAAAAACTATAGAAAATGTTGTTCTTAGTCATAGAACTGAACACAAAATTGTAAAACACAGTGGTAAGTAGTTTTACTAAAAATAAAAAATGATATAAAAAGAAATGGGTACCCATTTTTAAAACAGATACCCATTGTTTTCAAGATTAGGTACTCATTTCTAACATGTAGGTACCCATTTATTTTAGAAATAGGTACTCTCTTTTAAATTTCAAAATTTAAGCTCTTGTTTTGCTTTGGGTTTTAGCTCGCATGGGGAGAAGACCCTTAGCCCTAGAATTGTAAGTTGAAGGTCATGTCAATGTTAGTAGAAAACAATATTTTTAGATGTATGTCTGATGACTTGTAAATTTGTAGAATTTTTTTTTATGAAATTAAAACCCATTATATATGACAATGTCTAGATTTTAAATATTTAATGCTTTTCACAATTGGATTATTCTTTTTAATCTTTGAAATAATTTTTATTGATCCGGTCCATAAACTTGAAATAATAGATTTTCCCATTTTTTTGAATAACTTTTCATTTGTTACGTTTTTGAAAAAAACTATGACATCAAATCTAAACATAATTATTTTCAAAATGACAAAGATTTAAAAATAATAATTGTAGGTCTGATTATGATGGCTGAACACTGGGTTTTCAAAATAGAAATTAGAGCCAATAAAATTGATAAATTGAGAAAAAAATATAAAAGAATTATTCTCATCAATCTTCAATGTCTTACACATGTTTTCCCAATAAGATTCATAAAATTACTTTTATTTAGGTAAAAATATGGCGACCTTATACAATCATGGTATAGTCCTAGAAAAGTGACTTTTGAACAATGGTTTATAGACACACCTATTGAACACCAATTTATATCATCCTGGTGTTAAAATAAATCACATATTTAGAAATTAGACTTTGAATGCTACATTTCATATTACTGGACTTTTAAAAGATTAAATCTTTAAATGCTTAAAATTTTTAGATCAATTGTGATAATTTTGATAGTTAGCATAAATGGTCAAAAAGTGGATTCAACTTATAGCACCTACCCCATCATTATCAATTTTAAATATTTAACTTGGACATTTACAAGATAACAACTATTTCCCAAAAGTTCAACTTTTAGGTACAAAATAAATCATTTGAGTTTTCTAGACAAGGTTGTGCCAAGCAATCTAGTCTAAAGTGGAAAAAGGTTGTGGTTTGTCTAGAAATTTTAGGTGGGAAAAATTTACTAATGAATTTAGGCATGAGTTGGTTTATGGATCATATAGATTAAAATAGACATTATTAACATTTATTTACAACATGCATACAAAGTGGTGAAAATAAAATGTGTAGAATTGTATGGTATGCACTTTTATGTCATAAATTCTCCTCCTTTTTGGTGTATGGGTGAATCTATATGTATTATTCACTCCAAAGTAAATATGTAGTAGAAAATATATATACATTTCAAAGGTACATTAATGTAAATTGAATGACACACTATTTTAGTTATGTAGCTATATCAACACAATTTATTTTTTTCTATAAATCAATTATAGTTTAATACTTATATCAATGTTTAATTTACATTTTGAGAATGCAAAGGTATTAAGTGAAATTAGATTAAAAAGAAAAACTATAAAGAAACATTTAGAGCAAGAAGTGTTAGCTCATATAGAAGATGTGAACTTTGGAACAATTAGGCTTCACAATGTATGGACACTAAAATCTCAAATAGGATCATGATGCATATATGGCCACCATGGAGTTTAAAATTATTAGGTACCTACAATCTATTTGGATGAATTTGTTGAGAAAATAGTGTGTTGTACACCTTGCATAATAATGTTTATTATTGTAATATTTTATTTTATTATGTAAATGTTGAGCCTAGGAGCACCTAGATGGACATGAAACACATAGAGATTCTATGGAATATTCTTGGGACCACTTAATGAGTTGTATTGTAACATTGTAATCTTATTTGATGTAATTCTTTAATATTGGGGAAATAATTAAATAAAGTACCCAATATTGAATGTGGGTCAATAGGGTTAGGTAGTACATGGTTTTAGCACATGGCTTGTGTAATACCACTTGGTGGTTTTGTAGGAGTTTATTTCTATAAAAGCAACCACAAGGGTAGTTGTTGAGGTAATCCAAGTTAGTATTTGTGGATGTTGGAAGTATGGCATGTGATGTGTGGATTCATGCTTGTTCACATGGAATGCTTGTATATGGTTGAGGCTTCAAAGGTTTTCATGGTGTATTTTAATGGATGCATTACTGAATAGTACATGGATGATGGGTGATTTTGGAGGATGTGTTTTTCCCTCATGAGGGTTTTCCCAAGATATATCTTGTGCCACGTTTTTGTGGGTATATTGTCTATTCTCTTGCATGTGGATTCTAAGTACTTATTTATTTATTCCATGTTATGAGTTATGCAGAAATTGTCATAAAGTCGGTTGCAAGTTTCCTTACAAAATTATCCAATAGAAAAGTACAACTAGAGCAATATGTTATGGCATGCATTGAAAACATGGATTTGAGAAACATTATGCCTCTAAATGTCATTCTTAGAGATCTTGGAAAATATAAAATCAAAAGGATCCCAATTCATTTAACTATATTGGATTTTAGAGGTAATAAAACCCACAATATATGTTCATGAATACTCAACTAGCATGGTTGTTCACTAAATTACACATCACTTAGGTTTTTATGTTTCGAGGTAACTTGTAGGATCTTAGAGTATATATTTTAGGTTTTATGGTCTATATTTTATGGTTTTATGGTTTACATTTCAAGCTTTTGGGGTATTAGAATGCATTTAGATTCTCAAAATGAAAATACATAATTCATCAAATTATTCTATTCAAATTCATTGAAAAATCTATGATTTTATCAAAATAAAATATTTTCAACTATATACCTAGAAATTTTGATGGGTAAAATTTCCATAATTACAAAAAAATGCCATACGACTTTGTCTTCAAGGTGATATGAACTTAGACAACATAATAGTTTCTTTTGTACCAATGCATCAGAGCAACAAAAAATTCAAGAAACATAGTCATTAGCATAACCACACAATGTTAATGTCAATATCAAATTGAATGCTCTCTATTCCATGATACAATATTATAAACACAACCTAATTCAAAAAGAAAATATTCTCTACAAAAAACCAATGATTGAAGGAAATTAAGAAAAGAACAAAACTACATTCACATTAGTCTGGAAAATACAAATTAACAAGTCTCGACCAAAAAATGGCTTCTCTCTCTACTTAGTCTCCCTTCCTCTCTGTAGTATTTCACCTCTACTAGTCTATGATTTCCATACACAATCCCAAACTCAAAGAACCTTCTATGGTTCAAGGCCATCCAAACTCCCTCTCTCCCTTATGTAACCTCCTTTTTAACAACCCCTATGAATCTTCATGTACTCTTTTTAGTTTTTGACACTCTCTAATAGTTCCAAGAATGAGCCATTTATAATCTACAACCATTCCCAAGATTCTATTGAGGCCACACGGATATTTAGAATGGTTTGTGAATCCTCATTATAAACAATTGAAGTGTATAGTTTATGTTTCCACATTTAGCAGCCTTTACCATATATAAGAGTATAAAGAAGATGCCAACTCAACACAAATTATGTGACCTATCAATGATATTTTTGCAAGGCCCTTTGGGTAGGCTAGATATGCACTTGTAGGCATGCAGTTGAGGAATTATTAGATAACACAATATGTGGGCATCAAAGTCCAAAACAAAATTAACAAGGTTATGCCTACAACTTCGACTATGGATGCATTAACATCATATGGAATATTACCAAAGGATTTGCTGGTGTTGAAATGAACATACAGGATGGTAACAAGATTAATAAGAAGAGAATCCATGTAAAAATTGAAGCATGTTCACACCCTATTCCAAATATTTCCTGAATTAAAGAAAATAAATAGGAAAATACTTTAGGTTGATGCCACCTATCATTTCACTCAAGATGCTCCTAAATCAGATACACCAAGATGGAAATATTTGTGAGCATATCTCACAAATGGAGTTGAGTAGTAGGACTACTCTTTCAAGTTGTTGTAACTTGTAGTGAACTCCATCACTGATGTAGATGGAGATTCTTCTTCCTCCACCTCTTCGAGAAAATTTGGGACACTTGTTGTCCTCCTCCCCCAAGTTTGTCACTTTCCCCTCTCCCTTCTTGTGGATTCATTTTCACCACAATCTGACCTTCTCCTCCAATAGCTCTCTCTTTTTCTCCTCCAAATACCCTCTACTCTCCTCTCCTTCTTTGTGAAATCTTGTCCATCACAAACCGACCACCTTCACCAATGCATTACAACATCCTACACATGTTCTATATGTAACCAATCAACTCCCACAAACAAATTTTCAACTTTATCTTCTCCTACCTTTAACAAAGGTAAACTAAACTCAATATCCTAAAACTCATCAAGATTCATCTCATGATATTTTTCCATTCCAACATTCTCATCTTCATCATCTGCAACCTCTTTACATTCCACCACTACAATCACATCTTCCTTGACCTCTATTTCTACAATATTTCCTTCTTTTCTTCTTACTTCATATGCCACTTCCTCGGGTTTCTCAACTACATCTTCAATAAATTCAAATAATTCTTCACTCTTCTTGATCTCTTCTCCAAGCAAGAAACCATATTCTTCTTATCCTTGATTAAATACCAACTTGTTATAAATATCTTCCTTAAGAAACTCTTACTTTTCATTAGGTTCTTTGTTGAACACTAGATCTTTATGCTCATCTCATGCGTCCACATCCTCCAAAGGGCATTTCTCTACTACTATAGATATTCCCATTCTCATCTTTAGCTTTATCTCTTCCAAGACTTTTGCACCTCTTTCCTCAAGTTATATGCTTCCCTCTCAATTACAATCATCCATCTCTTTTTTATCCTTTTCTCCAATGTAGGGATCACTAGAATACAACCAATAAAAAATCCTTGCTTCTTCTTTCTTTTCTCAATTGATAAATTCTAGTTTTTTTTCAGCTCTCGCTATTGTAGGAATCCTTTACACCTACCCTTGTCTCTTGAGCTCTTCTAAAACTCTCACCACTTCACCTTCTTTCATACAAATCTCACTATTATCCTCTACCTAATATAATTTTGTTAGATGCACCTCTCCAAGACCTCTTCTACCCACTTCCTTTTAGTGGAAGAATTCTACACACCTTCTACCTAGCTTCAGTAGAGATGAAGGAAAGCCAACATAATTAATTATTTTTCATGGAATCTTTTACCCTTCACCATTCTCAACTTAGAGGTCCTCGTGCACATTTCCTCCCTCTAGTGAATTTGCGTACACACCAAGGAACACTAGATTTGATGCTAATTAATGGGGATAAATTCCACAATCACAAACAAATGCTAAATGACTATATCTTCAAGGAATTAAGAACTTAGACAACATAATAGTTACTTCTACAGGAATGTATCCAGAGAAAAAGTACTTTCAAGAAACACAATCATTAGCATAAACACACAATGTTAATGTCAAAATCAACTTGAATGCTCTCTATTATGTGATACAATATTAAAAATAAAACTCAATTCAACAAGCAAGGACTCTTTGCAGGAAACTAGGAAAATTTCAAAACTACATTCACATTAAGCCAACAAATACAACTGAACAAGTCTCTACTAGACAATGGTTTCTCTCTTTGCTTAGCCTCTCTTCCACCATGTAGTATTTCACCTCTACTAGTTGATAATTTTTGTACACAATCCCACAATTGAAGCCCCTTCTTTAGTTTGAGGCCATCCAACCTCATTCTCTCCCTTTTGTAGCCTCCTTTTAATCACCCCTACAAATCTCCCTTTACTCTTTTCAATTTTTGGCATTCTTCAATGGTTCCAAAAATGAATTGTGTCTAATTCGCAACCATTTCCAAGCTTCCATTGAGGCCTCATGGATGTTGGGAATGGTTTGTGAATCGTCATTGTAAACAATCAAAGTGAATAGTTTATGTTTCCACATTTAGCATTTGTTTCTGTATAGAGGAGTGGAAAAATGATGCCAAATCGACATGGATTATGCACCCAATCAAGGATCTGTTTGCAAAGCCCTTTGAGTAGGCTAGCTATGTTCTTGTGGACTCATAGCTAAGGACTTATTAGATAGGATAATATGTGGACATCAAAGTCTAGGACAACATCCACAAGAGTACACCCACAAGTTCTATCATGGATGCATTGGCATTATATGGAATATCACCAAAGGAGTTGTAAGTGTTGAAATCAATAAACTATAAGGTAATAGGATTAACATGAAGAAAATCAATGTATGAATTGAAGGATGTTCATGCCCTATTCTAAAACTTGCCTAATTGAAGCAAATAAGTTTTGGTTTATGTTGATCATTGATTTCCCAAAGATGCTCCTAGATCACTTATTTTGGATCCAACTATACTTTTCCTCCCCCATTAGTTGTCAATGTTAACAATGCTAGCTTCCTAACCTAAATTCTAAGCCCACAAGAAAATGGAAAGTTGATGTAACATTGAGGTGGCAAGATGTGATCTTACTGTGACAAGATCTCACATTCATAAAATAATTTGTTGTTGTTGAAATGATAGTCCATAAGGGCAAAAAAGAACTTAAAGAAAACATCATCACAACCTTTAAATGAAGGGCTCTTCATGCAAAGGTACTTTCATAACCCATGAAAATAATAATATAATCATGCTTATTATGGGTTCACCATTATGGGTTCACCTAAATGAAATTATGTGTTCCAAGGTTCACACTTGGCTTGGGGATTCATGGAGATAGGACTAATAGAAAACTATCATGTTAAATGAAAGAAGTATCTTGAAACTATTTTGTAATAGTGTGAGATTCATAATAGCATCATATACTTGTATCACTTTAGCTTTTTATACTAAATTTGGTTTGAAATGGTTTCTTAGCTTTAAAGAACATGTAAAATGTTCCATATGCAAGTATAGTAGGAAACCTCATGTATTTGATGATATTTACAAGGCTAGACATTGTCCAAATTGTCAAATTCTAAGTAGGTCCACATCAATGGCTAACAAGGAACATTGAAATCTAGTGAAAAAGAGCTTTTAGGTACTTAAACAAAACTCTAGATTACTATTTGTGTTATCATGTTTCTAATATTGTTAGCAAAATGTTTTACATATAGAGTTTTGTTAAATTCTTACTGGGATGGAGATCTAGATAATTGGAGGCAACTACTAGCTATTCGTTCTCTATTTTTTGATGAATCAACCAAAAGAGTAGCATTTATACCATTCTTCAATTAACCCTATCATATTTCTTAACGAAGTAGAGATATCAAAATCTAGATCAAAACAAACTTCAATGTCTAGATTGGCAACACTATTTCCCCTTTATTATATCATATAATAATAATATATAAATATGCATTAATATTTTATCTGCTTAATAATTTTTAGTTCTCATAATTTCAAGTCTAGATTTTTTATAAAAACCATTGGAAGAAAATAATGAGGCCTCACTTGCAACAAATGCTTAAAGTTTTGCAACGAATCTCCCCTTCTTATGGTCATTATATTCTTAAGTTTTGGCGTTCATCGAAGCTGCAAAAAATTCCCTAACTTTAGGCAATCACTGAATTTGCGCAACTTTAGACAATTCTCTTTTGAACTTTTAGCGGGTAACACTGGGAGAATCTTCTCATTCAACAGTCAACTATGCTAAAAGCTTTGAAACGAATCTCCAACGGACACCTGTCAATCAGCAATACCATTCTAAGTTTTAATATTCTAAATGGGTGCCAGGTGGCGATAGAAATCCTTTTGAGTGGCGTATTTTTTTAGAGAAAACAATTGGCTGACTTTATGGAATGTTGAATTTTATTAAGAAAGAATAAAATCTTTGACTAGGGCAGTCAATATTAGTAATTCCATGCCATAGAGCATTCTGCCAAAGATCTACGGCTGGGAATCATGTACGGTCAAACAATTAGATTATGACCACTCCCGTGCACTATTGTTCAAATTAAAAGATGGATCTGAGCTTCATTGATCTTACATGAATTTGAAGATTCCTCCTCTGCTATTGTAAGTCAAAGTCAATTTTTGCACTTGCTAAGATCAAAATAATTGAAATCAGGGTTTAATTTCAAGCAACTAGGTTTTTGGGTACAAGTGTTATCTATGAGCCTTGATTTCAATTTTCGCAATTTGTTGCTTTAATTATCAATCTTCAACTTTTATTATCATATTCGAATCCATTAGAGCACCTCTAGGACCGTATAATTAAGAACAAATTCTAAAACCTTAGCATAGTAACTTGCTTCTTAGTAAACCCTAGCTATTGAATTTCATTATGGGTGAGTCTTCTGCGTCCCACACTAAGAGAAAATATAGTGAAGAGATAATAACCCAACTTCCAAGGTGTTTTAAAACTCGAAAGAGAGCCAATACCAATAATCAACTTGATCATTTCCTTATAGATTCTAATGTAGGGTGTAAAGACCCACTCGTAGAGCCATGGGGATTTCGTTTATGGAGAAGGTTCTATAACGAGAAGAAAAAAGACATCCCAATCAGAAACATTTGGGATTTGAACTTGGGGAGGTTAGTAGTTCCCAATATATTTGTCAATGTTGAGCTCACAAAGGGTATAGAGAAAGTATCATAAAGATACTAACACATCATGGAGGAAGAGTGTCAATTATAAATAAGACTATTGAAGATATTTCCATGCTTGATAAAGGTGTAAATTGGCCACTTAATGATGATGAATTGACTAAAGAGTTCAAGGCACATGATAGGTTGTATAGAGGCAAAATCCTGACCTTTAGACCTAAGCACTTGACTCAAGATGAGAAAGCCTTAACTCCAAGAGGCCAACCTCCATATAATGTTAATACATTTGTGGGGTATTTCAAAGATACATCTATGCCTTATGTCAAGTGTTTGGGGTATATGTAGAAATCACTCCAAATTAGATTTTGATTGTGTGCATAGATGTTCAAAGAAGAGATCGCCGTAGAGCTTTTGATTATGTTAGCATGTTAGCAGGATGATTGCATTCAACACTTTGTCATTTGAAGGGGAGTCATTCAACTTATTTAAGGAATTATTTCATTCTTATGTATATCCTATTATATAATTGACGCAAGGGCTGAATAAGAGGGGCCAAATGACGACACACCCTACCGATCCAACCCTGCTTAAGAACACACGAAAGCAACAACAAGCATATAGTGAGAGAGAGAAAGCAAGATCATTCATATATTAACTTCATTCAAATTGATTCATACATGTCGAGTTGTAAGGCCTTCCCGATTAGGGCCAGATATTACAATGAATTACAGAAGTCCTCCAACATGCGAGGATCTGCCAACAATATCTATTCTTACTATCTTCTATCTTCCACTAAAACTGACTCTCTAAACTCTAACCAGACAACTATACTTATACAAGAGGCTACCGAACTGAGTCATCCTTTAGATCCATAATCAACGGAAGGAATGGTCAAATCTGGGACCACACGCTTCCCAATGATGGATACCAGCATTAAATCCGTGACCCATAATCAATGCACAAGTCGGCCTCGAAGAAACTCAAATAAACTAATTGGTAAGCAAGGATGACCAAGAAACAAACAAGCATCGCCGAGTGCCAGTGAAACAACCGACCGCCCAGGAGATAACCGACCATACTCGGTAACCAAAGGAAACTGACCAACTACTGACCAATTTGGTCAAAGCAGGAACCAAGCAACACAGACAAACTTCAAATCTTTTTGGTGACACAAGATTGCCAAGGATTTGAGATGCTCCTGCATCAGACACTTGGGGTTATTTAGAAATGATTCTCCAAATCATTTAGTAGGTCTGGTTCGAGCTGCATCCAACTCAGATTGTGAAATCTATGATCTATCTTCAATTGGTCTATTCTTCCACTTTACCAGATATTCCATATACTGTTTACCTCTTGTACTCTTGCCAATTCTTTGTTCCAAAATCTGTTCAACTTCTTCATTCTATTTCTTAGGATATTCCATCGGTACTATCATATCTTCATCAGGTTCATGATATTCATACAAATAAGTAATGTTGAAAATCGGGGATATGTCCATGTCCTCAGGTAACTCAATCTCATATGCATTTCCACTCTCAATTTTCTTCAAAATCTTGCAAGGTCCAAACTTCTTCATCTTTAGCTTCCCATATGTTCCAACGGGAAACCGACCTTTCTTCAAATGAACCATCACTTCATTACCAACATCAAATTTTTTATGTCTCCTTGATCTATCAGCTCTATCTTTGTACTTCTGATTACTCTCTTCCAGCTTGATTTTCACATCTTCATGCAATGTCTTCATGTACTCAGCAAATTTCACTCCTTCAACACTTCTCTTACTTTCATAGCAATGTCTCTCAAATCAGATATACCTCTCAGCTGTATGCTATTCACAATCTCAAATGGTGTTTTTCCAGTGCTCCTATTCATTGAATTATTGTATGCAAACTCTTCTTGTGCCAACATATAATCCCAATTACAAGGTGTGTCTCTAACTAAACATCTCAAAAGATTTCCCAAACTTTTGTTTACAACTTTTGCCTGTCCATCGGTTTGTGGGTGAAATGTAGAACTATATTTCAACTTAGTGCCAAACTTCCTCCAAAGAGTCTTCCAAAAGTATCCAACAAATTTACTATCTCGATTAGAGATAATACTCCTCAATAATCCATGCAATCTGACAATTTCCCTAAAGAAAAGATCTGCTACATGTACTGCATCTGATGTCTTTCTACAAGGTATAAAATGTGCCATCTTTGAAAATCTATCTACCATAACAAATATAGAATAATTACCTCTTATTGTTTTTGGTAAGCCAAGAACAAAATCCATACTGATGTCAGTCCAAGGTTTCTTAGGTACAACAATCAGTGTATACAATCTCGTATTTTGACTTACTCCTTTTGCAACTTGATAAATTCCACAACTTTTCACAAATTTCTGAACAACTTTATATAATTGTGGCCAAAAGTATTTCTCCTTAAGCAAACTTAATTCTTATCAATACCAAAATGTCCAACCAAACCACTACTATGTATCTCCTTCATCAAATTAGTTCTCATTTGTCCTCTCGGTATACACAACTGAATACCTTTGAACAACATACCTTCCTGAATGAAATATTCTTCCCATTTTGTACTCAGTTGATCTTGAATAGGTGCTCTGCACTTTGTCCACGGCTCAGAAAAATCAGGATCAGTTTCATACAAATCTCTCATTTCATCAAAACCAAGAACTTCAATTTTCATCTTGGTCATCAAAGATCTTCTTCTACTCAATGCATCAACAACTCAGTTAGTGACTCCACTTTTATGCTTTATCACAAATGTATAACTCTGCAAGTACTCAACCCATTTCATATGTCTCTGATTCAACTTATTCTGACTACCCAATTATTGTAAAGCCTTATGATCAGTATACAACACAAATTCACTCGGTATCAAATAATGTCTCCATTTCTTCAGTGCTTGAACAATAGCATAGAATTCTTGATCATATAAATAATATTTCTTTCTAGCATCATTCAAATTTTCACTAAAGAAAGCAACAGGTTTACTTTCTTGACTTAACATAGCTCCAATTGCACTACCACTTGCATCACATTCCACTTGAAATACCTTATTGAAATCAGTCAATGAAAAAATAGAAAATTCAACAACCTTTTGCTTTAGAGTCTCAAAACTTTTATCAGCTCCATGTGTCCACTTGAATTCTCTTTTATCTCATCTCATAGTCTCAGTCATAGCATTACAAATAGAACTGAAATTCCTTATGAACTTTTGGTAAAAATTTGTCAAACCATGAAATGATCTTACCTCACTAGCATTCACAGGTGTAGGCCAATTCAGAATAGCTTCAACCTTTTCAGGATCCATCTTCAAACCATCAGCTGAAATTACAAATCCCAAATACACAATCTCCTCTTTCATGAATGAACACTTTTTCAGATTTATCAGCAACTTTTCTTCTTTCAATCTCTGCAAAACTTGTCTAACATGGAACAAATGTTCTTCTCTAGTCTTACTAAATATCAGAATATCATCAAGATATACAATCACAAATTTACCCAAGAATTTCTTCAAAACTTCATTCATCAGCCTCATAAAAGTACTTGGTGCATTAGTTAAACCAAAAGGCATAAACAACCACTCATACAAACCTTCTTTTGTCTTGAAAGCGGTCTTCCATTCATCACCTTCTCTGATTCTAATATGATGATACCCACTTTTCAAATCAATCTTTGTGAAATACTTTGCTCCAGTCAAACTGTCCATTATGTCATCCATTCTCAGTATAGGAAACCTATACTTTACTGTTATCTTGTTGATTTCTCTAGAATCCATACACATTCACCATTCTCCATTCTTCTTAGGTGCCAATACCACAAGTACTGCAGAAGGACTCAAAATTTCTATGATCAAACCTTTATCTAGCAACTCTTGAATCTATCGGTTCAATTCCCGATTCTCAGTAGGTGTCAACCGATGAGGTACCTTATTCGGTAAACTAGCTCTAGGGATTAGATCCATGCAATGATCAATACTTCTCTTTGGTGGCAAACCATTAGGTACATTATTAGAAATGATGTCACTGTACTCGGTGAGTAACTTATCAACCTCCTCAGGGACATTATCCTCTATTTTCTTACTCGGTTTGTTAGGAATCACAACAAAACATACATCATTATTTTTCAAATCCTTAACAAATTTTATTCCTTCCATCAAACAAACTTTCACAGATGTGCAAACATTACTAACAGGTTCTTCCATCAAAGGTAACAAGATTTATTTTCTTCCATCAACTACAATAGTATACTTATGCAATCTCCCATCATATATAACATGTCTATCATATTGCCAAGGTCTACCCAAAAAAATATGACAATAATCCATAGGCATAATATCACATAACACCTTATCATAGTACTTTCCAATCTTCAAATTAACATAACATTGTTCACTTAGCAGGAGTGTATGCTCATGTTTGATCCATGAAATCTGATATGGCTTCGGATGTTCCAACCTTTCTAATTGCAACTTTGTTACCATCTCTTCAGATGCCAGATTCTCCGAGCTACCGCTGTCAATGATTACCTTCCAAAATTTGTTAGAAACTCTACATCTGGTCTTGAACAAACTTTTCCTTACCAGATCTTCCTTTTTACTTTCATTCCACAGTGCTCTCCTTACCATCAAGTTATTTTCCTTCTCTGGTTCATTCGGTGATTCTTCTTGCACCAAAACATTTCTACTGCTACCAACCTTCTTACTAGCATGTGTGCATTCAAAAGATCTATGTCCTTCTTCTCCACAATTGTAACAAGTTCCTCGGAAATTACCTCTGCTATAACCACCTCGGTAGTTACTGCTTTTGCCTCTAGATGAACTTTCACCTTTCCACTCAGTCTTGCCTTGGTCTAGATTTGTCTTTTCAGGTTTAGATCTACTATTTTCACCATAAGATCTACCTCTTCCTCTAGGAAATCTACCACCTTGACCTCTTTGTCTCTATTCATGTCTCTTGTTCAATTTCTCGTTAGCCTTCAATGCTAATTGATAAGCCTCTTCAATGTTCTCCAACTTGACCAACCTAATTTCCTCTTGGATGGAAACTGTCAAACCATTCAGGTATCTAGCAATTCTTTCCACATCATCCTTATCATCTCCAGATCTGATATCTAATCTATATAATTCCTTAGTATACTCTTTTATCGAGCTATCTTTCTACTTTAGACTTTGCATTTGCCTAACTAGGTTAATCTGATAATCACAAGGTAAGAACTTTCATTTCAATTTATTCACCATTTTATTCCATACCTTGATTTTGTCTTTACCTTTCTTCTTCCAATCCAATTGCAGATGCTCCCACCACAAGGATGCATGACCTTTCAACTTTGTGCTTGCAATCTTCACCTTCTTTTCCTCAGATACATTTTCATACTCAAAATATTTTTTCATCTTGATGATCTAGTCTATCAATTCATCAAAATCCAATTTCCCACTATATTCAGAAGGATTGAAATGTGGTGTTGACTTCAAGCTTGTCAATGCCTTCAAGAGTCTTTCCTCACCCTAATCCATCATGGGGGTAGGTTCTTCTTCACCTTGTTCCACTTCAACTTCATCATCACTAACATCTTCAAGATGTCTACCTCTTCTCTAGGCTGTTTCAACAACTTCTAACCTAGCAGCAAGTTGTCTCAACATGCCTGCCAATCTTGGATCCACTTCTCACCTCCCACAAACCATCTTGGAATCCTCTCAATTACAGGTCAGATCGCAATCTGCTACCCCACAACAATTCAACTAGGGCTTCACAAGAAGGAACCTACAAACCTAGATCCATAGACCTAGATCCAGATTTAACCTCGCTCTGATACCACCTCACACAAGGGCTGAATAAGAGGGGCCAAATGATGGCACACCCTACCGATCCAACCCTACTCAAGAACACACATAAGTAACAACAAACATACAGTGAGAGAGAGAAAGAAGGATCATTCATCTATTAACTTCATTCAAATTTATTCATACATGCCGGGCTGTAAGGCCTTCTCGATTAGGGCCAGATATTATAATGAATTACATAAGTCCTCCAACATGTGAGGATCTGCCAACAATCTCTATTCTTTCTATCTTCTATCTTCCACTAAAATTGACTCTCTAAACTCTAACCAGACAACTATACTTATACAGGAGGCTACCAAACTAAGTTGGCCTTCAGATCCATAATCAATAGAAGGAACGATCAAATCTAGGACCACACACTTCCCAATGATGGATACTAACATTAAATCCGTGACCCATAATCAATGCACAATTTGGCCTTGAAGAAACTCAAATAAACTACTTAGTAAGCAAGGATGACCGAGCAACAGACAAGCATCGCTGAGTGCCAGTGAAACAACTGACCATCTAAGAGATAACCAACCATACTCAGTAACCAAAGGAAACTGACCAACTCGGTCAAAGCAGGAACCGAGCAACACAGACAAACTTCAAATCTTTTTGGTGACACAGGATTGCCAAGGACCCAAGATGCTCCTGCATCAATAATGGTCTCAAGGGATGGCATGAGGACTTCAAGTTTAAACCAATGGTTGAAGGAGAATATATCCTTGTCCAAGAGTGGACATACTTAATGGGATATGCATGACAAGGAGTCCAATTATATCATGTTTGAGAACCACTTTGTTACAAATATGATGGCTTTTCTTCAAAGAAATGTCCCATGGGGTTTGAGTGAAAAGGTAAGGAATTTCTTGAGATGGAAGGACCTCAATCCAGAAAAGGGCATATATCATAATTGGGGATACTATTTTTACTTTGAAGACCACAACATCATAAAGATTTTTGGTATCCCTATTATCCCAATGATCCTTCCAATCACAATACCATATAGAATTTCTTTTCTAGGAGTAATGTTTGATTTGTATTAAGTTGAAAGATCCATCATTCTAGGTGTTCATAAGAATGGGTATGTCCTTCCATAATAGGTTCAAGCAAGAGAATATAATTTCCCAAATATGAAAGGATTTGGAGTCCTTGACAACATCCTTAGTAAGTATAATTTCTCTTTTGGTAAGTGTAGATTTTATGACCTTGAATGATTTATTTATGGTATAGTTAAATGGAAATTCTCTAACCATGAATGGGATCAAGAGGAAGATTTAATTAGAAACGTAACAGATTACCAAGAAGTTCTGAAAATGGAGAGGTGGTATAAGATTATTTATTATATAAATTTTTTAAAAAGAAAAATGATAGGCCCTATGTCACTTTTTGGAAAAGTCTCTTGATTCTAGAAGCTAGAATGAAAGCCATTTTTAGTGCATATTGATATGTGGAACAAATTCCCCTAGCATATGAGCAATCAAAAAAGAAATTACAACATGTAGAGCCCAAATCCCCTCTAGTTGAGGTAGGATCAGAATCAACATCCCCTTCATGATCTTTAGGCTCTCCAATTGGACAATCTTCTCCACCACTAAGCCTTGTTCATTCATCACCTTCACCTAGCTATGAAGCACCTCCCTCCCCTACTTTGATAGTTTCAAAACCTCCTCTTGAGCTAGCTCTTCCACCTTCTAGATCCTCCATTACTTCATCTTCAAATAAGCCAATGAAAGCCCCTTTCTCATTAGGTTCACAAACTCTAATTGTTCTTGAAATTCCAAACATCATCAGACCATTGTAGATTATGTCTCCTAGCTAAAAAATCCCATTTGAATCCTATGAGGGGTTCAATTATCAAGTGGACTTGTTATATAGTTACCTACTTCCACTTATCTTTTGTAAAAGGCTTAAATCTTGTTGATCCCTTATCTTATAAAAGGGAGTTCAAGTCCTTATTTTCTGGCTACTAGTGATCTGAAAAGGTCATAGAAAGTCATGTAACAAAGTTCTATATTGTTTATAAGTTTGTATAAGAAACTTATGAAAGCGTTTTGGTTTTTCATTTGTTCAATATGTCTGCTCATGAATACAATTGATATTTTGAGGAAAATGTAATATCGGGACATCTTGAAATCAAAAGATAATGCTTGTCAAGTTGTCTCCAATAATTATATCTAAAAATGTTATGAAATCAATGATTAAGGACCTTCTAGTTTTGACTTTGCATTTTGTTACTTATATGCATTGGATTTTTTATTTCTCTAAAGTAGGGGATTAAATTCTTAAAACATACACAAATATTTTAAAAATTCTTATTTGGATAACAAGTATAGCTTGGAGCTCATTTCCATAGCCTGATTAATGCAAGGTTTCAATTAGGGAGAACATGCATGTTCCAGACTACCATATTGCACTTGTTCCATTGTCAATTCTTTTTTCAAGACTCCATCTAGTCTAGGATAGGAACCATCATAATTTCTTGTTTTACAAATTCAGTACATTTTCTAAAAAATAAGAAAGAGTTTCCTTTTCATGCTATTTTGTTTTAAGTTTATTTTAATCCTAATTTTTAGGTTTATAATTATCTATTCTCAAATATCCCAATGTCATTGAATCAAGGGATATAGCCAAATATAGTTGAGATCACACATCCATTTGATTTTCTTATGTTGAGAACATGTCTATTGCAACACTCAACTAAAAATGAAACTAGGATCACAAGAGTATTGATGTAGGTACACTTACCTAGGTCTAATGGAGCCAAAAGTGTAGAGGATTGTTATTAGCACCTTGTCCCTAATCAAATCTTGTCAAGTTGGCCATTTATCCAAGTTCTTGTTGATTGAAATTGGCTACTTCATAGGGGATACTTGGGCAATCTATTGGAAACACCAAAATATTGGTCAATCTACTGGGAAGGAATAAGAGTGTCTAGAGTATTCTTGAAATTTATAGTTGAGATTAACCATATGAGTCTATGCCAACCAAAATATTGGCAACTCCACTTGTAATAAACACAAAAAAGCATTGGCTTCAGGTAATGAGAAAAAAATGGCACTTCCACACAATAATGATTTTATAGTGGTTCAACCTATTTATGATTGGAGGCAAGATGAACTCACATATTTTATTTCTCATCCTTGTACTACACCTTGGGATAGTAGAGCCAATATTAGAGTATATATTAATTAGTGTTTCTCTGGTATAAGAAGAAGAAAGGGATCAAAATTTAGACATTTATAATTATTCAAAGGCCTCCTCATGTGGTTAATTTAAGAAAACCCAATCATTAATTTGTGTTGGTACTAAAATTTCAAATTTTCTAGTTGTCTTGTTGTTAAGGGTTTACCTTTTGAAGTTTTGTAGTCATTTTCTTTACAATAATTTGTTAGAATCCCTAAAAGATATCAAGTTTCTTTGTCATCCCAAACTGATCTTATATAGTTTTATTTCCTTAACTGAGGGTGGTGGTTAACTTTATCTCCAAACTAGATAGCTCAAGGTGCTTAAGGATTAGAGTCACTCCTAAGTAGTGAAAGATAAATACTAGAGAAAAAATACAAGATTAAAAGAATACAAGTCAAGAGACTCCAAAAAAAACTTGGGTTCCTAAGCAATTAGGTATGTCAACTCTTTCAAATACCCCATCTCTTTCTAGTGGATAATTGATGTGGTCAAGGCTGGTGGTTCCAATTAAGGACTGACCGACCTTGCAGCCAAACCAATATGCAGCGAAAATACACAATAACAATAATAGATCTGAAAGAAAACATATGTCTTTATTCATCAAATCACCAATTACATGCAATGTGCTGGGCTGTAAGGCCTTCCCGGTTACATCCAAATACAATGCAAGTAATAGTTTACAAGATCTCATAGGATCCAAATCTTTTCCCCAACATCAGCATTCAGCTAGCCTAGGTCTATAACACACAACACACTAGTAGGCACCCGGGAAAGATCTAAACTTGTACTCAAACTTCCAAGCAATCTTCCTGTTCCTAAGCTCGCAAGCTACTAACCTTCCTTTCAACCATCTGATGCCCCAAACATCTACCCAAGCATCCTATAAATACTAATTCCCAGCCGAAAGTTGGTTGATGAAATAATTAACCCTTACAAATAAATATTAAATGCTAAAACATCAGTCGACTCTCACATAGCCTTACAAAATAAATAAACTCTCAAAGATGGCCCAACGGGCATCAGATTCATATAGAAGAATGCAACATGCCAGATCTAGGTCCCCACACATCCAATAGTTAATCCATAATATGAGGAGTGCAACCCAAATAAATAGAACTAGTCAACCAAGCTGATCCAACAAAACAATCTAGTCGGTAAGCAAGGACACCGAGCAACAGAGGAAATAACCGAGCACCAGTGAACTGACCATGCCAAGCATGACCGAGGAACACAATTATCACCAAGCACTAGTGAATTGACACCTTCAGTCACTGAGCGTTCTTCAGAGACCGAGCACCCTGGTAACCACAGAACTGAGCAACTAGTCTCCCAAACTGAGCAAGAAGTCCACCAAACCAAGATCAAAACTAACAATCTACCTTCAAAGACAAACATATTTTTGGTTGATATAGGATTGCCAAGAATCTTAGGATGCTCCTGCATCAGACACCCTAGGTAAGAAAGATTTTCTCATAAGGAAATCAGGAACCTCTCAAGAAAATCAAAACAGGTATGCCGAATCTATTCTTCACCCACATCTCTTCTTGTCCTTCATCCCAAGTAGTATTTAATTCATTCACTGTCTCATGCAGAAAGTCCTTCTACCTTCCACTTTGTTTACCCCTCCAGTCGGCAATTGATAGCAACCAACTCTGACCACTACCGATCACATCGGTGCCTCTGTATGGTTCATCGCTTCCAGACTCCTCAACCAACTCAGTACCATTTGCATCTCTCTGTGTCACAAATATCACCATCTACTAAACCATCTCTGCCAGTTCTTAATCTCAACAAACTCTTTAGAGATATCATTCTCCTTCTCCTTCAAACTAAACTTTGCAAGAATAGGTTCATCAATCCTTTGCTCCTGAGGTTTGTCATAAGGACAACACCTGATAACTCCATATCCCTTAACCCCTATCTCCTGTAAAGGTATCAGCTTATGCCGAGCTCCTTCATGCCTAACCACATAGGTATTAGCACGACCCTCAAACAAAACATTCCTATCAAACTACCAAGGTCTACTGAGCAACAAATGACAGGCATCCATAGGCAATACATCACACAATATCTCATCATGGTAAGATCAAATCTAAAACTTAACCAAGCATTGTTCTTCAAATTTAACCTTAGACACATCTTGTATCCAACTCATCTGATAAGGATTAGGATGCTTCCTTCTTTCCAAATTCAATCTACTAACCATTTCATCTGAAAAAAAGTTCTCAGAACTACCACCATCAACTATGACATTACATACCTTATCCTTGCACTTACATCTGGTTTTAAAAAAATTTCTCCTTTGCATCAGTTCATGGACACATGTAGCTAATCTCCTAGTGATAAGTGTCTCACCTTTTTTGCAACATTTACAATATCTTCTTCAGCAATCAGTGCAACCCTCTTCTTAGAACACTGCCAACTTCTATGACCAGCTTCACCACAATTATAACAAGTGCCAGTGAACTCATTCTTCCACTTTCCTCTCTGTCCAGCATTCCTAGTAACTTGACCATTGCTAGATCCCACATCAGTCTTAGGATTCTCTGTCACATTTCCTTCAGCAACTACTTCACCAGTTTTACCACCTCGGTTCCTATTGTTTTGTTTTCCTTCATACTTATTATTCAACTTCTCTTCAATCTTTAATGCCATCTGATAAGCATCACTGATTGTTTTCATTTGCACAGTAAGTAACTCTTCCTGAATACTAAGTCTCAAACCATAGACATACCTAGCAACCTTTTCTTTATCAGCTTCAGAATGACCAGTCCTAATCAAGATTCTATAAAACTCCTTAGTATACTCCTGCACTGATTTGTTAGTATACTTCAAAGCTTGCATCTTCTTAAACATGTCCAATTCATAATCCACCGAAATGAATTTCTTCTTCAACTTGTCAACCATTCGGTTCCACTTAGTGATCTTTTCTTTTCCTCTTCTACCTCTTTCCAACTAAACTTCCCTCCACCAAATATTTGCATGACCCTTCAACTTAGTCTTTGCAAATCTAACCCTATCAGGATCTTCTATTTCTTCATACTCAAAGTACTCATAAATCTCATTGATCCAATCAATCAATTCTTTTGGCCTAAGGCTTCCATCAAATGTAGAAACTTCAATCTTAGGTCTTTTCCCAATCTTAGACATAGCTTTCAAAATTTGATTCTCCTCACGATCTCTAGCTTCTTCGACAGCTTCTTCAAATTCATCATCACTATCCTCTTTCAAGGTAGGCTTCTTCTTTCTCAAATCCTCTTGTAGATCTTGCACTTATTTTTGCAAGGCCCTAAAATCACCAGTACTGAATTCTCCAGTAGCTTCCTCTTCTTTAGAGATCTCACGATTTCTCCTCGGAGGCATCTTCAAATCAAGATCTAAACACGAACACACAAGATCCACTCGGCTCCAACAGGAATAGACTTTTCTCAAATAGGAACAAACTTCACTCTGATACCACTTGATGTAGTCAAGGCTAGTGGTTCCAATTAAGGATTGATCGACCTTGCAACCAAACCAATATGCAATGGAAATACACAATAACAATAACAAATTTGAAAGAAAATAAATGTCTTTATTCATCAAATCACCAATTACATGCAATGTGCCAGGCTGTAAGGCCTTCCTAGTTATGACAAAATACAATGCAAGTAACAGTTTATAAGATCTCGCAGGATCCAAATCTTTTCCCCAACATCAACATTCAGCTAGCCCAGGTCTGTAAGATACAACACACTGGTAGGCACCCAAGAAAGATCTAAACTTGTACTCAAACTTCCAAGCAATCTTCCTGCTCCTAAGCTCGTAGGCTACTAACCTTCCTTTCAACCATATGATGCCCCAAACATCTACCCAAGCATCCTATAAATATTGATTCCCAGCCACAAGTCGATTGATGAAAAAATTAACCCTTACAAACAAATGTTAAATGCTAAAACATTCATCGGCTCTCACATAGCCTTACAAAATAAATAAACTCTCAAAGATGGCCCAATGGTCATTAGATCCATATAGAAGAATGCAACATGCCAGATCTAGGCCCCCACACATCCAATGGTCAATCCATAACATGAGGAGTGCGACCCAAATCAACGGAACTAGTTGGCCAAGCCGATCCAACAAAACAATCCAGTTGGTAAGCAAGAACATCGAGCAATAGAGGAAATAGCCGAGCACCAGTCGACTGACCATGCCAAGCATGACTAAGGAACATAGTTATCACCAAGCACTAGTGAACCAACACCTTTAGTCACCGAGCATTCTTTAGAGACCGAGCACCCCGTTAACCATATAACCGAGCAACTAGTCTCCCAAACCGAGCAAGAAGTCCACCAAACCAAGATCAAAACTAACAATCTACCTTCAAAGACAAACATATTTTTGGTTGATACAGGATTGCCAAGAATCCTAGGATGCTCTTGCATCAATAATAAATTACTACTTAAAATATAGAACAACAACCTACAATAAACATGTATAAAAGATTTTTACAAAGGTATTCTGCGGAAAAAATTATAAAGAGTCATGAAACTACTTTTGGATTACCTAGTAGCATGAGTATATATGTCATAATGCTTGAGAGTAATTTACCAAATATTATTAAGTTTTTTGAGTTAACAAGATGGTTAAAATAGTCTAAAGACCCTTTCCATTCAGCTCAGAAGAAATATGAGGCTAGAATGGCCTAGAAAGTGGTTTCCCAATTAGACCCTACTACTTTAAATCAACAAATGTTCCAAACTCAAGCATTTTAAATTTTAGTAGAAAATCAAACTTCAATGCCCAATATTCCTATCATTTCTCTATATATTGATGCCAACATTTGCTCTACTTCAACCCCTAAGCCTACTGATGATGAATTGAAAATACAAATTAAAGAATTACAAGGCTAGGTTGAAAGAGTTGGATTGGAAAGGGGGTAAGAGGCTTTGACTCAACAATTGTTTTCTTTGAATCCTAGGTCAAATTCTTAAAACCAATTTATCTTTTGCAAATACTAGTAGCCATATTTTTTAAAACACTAGTTATGTGGAATACACTTATTCAAGACCTTAAAAAAAATTAGGAAGGACCTTCAGATTCATCAACATTTACTCCTATAGAATCTACTTCTTCATTTACCCCTTCCAATACTACTACCTAAATATGGCCAATATTTAATAATTTAATATTTTCAAGTCAAAATTCCGCAAATGCCCAAGATTTTATCTCTATTCAAGCCTTCAATACCAATACTAAACTATTTTATACCCAACCTACTTTTGTTTCATTTGCCCATTTTTCTCATCCCTTTCCTTGAAGACCTCAAATTCTTGGTACATCAACTTTGGGGTTCAAAATTTTAGATATAATCCTTCCTTGGTAACTAAAATTTGTAATATTAGAACTGGCAACCAAATATGACTCCATTTTTGCAACAAGGTGCTATCCCTTAGTCTCAAACTCAAAAATGTTATCATGCACTTTTTGGTTAGATGAGTCAACCACAAAAAACTCAACAACAAAAAAATTGGAATTGATAATATGTACAAAATTAGGGACCTTGAATTGGTTAGCAAGGGTTAAATCCATTTGAAAGAGTCCCTTTACAAGAGGGAAGATATAGATAATTATATTTAATGGGGCTCCAAGAATCCCAAACCTAATTAGCAATGAGATTATACTTGAAGTACCAAAATTTTTAGGAACTAATGCAATATCAAGAGAGGATCATTTGAGAAATTTTATGAATTTTGTCGACATTTTTTTAATAGAACATGAGGATGTAACCATGAAGTTACTAGTGAAATATCTTACTAATGATACTAGGGATTGGTATAGAAGTTTTCTTGATGCTTATTTAAGTTCATGGAATGAATTTAAGTTTATTTTTAAGGAGCAATATAGAGACCACTTAGAACCTAATTTTTCTTTGAATGAATTGACAAGTATGCAAAAGGGAAGCAATGAATCTTTTAAAAATTTCAATACAGTTTTTCTTAAGATATATAATAAAATTCCAAATCATTTTAAGCCTCCCAATCCCATGTGTCCGATATTATATATAAATTCATATGGACCTAAGATTGGGTATGAGTTGATAAATAAGAATCCTTACAATTTGAGATAAGCTTTCATTTCTACCTTGAACATTGAAAACAATAGAAAATCTTCTGGTAGAGTAAGTAAAAGAGATGAAATCAAAATCTCACAGAATCCTAAACATAATTAAATGAGGCAAAATGAGGATGAGGATAAGTTAGACAAAGTGATGAGACAATTAAAAGATATTGACTATAGGATTACAAGAAATAGAAAGTGGATTTCACATGATAGATAAAATTACCAGAGGCATGAAAAGACTAATCTTCACAAGATGACATATAATAGAAATCAGAAAGATAGAAAAGCATTACCAAATAATCCAAAGGATTAAAAAAATAGAGAAAATCCAGACCCTTAAAAAAATCAAATGTGTATTTTTTTGATGAGACTCTTTAGTGCATTGCTTGTCAATTCCCAAATTACCCTACATGATATGAGTAGCTTATTCCCTTCAAGAACCTAATTTAATGGATGAATAATGTAATAAAGAATATCTTGAGGAAGATTTTTTTATTTATTAATTAAGTTGAGAAAGGCACTAGTTTTTCCTCTAAATACGAGGAGGATAATGTTGATGTATATGTGTAGAGACATAGGAATAATGGTTATCACCAAAAAATATTTTGAGATACTAAGGATCATGTAAATATAAGATGTAAAGAAGAATCCTCATTTCCAAGAAATGTGAATATTAGACTAAAAAAGCTTTCTAAAGAAGAAATTAGGTCACTCATTATTACTGCTATTGAGCATGCAAGAAGCAATTAGAATTTAAGGAATAGGATGGTGGGTGAAGATCAAGGTAAACCAAGCAATATATTTGTGAAGTAGACAAAAAGTAAAAATAAATCCTTAGAGACTGCTAAGAAGGTTGATGATCAAGGTAAAAATACTAAAAACCAAAAGGTTCAATTTGATCTTTCAAAACATGCTCAAAGGATATATGAGACACAAAGGATTATTCCTACACAAAGTGTGTGTTACCATAACTGATATTAATGTTGAAGATTGATTATCTAATAGAGCTGATGATGAAGACCGACCAATATAAGAGGATTACATGATGATAGTGGAAAGGTTATTAGTTATTGTATTGTCATTGATGTCAAGCAATTGATTTCTGGTTTATATTATGTTTTCATATCATTTGGCAATGATACAAGATTAATGAGTTAAGGAGAAGATGAAATGAGAAGTTGTGAAGTTGTAGAACTTAAACAATGGGCAATTGATAGAGATCAGACAATGATTATATTATGTTGATCTAATTTTTTTCTACATAACATATGATTATGTTATGTCGATAATGTTAGGAATAGTCCCAAGAGATAACTGAGAGGGGGGGGGGGGTGAATTAGTTATCTCCAAGTTTCAATTCTTTACGCAATTAAGTATACTTAAACTTTAAGCATAAACAAAATGAAAGAACACTTGACCACAACACCAATATTTTGGTTACGGGGAAACCCAAATAGGTAAAAACCCCAGTGGGAATTAATACCCACTAATAAACTACACTAGTGTATAATGATCCTTGTTAGAAGATCTTACAACCCTATTAGGAGTTGATCTTTATAGTGCAATAAGTACAGTGTCCTGGTCAAAGGTCAAACCTTATTAGGAGTCTTTTAAGATTGACCCTATTAGGGGTGAGGATGCACTGTTCAAGAGAACACTTCTCAAAGGGGTGAAGGCTGCAACCTTCTGAATAATAGATACACACTATATCTGGATCTTGGTGAACTACGAGGTAGACCTGCTATCTTGATTGGTTCCAATGAATAGCACACTCTATCTTCTCTATCACATAGACCTTTTCTTGATGACATAATACTTCACACTCTCTGCTATGCTTTAATCTTTTATCTCCATGCCATGCTTCTAGCGATCACAAATGACTAGCTATAAGTATCTTTCCCCTAAATGATATAATCAAGTTAGCCTATTAGAACCACCTTGAAATCATATTAGAGAAATAATAACACTCTCCAATAACATCTCAGTTGGCTCTACTAAGCACACAACACAAACTAGGACCTGTCCAAATCAATAATTGTGGACGCACTCTACACAGTGTCGGCTCTACCAAATTAATTGATACTTTCTCCTCAAGCTAAATTACATCATGCACTCTTAAAAAAACATTCTTAACTCTTCTCCAATCACTAATATAAGCATGCATGCTAAAATGATAGGCGTAACTCTTGTACCAATATAATCTCTGTTGGCTCTTCTGGATAAACACAGGAAACTGCAACTGGTGAATAGCAACTACATAACTTCAATTCTACTACATATTAGACTCTATGTCCATGAATGTAACAACATTAACATGTCTCCATCACATATCCAAATGCGCAAGGCTCCATGATAACTATACGTAAATTGAAGAATAATGTCCCTATAATTATACCATGTCTCCTTGAGTATAACAATATAATTTGGCTGAGTTAGATACTTAGATGTTGTCATTATGGAAACATATGAACTACATGAAGATCACACAGGATAGAGAGCAAGTATGACTGAGCACAATGCAAAATTGTCTAAGTATGAGACAATGTTTTTGCCAGTGTACTTGAATATAGTTTTGATTAGCAATGTTGATTGGAGTAAGTTCAATGCTTTCACACTTGAACATAGATACTATGGTGACTATAGAAGACTCACCTGAGAGCACAAGTCAGTATGACATGTACAGAAGAAGTTATGATAGTTCTGTTGAAGATAGTGTTAAGCCGACAGGACAAAATATGAAGACAAAATTGGTAAAGAGTTAAGGGATTATTTTGTTTACCAAAATAATGTCTTAACAATATAAAGGGATGACATCCTAGATTTTATCCCTTGAGTAAAGATACATTTTGTATAATGCTTATGTCAAGCCAACTGTAAGAGTTATTAGCCTTAATAACTTGTATAAAGAGATGTAATGATTTAATTGTAATGACACATGAAGAAGTTGTAATAGAGCAATAGCGATAGTGAAAAAACAAGCAAAGAGACATTGATGTGAAGTTGCAAGTAGTATAAGGTTATGTACCTTGACTTATTTTATAATCTATAATCATTGTACATTACCTGTTTGGGCAGTGGGCTCATCTGGTAATCATATTTTGTACTACCAACTCTTAGCAGAGTTGAGGCTTCTAACAAGGCCTCTAGTCCCTTAATCAGGACTAAGACACTATATGCATGTAATAGGATCCTAACAGGGTCAACATCCTTAACACGATACTTTTGATTAGTGGATCTTTGTGGGTACCATCCACACCGGGGTTTTCCCTTGGCCAGGGTTTCCTCGAGAACAAATAATGTGTTATGAGTTCATTTGTTTTACTGCTATGCATGTTATTTAGTTTACTATATTATGCATGCATTAAGATAATCTATTATATCCATAATTGGGAAAAAGTAAAATTTTGTAGAATACTGATTCACCCCCCCTCTCAGTATTCCCTATTTCTAACAATTGGTATCAGAGCTTAGTTACTCAGAAAATAATCATTCAAGGAAAGCCTAGTAGCTTGAGTAAGATCTCTATGGATATGGATCAGCTATAGAAAAATCTTGAAGAAGCTCTTGAACAGATTGATATGCTTACTGAAGAAAGAGACACTCTGAAAGGAAAATATGATGATGCAAAAAACCTCATTGAGACACTGAAAAACAAGTTGGAAGATCTGAAATCAGAAAAGGAATCCAAAATTCAAATTGAAGATTGTGATGACAACCTGGAAAAAGAAAACGAGATCCTTAAACATGAATTGAAGATAGAAAATCTAAAGTTAAGTCTGAAAGATGGAAATGGCAAGAATGAAGCAAGTCTGAAATCTGAAAATAAAAATTTGAAGCTTGATAATGAAGGGATAAAATCTAAACTTGACAAAATGACATCTGAATTTGAGAAAACCAAATTGCAGTATGTTGAACTTGAGAAATACAATACAATTGTGAAAGGTGAACTGATTCAATCTAAGCAGCAACTTGAAAGACTATATTCAACTAGTGAGAAGATTGATGAACAAATGTCTTATCAAAAATCATTCTATGATAAAACTGGTCTTGGATTCAACTCATCTAAAGTAAATAAAGAAAGCAAGGAACCAGATCTAAAAATGTCTAAAAGCATAGATGAAAATAAATTTGATGAAGTTGACAAATCTGAAGATACACCTAAAGAAGAAGAACCACCTAAGAAAGAGGAGTCACCTAAAGGTATGGAAAGAGAATTTAAAGGTAGATGCTTTTCTTGTAATACTTTTGGTCATATGAAGAAAGATTGCATAGGTAAGCAATTTAAACCTCTTAATGGCTATTGTTATAATTGTCATGGTTTTGGACATAGAGCTATTGAATGTAGAAAACCTAAATTTGTTGAGAATAATAATATTAGTAGAATGTTTAGGAATACTAACCATGCAAATAAGAGACCCACTAAAGATATGAACAAGAGAAATGGAGTAGTATGTTATAGATGCAACAAAGTTGGACACGTTGCTAGAAACTTCAAATCATAGATCAATCAGTCTGGACCAAGATATGGGAATAATGGAATAGTTTGTCAGATATGTAACATGATTAGAAATATAGAAAGATTTTTCAGAATGAACAATCAAGTTTCTCATCCTAACCCTAACCCTAGAAGTCATGCAAGGAGAAATGATAATGTAAGTAACAGTAAAAAAGGATGCTGTAGTAATTCAGAAGAAGTGAAGTTTTTTAAAGGCATAGATCAAGGAGACACATTCAACACTAAAGGTAATCAGAAAGGTGAAGTATCAAATGGTAAGAGTGAATCTCTACCTAACCCATCTAAAAGTACTTAATTCATGAAAATATCAGTAGAATAGGAACTTAGGATAGTATAGAAGTTAGTATAGGATGAATTGAGTCTTGCACAGTTAATGCAAGGTAGTATATTATGTATTGATGCTATGGTTAAGAGCGCATAAGATAATATTGTGTTATGCGAGATCACAAGAAGTTTTAAGTTTTGCAGGTAAGCAGAAATAACTTTTCGGAAAGAAGCAGCAAAGGAATTGAATGTGATGTCATATTTATGTGAGATTGAAAGGTTAAAAGGTTATGATTGGTATTATTTGATCATTAAGGTGAGTACAAGTGCTAAGGAGATCAAAGAGCAGTGATTTTAAGAATTTTTACAAGGATTTGGTGAAGGATTTTTGTGCCAAATCTACGCAAGCCCTAAATCACGAAATCGAGGTATTTTACTTAGTAGATCTCTAAGTCGATTAAGGAATTTGTAGAAGTTATGGATGTTTCATTGATTCATAATGTAAGGGATAAGAATAGACCTAAATTCAAAAGGGAACCAGTAGAACCCTTGGAGGAAAACCCTAAGTTAGCTTTATCATCCGTACCAGATAGAGTTTTACACTTAGCAAATGTTAGAAGTTATTTGGGATGCAAGCTTGAGACTCTTAGTGATAGTGACTTTACTAAAGAATATGAAAAGATTTACAATCAAGATATGTCATTGAAAGTAGGGTTTGAACATTTGAAAGATAATGAGATTATTAAGTATTCTCTACAATATGAGTTTGATGATGAAGAATGTACCAAGATAATCTTAAGCAGAATTCACAATGGGAAGTTTTGGTTAGATCACAGAAGTGATAAATATCATAGCTGACCTAATTCATGAGGTAACTGGTCTATCTAAAACTGGAGTCATACCTTTGAATGAGAAGAACATGAGAAAAATAGTTATAGACAACACAAAATCATCTTACAATGGCAGAGGAATAGTAATTAGCAAGATACAACAGGATGATGTTAGATATTTGTGCAAGATCCTTACAGCTAAGTTTTGTGCAAACTCAAGAGAAGATGACATGGCAATAGGAATGATACATGTGGCTTATTTAATGTGTGTAGACAAATTTCAAGTTGACATGTGTAAAATTTTGAGAATTCAGTTGTTTGAGAATTTGGAAAAGACAAAGAAGACTAAGCACTCTCAATTTAGATTCTCATCATTGATCACTTATATGTTTTTTCATTTGTTAAGAATATTTCCCTACACTATTAGTGATGATTGGAATGATGGTAACACTACAATGGAAAGGATTAACAAAGTATACATGAGACATCTTATTGACAAGGTCAATGAAAGTGCAGTGTTGGTGATTAAAACTTTTCAAAATTTGATGACAAGCAGAACAAGGATCCCCCAGTCTTTAGTAGAGAAGTATAAGAATGAGATATGCTTTATGGTTGATACTGACTTTACATTCATTGAAGCAGTAGAACCTAGAGTAGAATTCATAGACCCTCTTGGCTATGAAATTTTTGAGATTGAAACAGAAGAGTATGTGAGAAGATTGCTTAAAGCAAGTTGGACATTCAAAACAACAGATTTGGAACCTTTGAGGAGAACTTCAACTCCACAAAGACTATCTTAGAAGAAAAATAGTCTAAGAAGAGAGTAGAAAGTACAATAAAGAGGATTTTAAATGACACATGGATGACTGAACAAGAATTTTTAATAGTTAAACAGATAGTAGCAGTAGTTAGAGACATAGGACAAAAGGAAGTTTTGTCTGTTCCACCTCCATCATCAGTTGCAGTACAACAAGCAGGCATTTAGATCAAAGTGAAAGTAGAAGAAACTGAGAAAGACCTAGAAGTCAAGAAGTCCACTAGATATCCTCTTCTACACCTGGTAAAAGAGTGAAAGAGATTTCTATTGGACCAGGCAAAAGATAGAAAACTTTAGTGCCACCAGTACAGAGGAATATTGCAGAAATAAAAGATGATGAAGAGACCCCAGCAAAGAAGAAAACTTGGAAACCAAAGATAGAAAAAGTGAATGAGTAGATCATACAAAATGGAGACTTTTCAAATATGAACAAGTACTATGACCTCTATGATTATGCAGAGAGATTGAACCTTAAAAATGTAGTTGTGAAACATATGATATTGACTGACAAGAAGTTTGACACAATTTAGGGCAAGATACCTGATGATTTGTATGAAAAGTTAGTAAACAAGAAGAAAAGAGCAACATAAGAAGACATCAAAATCAAAGAAAATCTTTTTAGGAAGCTATGTGATGTGAAAGATGAAGAACACTTCAAGCAGATCATGAAAGATCTAAACACCCATTTGAGAACAAAGAAAAGAACAATTCAGATTATGAGAGGCAACTATGAGGAAATCAACAAGGAAACACAAAAAGTAATAGTTAAAGTGATGACAGAAACTATTGGAAGACAATCAGATGAAGCAGAACTAGTAGAGAAAGAAAAGGAAGCAGAATAGCTGAGAATTCCCTCTCCACTAGCTATTAACATTGAAGATGAGACAATGAATGTGGAAGGAACCAAAATCACTCTAGATAGTGATGATAATATTTTTAAGAACCTTGAGAACATTGTTGACAATTTGGCCTTTGAAGAGCAAGACAGTGCTAGAGGAGAAGAACAGAGAGACACAAGGACTGAAGAAGAAAAGGAGACAGAGAAGCAAGTAGTAGCCCCTAGTCAAGAAGAAATTAGTCTTACACCTGAGATTGGTAAGAAAACTCAAATTGGATCTATATTTGAAAGCTTGGGAAAAGAAGTAGATGATGATCAGATTAGATTGATCATATCTCTAAATAAGATTATTGGGAAGAATAAGAAGGTAAAAAGACTTGAAGGATCCCTTAAGGAGTTAACTGAGAAGCTACAAAGCAATGTGAATACACAAATTGCTGAGGTATATCCACTTGAAAGAGAAAAGAAAGTAATGAGTACATTTGATGATGAGTTTACCAACTTATCAGATAAAGCTAAGGTGAAGGCACAAGCAACCTATGAGGCCAAACTACTTCTGGACATAAGTCAGAATACCAGGAATGATATCAACAGTCTTGATATCTGTATAAAAGACTTGAGAAGGCACTTGGATAGAGGTAAAACTTTGTACATTCAGTGTACAAAATCTGAGAACCTTGTATCTGAAGAAACTTAGCAGATTAAGATCAAAGAAGTAGAAATTCAAACAAAGGTAAATCTTCTTTCCAACCCTAATGTGAAGATATTGGACATTGAGAAGAAGATCAATAGAACTTATGATGAAATAAGGATTCTACATGATGAAAAGGACATGAAGCTGAAAGGATTCACTCTTCTAAGAGAGCATATTTCTATTAAATTGAGCATTATTGAAGGACAACTGGAAGAATGTCTTTCATCAAAGACATCTTTTCAGAAGTTTAGTTTTGCAAACCTCCAAGCCTGTGAAATTGCATCTTATGGATTGTGTGCGCTACTCAGTGTTGTAGATTCCATTAAGAAGGCATGGGAGAAAGAGATAGAGGCCATGAAGATAAAATTTGTAGATTGTGTTGCAAGCCTACCAACTTTGCAATATTGAATCTAAGTATAACATTTTTGTTTGAACATAGTTTTGACACCTTTTTTTTTTTGTCATTGTTGTCAAAGGGGGAGAGATATATAGTAGAAAATTGATAAATATGATAAGGATATATACTCTTAGGTGGAGTACATAAGATATATGAAGTCATAAGGACATTATATACATATTTTTTGTTACGGCCACAATTTTGAGATTTTGAAGTTTTATGACTTAGCCAATTTTCTCATATGTTGCTACCAATGACAAAGGGGCAGATTGTTGGCAATTTGGTTGAGTTAGATACTTAGATGTTGTCATTATGGAAACATATGATCTACATGAAGATCACATAGGACAGAGAGCAAGTATGACTGAGTGCAATGCAAAATTGTCTAAGTATGAGACAGTGTTTTTGCCATTGTACCCAAAGATAGTTTTGATTAGCGATGTTGACTGGAGTAAGTTCAGTGCTTGTACACTTGAACATAGATACTATGGTGACTATAGAAGACTCACCTGAGAGTACAAGTCATTATGACATGTACAGAAGAAGTTATGACAGTTCTACTAAAGACAGTGTTAAGCCGACATGATAGAATATGAAGACATAATTGGTAAAGAGTTAAGGGATTATTTTGTTTACCAAAATAATGTCTTAACAATATAAAGGGAAAAAATCCTAGATGTTAACACTTGAGTAAAGATACATTTTGTATAATGCTTATGTCAAGCTGACTGTAAGAGTTATTAGCCTTAATAAATTGTATAAAGAGATGTAATGATGTAATTGTAATGACACATGAAGAAGTTGTAATAGAGAAATAGTGATAGTGAAAAAGCAAGCAAAGAGACATTGATGCAAAGTTGCAAGAAGTCTAAGGTTATGTACCTTGACTTATTTTATAATATATAATCATTGTACATTACTTTTTTGGGCAGTGGGCTCATCTGGTAATCATATTTTGTAGTACCAACTCTTAGGAGGGTTGACACTTCTAACAAGGCTTATAGTCCCTTAATCAGGACTGAGACACTATATGCATGTAATAGGCTCCTAACAGGGTCAACATCCTTAACATGATACTTTTGATTAGTGGATATTTGTAGGTACCATCCCCACCAGGGTTTTCCCTTGGCTAGGGTTTCCTCAAGAACAAATAATGTGTTATGAGTTCATTTGTTTTATTGCTATGCATGTTATTTAGTTTACTGTGTTATGCATGCATTAAGATAATCTATTATATCCATAATTGGGAAAAAGTAAAAGTTTTTAGAATACTGATTCACCCCCCCCTCTCAGTATTCCCTATTTATAAGAGTACAGACAATCACTCATAGAACACTTCCTGTAACTTTGTCAGGAACACTGCTAACACAAGCTGCTACATAACTGTCTGTACTAACAATTAACCTCTTCATCCATGATATAATGTTGATAACATGTCCATGCTACATGTACTCAAAGCTTACTACATAAGCCTTCCATGCATGCTACTTACCATATGTTGTCATCAATGACAAACATACAGTCAACACTGGCTTGCTGGCAAATCTCCAACAATCTCCCCCTTTGGCATTGATGGAAACATATGGAATGAAAAACACCACCAATCCAAATGAATAATTCTTTTATAACTTTCTCCATTTCCTCATCAAAACTCCCCCAAGGATGAATCCTCCATCTGTTGTAATATTCTTCAATATTCTCCATTTCCTCAACTAAATTTTTTCCATGACTGAATATTACTCCCCCTTGCTGCTATATATTACTCCTCCTTAATTCTGTATGTACTCCCCATTTAATACTATTTTTCATGACTATATACTACTCCCCCTTTGACATCAATGGCAAAGGGCGCCAAACATTTAAGCACCAGTACTACTCCTGAAGTAGAGTAGTCGACCATCCATCAGTCACTGAGGACTGATGCTCTCTCCACTTTCTCTAATATGAATTAGGGAAGGGAATTACTCCCAGCTTCTCCCTGAGATACTCAAAAGTATCCTTTGTTATTTAGGCTTTGTGAATATGTCTTCTAACTGATATGTAATACTCACATAATTCAATTTGACTTCTTTCTCTGCCACTTTATCTCTTAGGATGTGATACTTTATCTCTATGTGTTTTGTCTTTGCATGCATCACAAGATTCTTTGACATGTTGATAGTGCTAGTGTTATCACAATGAATAACAATAGGATAATCAATTTGAATTCCAAAATCCTTTATCATCTGGTTGATCCAATTGTAGAATAATTCAAAGTTGCTACAACATACTCTACTTTTTCTGTTGACTAAGAAATACAATTCTGCTTCTTTCTTGTCCAAGTGACTACTTTATCACCAAGAAATACTGCTCCTCCTGATGTACTCTTTCTATCATCCACACATCCTGCCCAATCTGCATCTGTATATACATGAAGCTCAACATTCTTTGAATTAGGATACCATAGACCATAATCTATAGTGCCCTGTAAATATCTGAATATTCTCTTTACTACCATGAGGTGACTCTATTTAGGCTCTGCTGCAAATCTTCCAACTATGCCAACTGCATTAGAAATATCAGGTCTAGTTTGAGTAAGATATATGAGTTTACCAATCATAGACTTGTACAATGTTATATCTACTACTGGAGAATCATCTTCTTTTGTAAGCTTGCATCCTGTTATCATAGATCTACCCACTAGCTTGCAATCATCCATCTTTAACTTCTTCAATATCTCTTTCACATACTTAGACTAATTAATGAAAATACCTTTTTTTGTGTGCTGCACATTTAATCCCAAAAAGTACTTGATAGGTTCAATCATGCTCATCTCAAACTCACTCTACATCACCTTGGCAAATTATGCACTAAGTTTGTCATTACGCCCAAAGATAATGTCATTAACAAATATAGCTACAAGTAGTAAATCTTTAGATGTCTCTCTTATAAATAGATTACAATCTACTGCTCCTTTCTTGAATCCAATTTTTGTTAGATATCCATCAAGCCTCTCATACCAAGCTCTAGGGGCTTTCTTAAGTCCATAGAGGGCTTTCTTCAATCTGCATACCATATCAAGTCTATCTGATAAGGTGAATCCTTCTGGCTGCTCAATGTATACTTCTTCCTTTAACTCTCCATTCAAGAATGCTGACTTAACATCCATCTGATAAACTTTGAAGTTTTTGAATGTCGCATAAGCTAGAAACAACTTAATGGCTTCTAATCTGCTCACAGGTACAAATGTGTCTGAATATTCAATACCTTCTCTTTGCACATATCCCTTACATACTAACCTTTCTTTATTCCTTACTACTGTACCATCTTCATTCATCTTGTTTCTGAATATCCACTTGGTTCCAATCACATTCTTATCACTAGGTCTTGGGACTAGTTCCCAAGTATCATTCTTAATAATATGATGTAGTTCTTCTTTCATAGCATCATGCTAATCTGAATCATTAGATGCATCTTCAACACTTAAAGGTTCAATCTGAGATAGTAAACATACTGCTTCATTGCCTGCTGAACTCTTTGATTTTGATCTTGTTGTGACTTTTCCACTCTGATCTCCAATGATGTCATCCCGAGAGTGATATAGAGATGTAAACTTTGGAGCTTTAGGTGATACTGTCTCATCTACCTTCTGAGTTTCTTCTTCACTTGTTTCAGGGTCATTGAATAATACATCAATATTGTCAAACATCTCTTCAACAACTATCTCACTAGTGGAGGGATTGAGTTCTTCTTCAATCATAGGTGCATAATCATGATATCTTTCTTGAACCATAAAATTTTCATCAATCTTAACATGATCACTTTCAATGATCTTCTTCAATCTCAAATTAAAACATCTATAAGCTTTTCTTTTAGTAGAGTAACCAAGGAAAATACCTTCATCACTTCTTGCATCAAACTTTCCTATTGCTTCATCCCTCTTGATGTAGCACTTGCTTCCAAGGATTCTAAATTATTTCACTGTGGGAACATTACCAAACCATAGCTCATAAGGTGTCTTTTCCGTGCCAGGCCTCAATTGTATTCTATTGATGGTATAGATTGATGTATTGACCACATCTCTCCAATAGGTGTATGCAACTTTTCCTTCAATCATGATGGTGCACGCTATATCAAGGATGATCCTATTCCTTCTCTCTACAATCCCATTCTACTGAGGGGTACTAGGTGCACTCAACTATCTCTTTATGCCATGTTCTTGTAGTATTCATAGAATCTGTCAGAGGTGAATTCTCCTCCTCTATCCGATCTTAGACACATTATCTTTAGTCCAGATTCATTCTAAACCTTAGCTTTGAATATTTTGAACTTCACCATAGTATGATATACCTTTCACCATAGTATGATCTTGTTTGAGTTGGTCTACATAAGTCTGTATGAATAGATCCAACTTGTTTTCTACTGAATTATGCTTGCTTCTAAATGAATTCCTCACATGCTTTCCCATCACACATTCCCTACAAATAGTATCAACTAGATTTTCTATGCTAGGTAGATCTCTTACTGCCTTTACATTGCTTATCTTTACTATGTTATCAAAACTGATATGACATAGCAATAAAACAACTTGCTTTTGAATTAAGCTGAAAAAAATTACCTTTAGTCTTTCAACCTAATGCAATCATTACACCATCCTTATTGTTAATGATGCACTTGTTGTCTTTGAACTCCAACTGATAACCTTTGTCAAGCAACTACCCAACACTAAGAAGGTTATGCTGCAAACCATCTACATAAAGAACATCATCAGTGTTGTTCTTTCCATCCAATGTGATAGATCCTCTACCAAAGATAGGTTTAGGAGTGTCATCTCCAAATATAACCATGCCACCTTTGTATTTGTCTAGATGAACAAATCTATCTTCATCACCTATCATGTGATGTGAACAACCGCTATCTATAATCCAATCTATCCTTATGTCTGCTTGTGAAATCAATGCTAGCTCTTGTTCCTTTTTCTCATCTTCATGATCCATCTCATCGAACATATTATCCATAATAGAAATGAATCCAATTTCACCTTCAACTGAATCATCATCAGAAATTCCATCACTAGCATAGTAACATTCTTTTGTATACTTAGGTTTGTAGTTAGATTTGAATTTCTTAACTCTTGTAGGACACTTAGTTGCAAAGTGACCAATCTTATTAAATGAGAAACATTTGAATGGTAACTGAACTTCATACTTTCCTTTTACTTTTCTTTCTTTCTTATCAATCATAGCAATAATATCATCTATCTCTTTATCTTCATCTTCATCATCAAAATTACCAGAAGTGTTTGAAGATTTCTTACCATGGACTGATGCTTTGAAGGCTATCTCACTTTTAGGCTCTGTCTTCAATCTTGAAATCTCAAAAGATAAAATTTTGCTGATAAAGGTCTCTCTCTTGAAATTTTTTGTAAGCTACATTGTATCATCAAGGATGTTGATCTTGTTTTCATACTCTACTATAAGAGTAGTCATCAACTTATCCAGAATGTCTTCCTCCGAGATTTCTCCACCATTGTTCCTGATTCCAGTAACTGTTTCATTAATCCTTTGGTTGTAAGCTCTGATGTCTTCTTCAGGTAGCATCTCTAATGCATTGTATCTTTTCTTCCAAGTCTTTCTGCACACATTCTTTGCTTGTGTATCTCCTTCAAACATATCTTCTAGGTGCTTCCATATCTTGTAAGCTATGTCTACTTTCTTTATCTCTGAAAACTCACTATCAGATAAGGCACTGATAAGGACTTCTTTGGCTATTGCATTCTGATGGAACAAATCTTTTTTCTTGCTAGTAGCATCTTCCTTTTCAAGATCTTCTAGAGAGGGGATCTTAACTTCTTTGATAGCCACTTCAAAAACTTCAAAAGCAATGCACTACAAATGTGTCACCATTTTGTTCTTCCAATTAGGATAGTTCTCTCCATCAAACTTAGGATTGTCTTTTCTAAAGAATTCCATCTAATCAACCTCAAGTTGTTAAAATTTCTCTCTGAGGCACTTGGCTTTGATACCAATTGTTAGGAATAGTCCCAAGAGATAACTGAGAGGGGGGGGGGGGTGAATCATTTATCTCCAAGTTTCAATTATTTATGCAATTAAGTATACTTAAAATTTAAGCATAAATACAATGAAAGAAAACTTGAACAAAACACCAATATTTTGGTTATGGGGAAACCCAAATAGGTAAAAATCCCAGTGGGAATTAACACCCACTAATAAACTGCACTAGTGTATAATGATCCTTGTTAGAAGATCTTACAACCCTGTTAGGAGTTGATCTTTACAATGCAATAAGTATAGTGACTTGGTCAAAGGTCAGACCTTGTTATGAGTCTTTTAAGACTGATCCTTTTAGGGGTGAGGACACACTGTCTGAGAGCTCACTACTCAAAGGGGTGAAGGCTGCAACCTTCTAAATAATAGATACACACTATATCTAGATCTTGGTGAACTATGAGGTAGACCTGCTATCTTGATTAGTTCCAATGAATAGAACAATCTATCTTCTCTTTCACATAGAAATTTTCTTAATGACACAATACTTCACACTCTCTGCTCCACTTTAATCTTTTATCTCCATGCCATGCTTCTAGCAATCACAAATGACTGGCTATAAGTATCTTTCTTCTAAATGATATAATCAAGTCATCCTATTAGAACCACCTTGAAATCATATTAGAGAAACAATAACACTCTCCAATAACATCTCAGTTGGCTCTACTAAGCACGCAACACAAACTGGGACCTATCCAAATCAATAAATGTAGACGCACGTTACACACTATCGGCTCTACCAAATTAACTGATACTTTCTCCTCAAGATGAATTACATCATTTGCTCTTAACCAAACATTATTAATTTTTCTCCAATCACTAATCCAAGTACACATACCAAAATGATAGGTGCAACTCTTGTACCAATATAATCTCTGTCGGCTCTTCTGGATAAACACAAGAAACTGTAACTGGTGAATAGCGACTGCATAACTTCACTTCTACTAGATATCAGACTCTAGGTCCATGAATGTAACAATATCAACATGTCTCCATCACATATCTAAATGCACAAGGCTCCATGATAACTATACAGACAATCACTCACAGAACATTGCCTATAAATCTATAAGGAACACTGCTGACACAAGCTACTACATAATTGTCTGTACTAACAATTAACCTTTGCATCCATGATATCATGATGATAACATGTCCATGCTACATATACTCAAATCTTACTGCATAAGTCTTCCACACATGCTACTTACCATATTTTTTAATTAGTGACAAACATACAGTCATCACTGGCTTGCTGGAAAATCTCCAATAGGTAAAGGATGGTGATGAAGATTTGACAATTCAGTAAGTTAAGTTTTTTTTGGCTACCGAGAAGGAAAAGTCACTTGGTAAGGTAAAGGTAAAAGGAAAAGTCACTTGGTAAAGTGAAAGGAACTCAAGACACTGAACATCAAAGAAAGGTTTAGGCACTAAGCAATGTAACCAAAATTCAAATGAAGAACATCGAGCAAGGAAAATATATTAAATAATGATTGAATTGTCATTTAATGATTAGCTATGATGAGATGGATGATCATGATGATGATGATGATAGTAAGTTACAAGAGATATACGGTTATGAAAATTCAAGGTGAAGATCTACGAAGAAAAAAGAGATGGAACAAGTTTCTAGAAAAGTTCAAGTTCTTAGGTGAAAAGAAAACGTGTTACCAAGATCCAAATTCAAGGTATGATAAATTGGATGGTTAAGATTGATTAAAGGAAAATGCAATAGATGAGATTAAGAGGAAATTTTTTTTCTATATAAAGGATGATCTTGTATGGACAAATGGATGAAAAACTAAATAGTTGTAGGGTTACCAACTGTTGTAGTGAAGAAGGAACAAAGAGATTCCAAGTGGAAAAGAAGGATTTAATGAAGTGTTGATGCTAGTGGATAATGAATAATTGAAGTGAAGATTGGAGAGTGAATAAGGATTTGATTGAGAAAAGATAGTTGAAAATCTACAAGTCAATTTTATTACTGTTGCTTATTAGCATTTGTAACAAAGAGAATATCTTAATAGAGTAGACCTAATAGTCTTATTGTAAAATATTTGAAAAATGTGACATTCTAAAGAGTGTTTGAATCCCTCCAACAAGGCCACTCCTAATAGGGTGAAGATCCTAACAAATCTAAGGTAAATCCCTTGACCGAGTCACACCTAATAATGTGTATTATAATCTTTAACCAAATTGGATGTTAACCGGGAATACTTCAGAAGAGTATTTTCTTAGTGAGTGACAATTCCCACAATGGTTTTTCCCAAAGTTGGGTTTTCATGTTAAATATTGATGTTACAAGTTGTGAATGATTTACTGATTGTTATAGTTTATTTTTTATTGCCATTAAATAATAAACTGTGTATTACCAAGCTGCTACCAAGTTAATCAGAGAAAATTTGTTAAGGTATTTGGGATCAAGGATTACTGATTTACCCCTCTCCATAACTCAACAATTGGTATCAAAGATAAGTATTATGAAGAGATAAGTTTAAAATAATTGAGTAAAAGATCTGAAGATGTATAGGAGAGAAGTACCTAAGTTGAACAAGGAAAGTTTCTCAACATGGAAAAGCATAATGAGATTGCATCTTTCTGGTATTGGAGATTATGCACTACATTTGTTGGATAATGATTACACTCCACCACCTACTAGACCTTTGCAGTTGATCAAATGAGAGAAAAGAAGGAACATAACTCAGTTATGATAGAGATTGCTTCTTTGATCTCCGATGTTGAATTTGATGATATTAAGGATTGTGTTAATTCAAAAGAGATGTGGGGGATGCTTACAATTTTTAATGGAGGATATCAACATGTACAAAAATCTAAGGTTGATAGTTTGAGAGGAAAGTATGATAAAATGAGAATGAAGGATGAAGAGAACATCACACAATATAGCCACACAATCAAGGAATTTTTTACTGCCATTAGAGGTGCTGGTGGATCACTGACTAATGAAGAAGAAGAAAGTAAGATCTTGAGAACTCTATCTTCTAAGTATTCTATTAGAGTATCTGCAATTTAGGAATTGAGATCTATACCGAACAATATTTTTACTCTTGAAGCCCTAATCGGTAAGCTAACTACATTTGAGCTTAGCAATTATGATAATAGTCTACTGACCATTGAGACTTCCTTCAAGTCATCTATGAGCATTGGAACATCAAGAACAGAAAGAGAAAATCATAGTAATTCATATGGAAATGAGTATGGCATTATCCTCACCAAAGAAAAGGAACAAGAAGAATTGGAAGTACTTTTGGCTAACTGACTACCTAGAGATAAAATAAAGTACAAAGGCAAGTTACCATTGAAATGTTTCAATTGTAATAAGATTGGACATATTGCATCTAGATGTCCTAACAATGACAAGAATGATAAGAATGACAAAAGAGATAAACAACACCAAAGATTTAGAGATTTTAAGGACAAAGAAAATAAGTCTTTCTACCTAGCTGAGGAATGTGTAACTAATGATGAATTTGATGATACCGAAGAAGGATATGAAGTTGTATTTATTGTAGTAAAAGAAGCCTCAGATGAAGAAAAGTATAAAGGTGAGAAAGCACTTGTTTCTCATGAAGTAAAACAGACCCATGGATTATTGATAGTGGTTGTTCACATCATATGACTGGTGATATTGATAAGTTTGAGAACCTATAAGAATATGATGGAGGATTTTTCAGATTTGGCAATGATGCTCCATGCCCTGTGATTGGTAAGGGATCCATTGAGTTAAATGAGAAGATGAAATGTAATGATGCATATTGGGTTAGAAGACTAAACTATAATCTATTGAGTGTTGCACAACTGAAAAATATTGGCCACCGACTAGACAATATTGGCCACCGAAAGGAATTTCAGAACATAAAGGTTAATATTTATGGTGTTGCTAGAAATCTAATTGGAATTGGTGGAAAATAAAGAGGTAATCTATTTTATCTTGATACTGATGCAAAGAGTTTCTTGTTTGTTAAAACTGAAGATGTATGGCTATGTCATAAGAGATTGTGCCATGTGAATTTTGATAACTTAATCAAAGTAAGTAAGAAGAATAGAGTTAGAGAACTACCAAGATTAAGAAAATTTGATAAAGCTATGTGTAAAGAATGTCAAATTGGTAAGATGACCAAGTTAAGTTTTCTAAGAAAATATTATTCTACCAATGGTATTTTGGAATTGGTCCATATTGACCTTCATGGTCCTATGATAATTCAAATCTATTATGGAGATCAATACTTTATTTGTTTTGTGGATGATTATTTAAGAATGATGTCTATTATGTTTCTAAAAGAAAAATATGATGCATTTAAAATGTTTAAGTGGTATAAGAATAGAGTTGAGAAGGAAATAGTTAAACAAATAAAGTGTTGAGATCTGATAGAGGAGGTGAATTTATCTCTGATGAATTTAATGTCTTCCACAATGAGCATGTAATTAAAAGACAAGTGTCTACACCAAGAACTCCACAACAAAATGGGATAGTTGAGAGAAGGTATAGATCTATTGTTGAGTGTGCTAGAACTTTATTGATTGAAAAAAAGGTTTCACAAACATTTTGGAGAGAAGCCATAAGTATTGCAGTTTATACTCTCAACCGAGTACAGTTGAAGAAAGGAACCAACAAGACACCCTATAAAATTTAGTTTGGTCACACATCGAATGTAATTTACTTTAAATTTTTTGGATGTAGGTGTTATATACTAGAATACTCTAGAAATGGAAAGTTTGACTCTAAAGGAGATGAAGGCATATTCCTTGGTTACTCATCAAAGAGAAAAACATATAAATGTTTGATCAAGGATACTAACAAAATTGTTGAAAGTGTAAATGTAACAATTGATGAATTTGTAGAAAGGAATGAGGAGGATACAAAAAAGGAACCCAAGGATTAAAAAAGATTTTTCTATGTATTGGAAGGTAATTCAGTTGACAAAACTGAGCAGAAACAAGAAGAAACCAATGAACAAGATGAGTCTCCACCGAGAGATGAAAACACTAATGAACATTCTATCGAACCTGTATTAGAAAAATATGTGAGAAGACACTAGTCACCACACAGAGTTATTGGAGACAAGAAAACTAGTCATGACAAGAAGTAAGTTGAAAGATAAAATATGTCCGATTTTTGAATTTGAGCCAATATTAGTGAAGGATGCACTAGAGAATAAAGATTGGATGAATGCAATGAAATAAGAAATTGATCAAATTGAAAAGAATAACACTTGGTCATTGGTATCAAGACCTAAGGACAAGAATGTGATTGGAACAAAGTGGATTTTCAGAAATAAACTCAATGAAAAAGGAGATGTAATAAGAAACAAAGTAAGATTGGTAGGCAAAGGGTATGCATAGAAGAAGGTATTGACTATGGGGAGACATTTTCCCCCATTGCTATATTAGAAGGTGTAATAATATTACTTGCATATGCTTCTTAAAAAGGATTCAAATTTTATCAAATGGATGTTAAATTTTCATTTTTGAATGAAATTCTTGAAGAAGAAGTTTATATTGAGCAACCTGATATATTTGTTGAAAAAATAAATAAGAATATGGTTTTCAAACTGTATAAAGCTTTATATGGATTGAGGAAGGCACCCCAAGCATGGTATGAAAGGAGCTACACTCTTACTTAGTTAAGATTGGATTTGAAAGGACTAGTGATAACACCAATTTGTATTTGAAATGTGATATTTTTGATGAAATTTTGATTGCTAAGATATTTGTTGATGACATTATATTTGGTGGTAATGAGATAATGTCTAAGTCATTTGCTGAGGAAATGAGAAAAGAATTTGAGATGTCTGTGATTGGAGAGATTAAATTCTTTATTGGACTTCAAATTCAACAAGTAAAGGATGAGATCTACATAACTCAATCTAAGTATATCAAGGAGATCCTGAAAAAATTCAATATGGAAGACTCAAAACCAGTTGGAACACTGATGGCTACTAGTTGTAAATTGTGAAAAGAAGATGACAATAAGGAAGTGAATGAGACACTTTACTGATCCATGATTGGTAAGCTACAATATGTTGTACACATTAGACTAGACATTTTGTTAGTATTATTGCAAGGTTTTTTGTAAACCCAAAGGAGACACATTTGTTTTCAGTTAAAATGATATTCAGATATTTGAAAGGGACTGAAGATTTTGGTCTGTTATACATAAGAAGGGGAAATTTTGATCTTAAGGTATATACTGATGCTGATTGGGTAGGAAATATTCATGATAGAAAATGCACTAGTGGTAGAGCTTTATTTTTAGGAGAAAGATTGGTGACATGGTTAAGCAAAACATAGAGTTGTATTTCACAATCTACTATTGAAGCTGAGTATGTAGCATAAGATATGAATTGTTCTAACATTGTAGGGATCAAACAACTATTGGAAGGTATGCATGAAGAGATTACTGATCCTATTATAATTTATTGTGATAATACTAGTGCTATTAATGTATCAAATAATCTTGTGATGCATTCAAAGACAAAGAATATATCTATTAAGTATCACTACTTGAGAGAGAAAGTACAAGATAAGCATGTGACATTGGAGTATGTGAATTCTAAAGAACATATAGCTAACATATTTACTAAACCATTACCGAAGGAGTCTTTTGACTATCTCCAAGGTAAGTTAGGGGTTCTTCCCTATTCAATGTACACTAAGGAAAGATGCATGTTGCATCAATTTAGGAACTCATTATAATATTTATTTTGTGAGTTGATGCTAGTGATCACTTTTTAGGTGAAGCTTGGAGGTGTGAAGGATGTTTATGACTGCAAAGGAAAATCTATACACTTGAGGTATAATCTGAGAAGTTTATGTTTCTTTGGCATTGTTGTCAAAGAGGGAGAATATTAATTGATGACATATTATCATGAGGGAGATAAATGACATTATTGTATAGGAGAATATATATGAAAGAGGGAGAATATCAATGATGATTCCAGAGGGAGATGAACAATGAAGATTAGAAAAATAAGTTGATAGTATAGAAGAACTAAAAGAAGATCAAGAACAAAAAAGAAATTACTACTCAAATGGAGTACAAAATATGAATGATAGTGAAAGTGTACCATCATTAATTTAACACTTATTTTTTAGTGTTGCCATCAATGCCAAAAAGGGAGATTGTTACCATAACTGATAATAATGATGAAGATTGATTATTTGATGGAGGTAATGATGAAGATTGACTAAGATAAGAGGACTACATGATGATATTAGAAAGGTTAGATCAATTATTATCTTGTTGTTAATGTCAAGCAATTGATTTCTAGTTTATATTATGCTGTCATATCATTTGGTAATAGTATAAGATGAATGAGTTAAGGAGAAGAAGAAATGAGAAGTTGTGAAGTTGTAGAACTTAAATGGGTAACTGATATAGATCAAACAATGATTAGATTATGTTGATAAAATTTTTTTCTACCTAACATATGATTATGTTAAGTCGGTAAGGCATGGTGATCAAGATTTGACAAATCGGTAAGTTAAGCTGTTTTGGCTATCGAGAAGGTGTTACCATAACTGATAATAATGTTGATGATTGATTATCTGATGGAGCTGATGATGAAGACCAACCAATATCAGAGGAATACATGATGATAGTAGAAAAGTTAGATCAGTTATAGTCTTGTCATTGATGTCAAACAATTGATTTCTAGTTTATATTATGTTTCCATATCAATCAGTAATGATAGAAGTTGAATGAGTTCAAGAGAAGAAGAAATGAGAAGATGAGAAGTTGTAGAAATTAAAAGAGCAACTGATACAAATCAGACACTGATTTGATTATGTTGATATAATTGTTTTCTACCTAACATATTGTAATACCCCAAAAATGGGCTATAGGTTCATTAACCTCTTACATCAACAATTCGATCAAAATCGACATCAAAGTCCTAACCTAAGGCACATCTGCACATCCGTTTATCAAAAACCTAATTGATTATCTTAATTTTGCATCGGAGAATATTCCTTGAATATTCCTAATTTATCATAATTATCTTTAATTGAATATTATTTGGTGATAAATGTCATTATTTATCCTAAAGTTGATTAATTGAATATGATGAATATTTAATTAATTAATTTAATTATGCCACTTAATTATTTAATTAGATTTAATTGCATTTATTCCTAATTAATATTGTTTTTATTTTGACAATAAAATCAAAATTCCTACAAATAATCAATTGAATATTTATTTAATTGATTTAAAATTAAAGTTGTCAAATTTTTTGATTTAATTGGAATAAAGTTTGATTAAATAATTGATTAACCCATAAATCAATTGTTTTAATTCAAAATCAATTAAGTAGAAAATAAATCACTTTATTTATTAAATTAATTCATATTAAATCATGCACAATCAGAAAAGTAGTTAACTTTAAATCAATTTTCAATTTCAATTTATTAACTTTCTAAACTCAACATTTGATGATGAGTTGAAAAAGAGAACTAAACTCTATTTTGAGATAAAAAATGCTTTTGCATGATTTTATGAGTTTATTTATTCTTAATTTCTTGTTTACTCAAAAATCAACCTGAGTTTATCAAGAGTGATTTATGGCTTTTCTCAATGCATTCTCAAGCTTTTGCGATAGACAACTTTGTGAGATCAATTCATAGTTTTTCATAGCTTTGCATAGATTTTCATATCAATTCATATCATTCTTAGATTAAATCTGCATATCATTTTCAATCAATTCTAGCTTAGATTCATATAGTTTTTCATCCTAATTGCATAGAAAATATAAAAATATAGATTAATCTGCATTCATTCTACATTCATCTTGTAGCATTAAATCCTTCGTTTAGGTGTTGCATTGTCATTGATCTCGGTCTAATCTAAGAATACTTACTTGCACCTACTAGAAGGTAGTAAATCGCCTGGTTAGCTTAGTTTCATTCATTTGTAGATTTCAATTTTGCTAACCTCTAATGTTTTACTGAAGTGTTGTGTCCGCAACTAGGTACAATTTTCACACACACACATATAAGTATGTTAAGTTTTTAAAGCTTGAAGATAAAGATTTGATAACTTGATAAGTAAATTGTTTTTGGCTACTGAGATGGAAAAGTCACTCAGTAAGGGAAAGGTAATAAAATAGTTCACTCAGTAAAGCAGAAAGGTTTAGGCACCAAGTGATGTAACCAAAATTCTAAGTGAAGAACACCGAGCAAGGAAAATTTATTAAATATGGATGAAATATACATTTAATGATTAGCTATGCTAAGCTAGATGATCATGATGATGAGGAAACTTATTTACAAGAGATCTACAGTTATAAAAATTTAAGATGAATATCTATGGAAAGATATAAGAGGAAAAAAGAGATGGAACAAGTTTCTAGAAAAGTTCAAGTTCCTAGGTGAAAAGGAAACATGTTATCGAGATTTGATTTCAAGATATAATGAAATGAAAGGTAAAGATTGATTAAAGGAAAATGTAATAGATGAGATTAAGAGGCAAAAATTATCTATATAAAGGATGCTCTTGTATGGAAAATTGGCTAGCAAACTGAGTATTTGAAGGGTTATCGACTATTGTAGAGAAGAAGGAACACAGAGATTATGAGCGGGAAAACAATGATTTGATGAAGGGTTGATGCTAGTGGAAGATGCATAATTGAAGTGAAGATTGAAGAATGCATATGGATTTGATTGAGAAAAGATAGTTGTACATCTACAGGTCATTTTAATTATTCTTTCTTAGTAGAGTTTGTAATAGAGAAATCTCTTAATAGAGAGGACTAAACAAACTTATTACAAATCCTTGAGAAAGGTGACATTATAAAAGAGTGTTTAAAGCCCTCTAACAAGGCCACTCCTAATAGGGTGAAGATCCTAACAAATCTTAGGTAAATCCCTTAATCAAGTCACACCTAGCAGTCTATTTTGTAATCTTTAACTAGATTGGCTCTCAACCAAGCATACTCCAGAAGAGTATATTTCTTAGTGGGTGGCAATTCCCAAGTGATTTTTTCCCAAAGCTAAGTTTCCATGTTAAATAGTGGTGTTATACATTGTGAATGATTTGTGTGAATGGTTTATTGATAGTTATAGTTTATTTTCTTTTGTTCATAAATAGTGAACTAAGTTTCTACCGAGTAGTTATTGAGTTAATTAGAGAAAAATTTTAAGGTATTTTTGGAGTAGGATTATTGATTCACCCCCCCTCTCCATAATCCAACAGAAGGAAAATTCACTCTGTAAGCTAAAGGTAAAAGGAAAAGTCACTCGGGAAAGTGAAAGGAAATCAAGACACCAAACAACAAAGAAAGGTTTAGGCATTGAGAAATGTAACTGAAATTCAAATGAAGAACACCAAGCAAGGAAAAGATATTAAATAAGGATTGAACTGACATTTAATGATTAGCTATGATGAGCTGGATGATCACGATGATGATGATAGTTAGTTACAAGAGATCTATGATTATGAAAATTCAAGGTGAAGATCTACAACAAGATCTAAGCGGCAAAAAGAGATGAAACAAGTTTCTAGAAAAGTTCAAGTTCCTAGATGAAAAGAAAATGTGTTACCGAGATCCAAATTCAAGGTATAATGAATTGGATGGTTAAGATTGATTAAAGAAAAATGTAATAGATGAGATTAAGAGGAAATTTTTTTTCTATATAAAGGATGATCTTGTATGGACAAATGGCTAGCAAACTGAATAGTTGAAGGATTACATAATGTTGCAATGAAGAAGGCACATAGAGATTCTGAGTGGAAAAGAAGGATTTGATGAAGTGTTGAGGCCAGTGGGATAATGAAGAATTGAAGTGAATATTGAAGAGTGTACAAAGATCTGATTGAGAAAAGATAGTTGCAAATCTACAAGTCAATTTTATTACTGTTTCTTATTAGCATTTGTAACAGAGAAAATCTCTTAATAGAGTCGACCTAAGAGACTTATTGTAAAATAATTGAAAAAGGTGACATTATAAAGAGTGTTTGAAGCCCTATAACAAGGCCACTCCTAATAGGGTGAAGATGCTAACAGATCTGAGGTAAATCCCTTGATTGGGTCAAACCTAATAGTGTGTATTGTAATCCTTAACCGGATTGGCTCTTAATTGGGTGTACTTCAAAAGAGTATTTTCTTAGTGGGTGATAATTCCCACAATGGTTTTTCCCAAAGTTTGGTTTCCACATTAAATATTTGTGTTTATAAGTTATGAATGATTGGTGTGAAAGATTTACTAATTGTTATAGTTTATTTACTATTTTCGGTAGATAGTGAATTGTATATTATCTAGCTGCTACTGAGTTAATCAAAGAAAAGTTGTTAACGTATTTGGGATAAGGGATTACTGATTCACCCCCCCTCTCCATAATCCAATAGTGCGATGAAGTATACATCCTTTGTAGACAAGGAGAAAGTATCAAAACCAAAGGTATGTAATTCTACTCTATCCACTACCAGATTTAGTGAACTCCTAATTTTGATATGGTAGAAGCATTAAGCCAAATAAAATTTCTAGTTCCCCTTTTAGAGTTGATCAAAATAGATCATAGAAATCTTTCTATATTTATTATTTCCAATACTTTTAAGCCATCAAATATTGATAAGAAAGTAGGGGGAAATCATGAACAATAATAAAAGGATGGTGAAGTAAATTAAATCCAAAAAGAGACAATGAAGGCTCCTGAGATTTATTTGGGAATAACTATAACTAAGTTCCCTTCTTAGATATATCCTCTGTATCATGCCATTCTTATCAATAAAAAAGAAATTGATAAATTCTATGATAAATTATGGAGTTACAATTAATATCATGCCTCTTGGGATAATACAACAATTGGGATTATGGTTTGACATTTCCTATGGGAAATTCTATGCTATGGATAATAGGGTAGTTATAATTATAGGAGTCATGAAATACCTATATTTAAGGTTTTCTATATTCCTTGATGGAATTTACAAAATGGATGTCACTATAGTTGATATCCCACCCTAATATGGTATGTTGTTATCAAGATAATGGAGTAAAAATAATAATCAGGCATATACAATTTGATATATCATATTCCATAGTTCCTATCAATGGCACATATGTCAAAATTTATAGAGAAACTAGGTCAAATGTTATTTTAGAAGAGAACTCTCCTAATGAAATAATATGTTTTTGTAACATTGATATTGATAATTTTAGATTGAAATAACCACAATAATAATTGAGAAATACTAATGCAATCACTGTAGAGATGCAAAATGACCAACATGGTTTGTGGAAAACATATTTTAATGGTGCTTGTTCTAAGGAGGGATTAAGTGCAGGTGTCTTGTTTATTTCCCTTAATGGAAAAACCTTCAAATATTCATTCTTGTTGAATTTTGGATATTCTAAGAACATTTTAGAATATGAATATTTTCTCCTAAGAATTAACATTGTAGAGAAACATGGAATAAGGTAGTTAAGGAAATTCAGAGATTAAAGACTTATAGTCTCACAAGTAAGATTCAAATACTTCATAGTTCATGAAAGGTTAATAAAACATAGGTTTTCTATTTGGGATACAATTGAATGCTTTGATGCATTTTCAATTGATTGGATTGAAATGAATAAAAATTTAATGGTAGGATTTTTAGTAAATATTGCATTCAGAGGGTTCAATATGACACTTGAGGGAATTTCACTAATTGAGATTAAAATTAGGTATTTAGTACTTGATAAGATACATAATTGGAAAGTGTTTGAGGATGATAATGATCTTCTTAGGCTTCTATAGTGTGTGTATGGTTATGATTCACATGAAATTGGCTACAAAACATTATTTCAAATTGTGGGTGATTGGAAAACAAATCTTGGAAATGAAGTCATTTAATTGAAAAAAATATTCCTAGGGGATTGGTTGCATTGGAATGAGATTTTGATAAAAATTACAAAACTTTGGTATGGAACACTCCAACTAAGGATGATGCCTTAGAGGAAGTAAATTTGGGGACTATCACTTCCTCTAAAAAGTTTTTTATTGATAAAAACCTTAGTTCAGAAATTAGGTCAAGATTTATTTATCTTTTGAGGAAATATGAAAATGTTTTTGCATGGTCCTATGATGTTTTAAAAGCTTATAGAGGAGACTTGTCTCAATATGAAATCCCATTGAAGCATTATGAAAAACCTTTTAGACAAAATAAAAGACTTATAAATATCACTCTATCCCCTAAAAATGTAAAAAGAATTAATGAAAGTCAAATATGGAGGTATTATCAAGCCCATTAGACACTCCACTAGTGTTTCTAATTTAGTTCTAGTTAGGAAGAATAATGGAGACATGAAGCTATGTGTAGATTTTAGATATTTGAATGTCTCCTCTTTGAAATAAAATTAACCATTTCCTAACATGGAATTATTGTTATTATATCATCTTAAATTGTAAGAAACTATAATTAGATGTTTACTTAGGCCCCATTTTGGTGTTCTCAGGATTTCATGTTTGTTATGCTTGATCCAACCCCATAGCACCTACATTTATGGATTTCTTTCGATATTCAAAACTCCCAAATTCAATTTTTGGCTCTTTTGGTGGGAAGAGGATGGCCAAATTCAATTTTGGTATCTTCTCAAGAAGATTATGCTCATGATAACCTCTTCCCCTATTTTCTCTCTGAAATTTGAGTGAGGGGCTCATCTCATTGTTCTAGCAGGATTTCTAAACTTTTGTCACCCTCCTTCAAATTTTTAGCTCCAAAATGTTATGAGAGGTATAAAAGAAACCTATCTCTCCTCATTTTGATAAAACAATGATTAATATTCCAAGTTTTTTCCTACAATTTCAATGGTCAATGGTGTTATCTAGTTACTATTTTTGATACTCATACAAATCTATATGTTTTCTATCTATCTGCATATTTTGCAACTTGTCAACTTTTCCTATTTTATCTTTCATCTTGAATTATCCAGTCATATCTCCCCAATCAATTCTCACATTTCCAAAAAAACAAAGTATCATTGCACTTGCCTAGCATTTAAGTCCTACTTATGCCTAGAGGGTCATCTTCCTTCTGATTGTGCAATAGTAAAGAATTGACACTAGTACATTTGAGGCCAAATTCTGATGACAAATTGTCAAAAATTCAATGGCTATCCATCAAATGTTCAACAAAAGGTGAAGTCAGAGTTATTTCATCAGAAATTTCTACGGAGATGGTAACTATCACAATTTTGATGGTCAAAACTGTCAGAATTAGCAATACATAAGGACATTATAGCATTATAGTATAATAGCATTGAAACTTGGAATGATGTCGAAATTACAACATTCATGTCAAAATTCTGATGGTTATCTAGTATCATTTCCAATGGTTATCTCGTTGGGAGTATAGCATCCTTGTCACAATTTGGCATCAGAATTGTGCCATTTATGTCAAAATTCTGACGGTTATCCAGTATTATTTTTGATGATTATGCCGTCCGAAGTATAGTATCCCCATCATAATTTGGCATTAGAATTATATTGTTGATGTTAATATTCCAATATCTATCCAATGTCATATCAATGATCCTGTGCAAATGCTGCCTCATTCTAGGTCAACCCCACCCATATTGCCAACCCCAATGTTGAAAACACACAATATGCAAACATCCTCTACTGCACATCATATTGGTAGATCCCTCTTTTTCTCTCTTTTATTATGTGTTTATCTCCCTTGAATTTTTCTTTCTTGGGGGTGTTTCATATGGACTCATTTTCTATAGAAGGAGATCATGCACATGAGGTGCACTAGAGGCAACTACTAGTGATAACATACTATCATTTCTTGGATCTTCCTATATTTCTAGTACGATAACATTGTAGGCTACATTGGTGGTGAGTGATGAAGAAATGATTCCCTTAAAGATACAAAAGGTTCCAACAATGAATAAGTACCTGGAACCTTCTGTATCTTTAAGGGAATCAATTCTTTGTCTCTCACCACCAATGTGGCTTGCAAAATTACCATACTAGCAATAAAGAAAGATCTAGGAAATGATGGTATGTTATTACCAGTAGTTGCTTCTGGAGCATCCTCATGTGCATCTCTTGCTACATAAAATGAATCCACTATGAAACACCCCTAATAAAGAAAACTTCAAGGGAGATAAAAACATAACAATAGAGAGAGAAAAAGAGGGATCTACCAATATGATGTGCAATAGAGGATGTCTACATGCTACGTGGTTTTGACATTGCAGTCGATAATATATGTGGGGTTGTCCTAGAATGAGGTGGCATTTGCACAGGATCACTAACATGACCTAGAGAATAATACATTATAAATTTTTTAAAACATTAAATATATTAGCAATAATGGTGTGAGAGCCATTCTACATGTAGTTTCTTTGTTAAAGTGCCCAATTAGGCCTAGGAAGAAAATAAAGACAGCCAATTTTTGGAAAGGATGTCCCAAAGGACCAATAGCCAAGACTGACCTATGTTACATAACTTGGAAAAGGGTATCTAAAACCATATGGGGTTTACAAATTTGTTTGGGAAAGATTGAAGTAAATCTTGAACTATCCACTGAATAGGGCTAATGGGGTTTTAGGCCTAGAATGATGATTTGAGAGTTGGGCCTTTAACCCTTGGTAAAATTGATGACATAAATTCATTTTGAGATGTTATAATATTTTTGAGATCATTAGATGGTTTGGAATTAGTGTTTGACGTATGGAACCTTGTTTGAGCACTTAAATGGTGTGGAGTCTAGTGGAGGTGAAAGCTAGTGTTTTGACCCTTGGTTGGGTCTTAGATTGATCCTTGTTGAAGGATCATTTTGAGGGATCTTATAAGGAGATAACAGAGTGATTTGAAGAATCCTTAAAGAATCTTGGAAGAATCCACTTTGAACCTCATCAGTACACTATGGACTTTGGGTAGTTTGAGCCAAAGTAACTTATGGAGATCTTCTGATATGTTGAAGAGTGGGATAAAGAGTGCATTTGAGACCCTAGATAAGGAACAACATTATTGAAATTCACTTTGTTTTGAGAATAGTTTAATATTCTCTATTAAATAGGGCCAACCATGTGAAGGTGGAAGTTCATTTGACCCCACCCTCCTTAACATCATTCTAAATTCCCCACCATTCATTCTTTCATCCATTAATAAAATGTAACATTCATTAATTATCACATGATAACATTAATTAACACATAAGATTCATTAAAATTTATTAACACACAACATTCATCAATATTCATTAACACATTATCTAATTTATAAACATTCAATAACACATAATTAAATTCATTGACACATTAAAATCAGTGATTATCAATTAAGGTGCATAGATGATAATCATTTCTTTTTTTAATTTAATTTTATGGATTTTAAGAAATTGTTAAGAGGAGCATCAGTGTCATCATGATCATTTCCCCTCTCATCAATTCTACTACCCTCTTCTACTGATCTCAATGCATGCCTAGTTCTCTGCTAATGCAAAGGGGGGGTCCTATGCAATAACAAATGAAAGGGTTAAATTAAAAACATTTTATTATAATTTTTTACAAGTATTTCAGTACTTTAAAGAACATAGCCATGGTTCTCTTTACCTGATCTAGTCACATAATCAACTTCTAGATCATTTTGTCTGGCCTCAACCTCAATGTGCTCATGAACACTGACCTCTACATCCTCTAGAGCTGCAATACAAAATGTTACATTAATCCAAACACCTTTTGTAATTAAATTTGTATTAATACACCAATCAATTTAAGATGTTTACATGTATTAATAATTACATATAAAAATTTAAATAGAAAATGTATACCTCCATCATTGTGATGCACATCCAAACCATCTTCATCATGCACAGGTGGTGTACTACAATCAACAGGATACATTCCAATTTCATATGCATTTTTATCATTGTTTGCTTACTTAAAATAAATATACTCACTTTATGTTGGAACTTAACATCAAATAAACTAATTAGTAAATTATTAAATTTGAAAAAAATCATCATTTAGCTTACTTACCACGATGGATCCACCAGTATAACCTTGCACACTTATTTCTCGTATCTGTTCAACCACGACTCTATAGCCTTGTTGGAAGCCAATTATCTTGTCCTCTTCTGAGAGACTTCTATTGAACTCTGTGGCTCGCATTTTTTCTTGACGTATCATGAATTTTTATTTCATTGTTTCATCAAAACAAAATTTATAGAAAATTATAAATATTTACATACATTTTTTCATTTACTAAGACTTAAAACTCGTGTGGAAAGTTTCAAATAACCACGCGAGCCAAGCTTGTGTTGCCCATGCTTTTCTAGTCTTTCCTTTGTTGTTTTTGATGTGCCAGGAAATCAATGAAAAGTTTGAAATGTATTAGTTCATATAAATATAAAGACTATTTAGTACATAATTACATTCTTTATAGTATCACATACCTTCTTCTATTTTCTGCTGGTGCATTTCCTTTTTTTCTTTCGCTTCTCTCCTTCATATCAAAAATAAGATTTTGTCACTCTAAATTAGGAATGCAGGGAGGAGGTTCATACTTCGGGTTGTTTGATAATGTACTCCTATACTAGTCCCTAATATACTTCAAACATAACCCAACTTTCTCAAGGAGCCTATTGTTCTCAAATGCATGAGGTCCAAATAAGTTTGTTATACTCCCTACGAGAGCATCATTTAACTTTTTATCTTGGACATTCCACCTTTAAGAAAAAAATTTGTTAGATTCATAAATGAAGTGAACTTACCTTTAATATAGTTCAAGAAATGGATGAAAGGAAAATTATTCTAGAAATGATATGAAATCAAAATAGTGGATTGGGGTTTTAGTTTAGATATGATGTTCTACCATGTACGAAGGGTGGACCCAAATATTCACAAACACTCATCATTAAGTTTATCATAAAAAACATCATTCCCTAAAAAATAATCATGGGATCATTAGTCAAAGGATATAATAGTATAAAATAAGAATGCAATAGATGGAAGCTTCTCATATTGAATGCTATGTATAATTAAAATAAGATTGCATAGTCAAAGAAATGACCAATCTTTAAAGTACCTAGAAGCTTGGCTACTTTCAAGGGAACTCCTTCTTTGTCACTCACAATCAATACACAATCCTTTATCATTCCCTTACTAGGAATACAGGTACATCCAAGAAATTCCTCATCATATGCTACATCTCCTATTGCATAAATTGAATCTATTACGAAATGCCCCCAAGAAAGAATACTTCAAGGGAAATAAAAATATAAAAAAATGAGAGAAAATTAAATATTCATACCAGTAGGTGGTGCAGTAGCATTTGTGGCCATGCTGCATGTTGCTGACATTGCAATTGGTAGTACATCTGGGCTTCTCCTTGTCTAAGGTAACGTTATCATATGATCATTAATAGGTGCTGAAGAATAAGATTGTTATAAAAGAATGGACTAGCATGGACAAGATTATTAGAGTGTAAAAAAAAAGATATTCGAACATGCGATCTACTTGAACCACCTGTAGTACCCTCATCATGGCCATGAGGATCAAAATTACATAAAAAAGGCTATAAAAACAACACATCTACTTATTAGTTAAGCACATAAAAGAGTATAACATAAAAACTATTATTGAACTTTTGTTATAATTAAAAATTACATTAATACTTACTTTGAAATTTTGAGCTTGGTGCATCAATTCAGTCACCCTCTTTTATGACTCAGGATTCAGAGGGTATATAGTTGACAATCGAGACACTTCTTTTCCAATTCTTTGGAGGCACTTTTGAATTGCACTAGTCGGGTCATCACAAGTTGAAAAATCAACAAAATCTAGGTCCTTGTCAAAGGAATCCTCCTAAGGGACTGCATATTCCTTTTCCTTTCTCTGATGACCACCCGTATGTGACAACAATATTACTAGAACTATCAAAATTACTCCAAAATAGTGATGAAAAGAACATAATTAAAAAAACTATTTAACATTTTTCCTCTATCTAATTTGTACAATAAAAATGAGGTTTACCTGCTGGGAAGAAGAAGTTCCTATAGGATCATGATTGTCCTTTCAATGTGGCTACTCCATATTGTGGCCTTGTGTTATTATTTAAAGTTAACCAAAAATTAATAAAATAGTTTAATAAAATAGTTTAATTAGTTATAGAAAAGACTGAGTATTGGACTAGGGATGTGAAAGGTATTAGAAAATTTCATTAGAAAGGACTAGATTAATAAATTTCAAACGTGCACCCATTAGAAATCACTCTCAAATATAATTTAGTATTTTTAAATAAAAAACAATTTTATTCCTGGACATACAGCCAAATGGCATGGACCTTGAAATAATGTTTAGCTAAATCATCACAAAAATGGTACCTTAATTATATTCACCATTTCAATTGAATCCATACTAAAATAAGATTTGACTATTACATTTAGTAAACCATCTTTTCTTGATTCAAAAAATCCAAAGCTTGTTCTGAGAATGAATGCATTTAAAACATCACGATAATTGTTTGAAACATAGTATGCACTAACTATTCATTTTGTTTCCAAATAATTTCAAGGTAAGACATTCATTTGTGGGATTCAAGTCGCGATCATCTTATACTATTTTTTTGATAAAGAATCAGAGGTAGACAATATATCTTATTAATTTGTAAAAAAAATGTAATATTATTTTGTGGGAGCACTAGTAGGAAAGACCCAGGTAAAGCAAATGTCTAGTATTGCACACAAAACCTACAACACCATTTTTAGTATCATGTGGAATTTGAAATGACTTCAGGTGGGAAAATGGGTGTGAGTGGGAGAGGAGTGGAAGTTAGAGACAAAGGGGAAGAAGATGATGATGGAGATGAGGTGGATGGTGAGGAGTCTCTCTAGATGTGGCTGACTTTGGAGGGCTTGTTTGTAGTAGTTTCTTTGGATGAATTTCCTTTCCTAGAAGGATTAGATTCAACATTACAAAAATAACTCAAATATAAAAATGTTAGCAAAAAAACTCAATTATTTAATGGTTAATGTATGTACCTGCACCCCCATGATAGTTTCATTATTTGTATCTATGCGATTCAAATTGCAATCAATAATTATCTCTTCCCATACACGTATTAATTTTATCGCACATACAAATACACGATTTCCCTCGCGTGCCTCAAATATGCAATTGGGTTGCTTAATAGTTGACACAGGTAGAATACTATTTATAAAACCTACAATATTCCCTGATGCTTTTGGCCTTCCATCAATGTATATAGTCACTCTTTTACTTTGTTGATTGTCTTTCTGTTATATATAATTTACCAAGAGTGCATACCTACACATACTTTTTTTATATCAAACAATCCTCATCCAACTTTTGTAATCGTAACAAGGTCCAACATACTCCATCAATTTGACAAATTTGTTGTAAGAGACCTTTATGCCATCCATGGTAAATAGGCCCAAACCATGTAATGAAGATGGTGCTATGTGATATATCTTACCTTTAACACTAAAATAAGTATTTATTGGAGGAAGTTTCTTGGGGACCCATTGTTTCTGTAGATGTTGGTACCTAAAGGGCATCTCGATGTCACCTTTTCTCTCATCATCATAAGAACATGACCCCTCTTGAGAAAGAAAAAAATTCATGCGTTTATAGAATTTCCTTCTAGTATTTTGACCTCTAGTTGATCTCCCTAATTTAGACATACTACATGTCTCACTTTCTTTGGTGCTATGTGATATATCTTACCTTTAACACTAAAATAAGTATTTATTGGAGGAAGTTCCTTGGGGACCCATTGTTTCTGTAGATGTTGGTACCTGAAGGGCATCTCGATGTCACCTTTTCTCTCATCATCATAAGAACATGACCCCTCTTGAGAAAGAAAAAATTTCATGCATTTATAGAATTTCCTTCTAGTATTTTGACCTCTGGTTGATCTCCCTAATTTAGACATACTACATGTCTCACTTTCTTCTTCCATTCCTATATTTTCCTTGCTTGAGGAAGACACATTTAAAAATACCTATTTGTTTCTACTTGCACTCCATCAAATGAGAGAGATAGCTAGTAATTAGAGAGATATTTTGCAAATTGTAAAAGACATTAATCTCTATAGGGTGTATTGACTTATACCTGTCGATCCATGAGACTGTGTGTGATTCTCATGAAAGGGGTTTGGGTTCCTACATATGTAATTTAATTATCTTATGTTAGCTAAAAAAATCATGATACATATACTCAAAATTACATAATAGGTACATTAAAAACCATAAGCATCACATATGAATTAATTAGATTAAGTATTGATCACATAACTGTACATTTCTATCAAGATATCAGTATTAAATAGATTAAGCATTGATCACATAACTGTATATTTATATCAAGAAATCAATATTAAATAGATTAAGCATTGATCACATAACTATACATTTCGATCAAGAAATCAATATTAAATAGATTAAGAATTGATCCCATAACTACACATTTCAGTCATGTCATTGATCTTACTCTTCATCCAACTCATCATCATGATCATGATCATCATTGACATCATCACCACCACCACCACCATCATCATCATCAGTGTCATCATCATCATCATCATCATCATCATCATCATCATCATCATCATGATCAGTAGTAGCATCACCGTCATCATTATCTTCTTCTTCAAGAAAATTTACATCAGGAACATCATCGACTAAATGTTGATTGTGATCATCATCTACATCATCTTCTACTTGTTCGGTATCTTCTTCTTCCATCACATTATACCTTATCGACCTTCCTCTTGGATCATGTCTAGTTCAACAAATGACCAACTCGATTTATGTGGAACCTATGAGTAAAATACCTACTCACATTGACTTGGAAGAACATAGGGCTCATTCCCAATTGGCTCAAACCACCTTGTATTAATAATTGGAAATCCATTGTCATGTTCAATAATAGTTCTATCAGGATCATTTTGGTTAAGTCATAGCCTGTACCATCTAAGAATGAAGAGAACTAATTTGAAGAAATTAAAGTCACACTCAAGTATATTATCCAAAATGCCATAGTATTAATTTTGAGACTCTCATGGATGTAATTCATTTCTAGATGAAATATTAGTCACCTGAAAGACTGCACTTATCCCAGAATCACAAGTTTTCTTTGTGTCATCCAAATTTTTGATGCAAAATTTATGACCATTGTAGAACATAGCCTTGTGGTGTTTGATCTGCAATAATATGTCAAACATGAAAAAATTATTACATTGTGAGTTGATAAACATACATGTGATTAACAAATTTATACGTACGTGAAAATTTCATAAACCATATGCTAAATCTATTTCCCTTTGCATAGCATTAGAATCTCTATTACAATGATCTTCTTTAACCAATGAAGACAAACCTTCCCATGTTAATATGTGACCAAAATGATGACATCCTTTAATCCATACCGTCATCCAATCTTGATTGTTTGCAATATACAAATGTATTGCATCCCACTCTCAAGCAACTGTACCAAATATAAATAGATGACTTGCAACTGATTAATTTTGAAGATTAAGAATTAATTAACTATAATAACATCTTATAATTTATTACCTCTCACTTTCTTCAATCTACCTTTCCCTATGAAGTATTCCCCTTCAAATTTTTTAATGGTGTCGGGATCCCATATGTGATCTATATGGATCTTTTCTACAAGCTTAGGAAGATATTCAATAATGTACACCATAGTCTGGTATACCATATATCCCTCCACCATAGAGTCCTCAGGACATTCTCTTTTTCGAAACAAATAATTCAAAAATTTCAAGTTCCTCTCAAGCATCCACATTGACTGAGTGTGTACAGGTCCACACAATTCAATCTCCTCAACTTGGTGTTGTGTGTGTGAATTTTGTAGACACAACACTTCAGTAAAACATTAGAGGTTAGCAAAAACCAAAATCTACAAGTAATTGAAACTATGCTAACCAAGTGATTTACTACCTTCTAGTAGGTGCGAGTATCATGTTCTCAGATTGAAATCAAGATCAGTGACAATGCAACACCTAAATGAAGGATTTGAATGTAAAAGAATGAAAGACTATATGAATGCAGATTATTCTAGATTTTTGTATTTTCTATGCATTAATATGAGAAACTATATGAATCTAAGCTATATGAATGAAATTGAGATTGAATGCAGATTTAATCTAAGAATGCTATGAAAACTATGAAATCTATGATATGAAACTATGAAACTATGACCAATTATGAAAGATCTCACAAATCACCTGTTGCAAGTGCTTAATCCTTCAATCGCCAATTCACCAGAGTAATTGTGCTAATTTGAGTGTTGATAATTATGAAGAGCCGAGCCTTGATTTTATAGAAATTCAGGGCTTTGAGGATGCAGGATAAAAGCCATAAATCACTTTTGATAAACTTAGGTTGATTTTTGAGTTATCAGGAATTTAGAGATAATTAACTCACAAAAATCATGCAAAAGCAAGGTTTTACTCAAAATAGAGTTTTAGATCAGATTTCAACTCATCATGAGATGTTGAGTTTCAATTTTAAAATTGATTGTTAATTTCTAGTTGCCTACTTTTCTGATTATGCATGATTTAATATGAATTAATTTTTAAAAAAAGTGATTTATTCTCAACTTAATTGATTTTAAAATTGAAACAATTGATTTATGGGTTAATCAATTATTAAATCAAACTTTTATTCAAAAACTATATTATTAAATATTGAAAACTGACTTTAATTAATTAAATAGGAATTTAATCAATTAGTCATAAGATTTTAGATTTATTGTCAAATTAAATAAAACAATTCAGGAATAAATTTAATTAAATAATCAAGTGGTAGTATTAAATCTGATTAATTAAATATTCAGAACATTCAATTAATCAAACTTTAGGATAAATAAGATTTATCACCAAATAATTATGAAATTAAGAATAATTATGATAAATTAGGAATATTTCTAGGAATATTCCCCGATGCAGAATTTAGGATAATCAATTAAATTCAATAATGTGCAGATGTGCCTTAGGTTAGGACTTTGATGTCGATTTCATTCGAATTGTTGATATAGGAGGTTAATGAACCTATAGCCCATTTTTGGGGTATTATATTTTGCCCCTCTTTGAATTATTGTGCGAAGCACAGTGGTTCAAAGATAGTCTGTGTATGATAAAGATGTACAAAATGGATTTGAAAGATTAATCGATTCTGAGACAGAAACTGATTGAAAGATTTAAGATTTAGTTCCTGATTGACCAAAGATAATGTTAACTATAACAGCAATGAATCGGTGATTACGAACAAGTGCCAAAATGCCTGATTCTGAACCTTATGATTGCGAAGAAGTGAGTGACCGATTCCAGACCTGATTGTCCCAAGAGAATCATATTGGTATCACATCCTGAATCCATCCATTATGAAGAACCAAGAAAATAACACTAATGAACTGATGGTTACAAAAATTTGATACAATTTACAAGATAGATTAGGATACTAGATTGATAGGGATCTCAATGAATCTGATATGCCCCAAGACATGATAGATTTTCCCCAAGCGATGAGGTCTTTAGATGAATCAACAACTAGACGTGGTTGTTGTCTTGATTACTGAGGAATGATTTGATTATAGATTTAGATTTATAGACATGAATGATGTGCAATACCATGCCCCCTTTGGGATTAAAATTGAAATCTGACAAGAAAAGTTGGCGTTATAGGTTAGAAGCATGTTAATTGATTTGAGAAGTGGTTATACACCTTCGAGAACGTGTTCTACATCATTTAGAGGTCTTGGAGACCAAGTTTGACTAGGTTTGACCATGAGTTGACCATGGTTGACCAAGTTGAAATTTTAATAGTTTGATGTAAGATAATCAGTTAAGGTGAATTCTAGATTTCTGTGATGATTGAAGGTTGATTATGCAAGTAGTTAATAATATGAATGATCTCAGATTTCAATTTTGATCCTGAAAAGGATTCTACTTGCTGTTTCATTAGAGGAACCTTCATACAATGCTCAGTCCTTGTGTCATGTTTAGCATTTTTGGTTTTGAAGAATCATTTAAGTGTTCAAGAAATTTGTGAGATCATGCAAAGTGCAAATGAAATGCAAACCTAGGACCTAGGACTAGTCACTGATCATGTGTCGATTTGTTGTCATCATTGAACTTTTAGGTAACTAGATAAATCAATACAATGCCCACTAGTTATGAAACCATAGACATATGAATATCGATTTGTATGTGTAGGAATCAATACAACACCCACTGGTTAGGCAACCATGGACATATGAATATTGATTTTATGTTCGGAATGTTGGATTAGATATAAGCACCAAGCACAAATGCTAGGATGACCTGAATATCATGTCCATTTTGCTATAGCAATTTGTATAAGCATCAGAACATAAATGTCATGATGACTAGAATATGCCTTGCGTACAAACACATCAAACAGTCAAGAGATCATTCTAAATCTAGTGTGAATTACCCGTAGTGACCCTTTATCGTTCACATCCTTCGGCAAGATCATGTTTCATAGTAGGAGAAAGAAATCACTCAAAAAGACAATAGTTAGATCAAACTTCCTTGAATTTTTTGGGTATCAATGGTCGAGGTACTCATGGCTATCCAATTTGAGATAGAGGTTCTTACAGATGGACACCATTTCAATCCAGAATTTCCAAAGTTGTTAGATTTTCACATACAAGTAGAAGACAAAGAAAAGATTATGCCCCCAGTCATCACTCTCTAAATCCTATAAAGGACATCATCGAAGAGATCAAAAGGACACAAGATGCAAAAATCTCAATGTGAATTAGTAAGCATACAAGGAGATAAAAGCATGTAAAAGTATAGATTGTTTTCAATTTGTGTTTGATTGCGTTGTTGTAGATGCAAAATCCTTTTTGGAGAGGAGACATACAAACTAACTCAGATGAAGCTTCAAAGGACTCTGACTAGATATGACTCATCTAAGATGTACCGAAGGCCATAGGATATGACATTGATTGCTCCCAAGTGTTAAGCATTGATAGGATACATACGCTTGAGTTGATTGGTGTATAGACCGACTTTATTGAAACAAGGATATATACAGACTAATGCAGACTGAAAGCTGGGAAAGACCAAGATTGTGCTGATAAATGGAGCATTTTGAAACAAGTGGCACCCATTTTCCAAGTTTTCACCATCGTGGCAAAGATTCTATTTTTGCTACCAAGGCGCTTGTTTCCAGGTTCTCACCAAGGCACTTTTTCTTTTTCTCATTTTTTTGTATTTTTCATTTTTTCAATTTTTTTTGATATTTTTGGTATTTTTTGATTTTTTTGTGAATCATCAAGGTGCCTATTGCTAGGTTTTCACCAAGATGTTCATTTTTTCAGGACTTTTTCCCATTTTAAAGATTTTTTCATGATATTTTACCATAGACTGAATGCCTTATGCGTAGAATTTCTTCAGATGGAGAATGTTGATTGGTTCTCAGAGCTGTTCTCCTTCAGTTGTTGAGAGTTGATAGGCACTAGAGCCAAAAGTAGCAGTGATAAAAAAGGGGCCCAACTAGTTGGGTTCAAACTTCTCCTTGCGTTCTCGATGTGATTGATTTTTATGATTCTCTCTCAAGACTACATTGCCAACCTAAAATTCTCTGTGTTTGACTTTCTTGTTGTAGCCTCTAGACATTCTTTTCTGATACACTTTGAGATGATCATACACTACTTATCTATGCTCATCTAGTAGTTCAAGTTCTTGCAACCTAGACACTTTGTAGTCATCATCAGTTACTAGACCATGCATTCTGATTCTTAGTGATGAGATTTCGACCTCAATAGGCAGTACTACTTCAGACCCATAAACTAAAGTGAAAGGTGTAGCCCCAGTGGGTGTTATGATACTTGTTTTGAAGGCCCAGAGAGCTGGATTGATCATGAGATGCCAGTCTCTTCCTATTTTATTAACTATTTGGTGCAAGATTTTTAATAGATTCTTGTTAGAAGCCTCTGCTTGTCCATTCCCTTGAGGATATTAGATGGATGACCAATGTTGTGTAATCTTGAATTTAGCACATAAATCATCTAAGTCTCTATTCTTGAATTGTCCACCATTATCTGTGACTATAGAATGTGGAATACCATACCAACATATGATGTAGTTCAGGATGAACATTGAAATTTGTTTTCCAGTTGCTTGAGTTAAAGGGACTGCTTCTACCCATTTTGTGAAATAATCTGTAGCTGTGATTATATGGGTATGTCCATTAGAAGAATGAGGATGTATGGATCCTATAAGATCAAATGCCCATTGGTGAAAAGGCCATTGTGTAGTAAAGGGAATGAGATCTTTCCCTGGTGCATGAATTAAGTTACCATGTACTTGGCACTTTTGACAATTCTTAGCAAACTTGATTGCATCTTTCTCCATTTTAGACCATTAGTACCCAACCCTAAAAAAGCTTTTGAGCTAGCATTAAACCATTCAAGTGTGACCCACATATACCTTTATGGACTTCGACTAATGCACATTGAGACTCTTCCCATTCTAAACATCTAAGTAGTGTACCATCTAGACCTCATTTGTAGATTGTGACCAATGATGAGATACCGAGATGCATTACATATAAGGTATCATTTCTCATGGTGGTTAAAGGTATCAGGAATGATTTGGTCTTTGAGATAATAGAAATGTTTTTGTATCTAGATGAATCATGACCAACAATAGTGCAGATCATGCAGGTTTCAAGGGAATCATATGCAGGATAAGATAGTGCTTCCACCAGGAACTCGTAGCGTAGCTCATGTTTGGGCTACTGTAATAAAGTATATAGCATTTCCATTGCATCGAAAACCTTATTCTCTATTCTAATTTGCTCAAATGTGATAGATATGAAGTATTTCTTGAGATCATCTACCATTCTCTTGTATGGAATGAGCTTTTCATCTTTCATTTGATACACATCATTGACTTGATGGATAACAAGTTGGGAGTCCCTATGAATGTGTAACTCAGTCACTCTCCACTCAATTGCTATTTTCATACCATTAAGAAGGGCTTCATATTCAACAATATTGTTTGTAGAAGGAAATTTGATTCTAAATGCCTTAGGGATGGACTATCCTTGAGGAGTGATAAACAATATGCCTTCTCCCGGTCCATTCTCCGCATAGGAGCCATCAAAGAACAATTTCCATTCTCTAGAAGAAAGATTCACGATAGAAGAATCTGGAAATTCCATTTGCATTGGAGTATCATCAAACAAAGGTGCATCTGCTAGTTGATCTACAATAACTTGTCCTTTGATAGCTTTTCTTTCAACATATTCAATGTCAAATTCACTTAAGAGCATGACCTATTTGGCTAATCTACTTGTGAGGGCAGCTTTGCTTAGTAGGTACTTTACTAGATCAATCTTAGCTACCAAATGTGTGGTATGAGCTAACATGTAATGTCTCAGTTTCTATGATGCAAAGATCACAGCTAGACAAGCTTTCTTAATCATTGAATAGTTCTTCTCATATGCAACCAATGTTCTACTAATATAATATATAGCCCTTTCCTTTTTATTCTCATCATGCTGTGCTAGTAATGCCCCCAGTGATGTATATGTTGTCAAGACATATAAAATCAATGGCTTCCCTTGAATAGGAGGCATCAAAATAGGAGGATTTGATAGATATTTCTTGATATGATTAAAATTCTTTTCATATTCCTCATTCCATGCAAAGGTCACACCTTTATGTAATGTCTTTGTGAAAGGCTATGATATGAAGCATCTAATAGATTGTACTCTCCCTTGTAATGTTCTCATTTGACTAATATTCTTCGGGGGTTGCATCTCCATTATAGCCTTTACTTTAGCTAGATCAAATTCAATGCCTTTCTTTGAAACAATGTAGCCTAAGAGCTTTCCAGAAGTGACACCAAAAGCAAACTTCTTAGGATTTAGTTTGGGACTAAATTTTTCCATTCTGTCTAGTATCTTGCTCAAGTCATTTAGATGTTCAGCTCTAATCGTAGATTTTTCTAAAGTATCATCAACATAATCCTCCATAGCTCGATGCATCATGTTATGAAAAATAGATGTCATAGCTCTCTGATATGTAGCACCAGCATTTTTAAGCCCAAATGGCATGACATTCCAGTAGAAGGTACCCCATGCACATGTGAAAGCAATTTTCTCTTGATCCTCTGGAGCAATTTTGATTTGATTATATCCAGAAAAACCATCCATCAAAGAATACATCTGAAATCCCGCAGTCATGTCCACTATCATATCAATGTTAGGTAATGGAAAATCATCCTTAGGGCATGCTTTGTTCAAATCTCTGAAATCTGTGCACACTCTTATAGATTTGTCTAGTTTTGAAATAGGTACAATATTAGAGATCCATTCGGAATAGTCAATAACACGGATGAATCCCACTTTTAGTAGCTTCTCTAATTCAGCTTTTACCAAGAGTGCAACATGTGGATGCATCTTTCTTAATTTTTGTTTAACAAGTTTTACTCCAGGAGAAATAGATAAATGGTGCATTATAAGAGCAAGATCCAACCCTGGTATATCTGAATATTTCCATGCAAATTTGATCTTCTTTTCTATTAGGAATGTTGTAAATTTTTTCTTTTCTTCTTCTGATAAGGATTGTGCTACATGGATCAACTGTGGTTCATTTGCTATTCCCAAGTTGATGGATTGAGTGGGCTCAATTAGAACTGGAGACCTATCTTGTAAATGAATCAAAAGGACATCAAATATCTCATCCTTAGGCATCTCAGAGAGGTTTTCACCTTTGGATACATCTTTTATTTTTACTTTTGTAGGTTTTGAGACTGCCACAAAGTGGTTTTCACCCTTAGAACTCCTTTTCTTTTTATTCTTATTCTTATTTTTTTGACTAAGATACTTGATGTGCAACTCTGTCATGCTGACGCTCCATTCACTGATGGAAGTCTTCATAGGCTCAACTAAATTTAGATAGCAAGCAAGGGCATATTCATTCAAGAAAGTAAAGATACCTTGGCTTGGATTCATGGAAGTTTGGTCAAGAAGGTCAAGATGTTGGATAGTCAAAGTGGGAAAAGATTGGGAGATAGTGTTTATGGATATGGATCTATCATCATTGGTCCTAACCTGACACTCGAGATCGAAGGTGATATTACAACTCAAAATTTTCAATTCGTGAATAGGCTCAATGTCATTTTGGGAGTCCAATTCAGCCATAGGTGGATCAGACTCGTTAAGTTCATTATTTCACTCTAGACTTACATTGGTTTTAGGTGCATATTGGTGTTCATAACATCAATATGTTTTTCTATGATAAGATCATCTTCTTCTAGAATGGCTCCCCATTCATAGTCATTTGATTCTTCATCTATGCCTCTAGGAAAATTGAGAACATGAGTAAAGTCAAGATGAATATCCCAAGAAGGGCTGCCCTCAGATTCTGATTTGAATTCATACTCATGGGAATCTGTCTCAGAATAAATACCACCTTCTTCTTTGTCTATTTGATTGTCTTCGAGATTAGCTGGTTCTTGTGGTGCAACTATCTCTTTCTCTATAGTAGGTTCTTGTGTTTCTACTACATTGATTCTTTTTACTAGATCATCTTAAGCTTCAAGGAGGTCTTTTATTTCTTTAGGTAAACACTCATAAGGAATAAGCTCTTCAGTGGTGTTTGAATCATCACTATCATATTGTTCAGTTGTTTCTTCCTTTAGTTGATTTGCTGTGGATGGTTCAATCTATTCTAAGACATGTGGGGAGTTCTTGATAAGACAAAAAGACTTCTTCTTATATCCTAGACCTATTGTATTCTTGTTTTCTCAGCCATGATGGTCAAGAGGTGACATAAGACCTTTACCTTGTAGTCCTAGAGGTCCTTTTCTTTTATATCCCATCTTTGTGATCAATTTGTCTCCTGGGCCATATGACTTAGAAGGGATCTTTGGTGTTTTAGAGTCACATTTTTGAACAACTTGAGATTCAGGTTCATCTTTGTATAGCCACGCAAGCACAACTTCATCCTCTTCAAACTCTTGTTTGGACACTTGTTCTACAACAAAATTTCCTTTATATGTTTCAAGAGGTTCTTTAGACTCCTTTTTAGACTATTTTAGAGTTTGTCCATAGGAATTAGGTGAGATAGGGAGAGATGTCAAAGACAAGACTGGCTCTCTAGTATATTCTCCCATACTATTTTCTTTGATTTTAACCTCTTTAGCAATGTCTTCCATCTTGGATGTTGAAGCAACATCCAGCTACTTAGAGGAAGATTCTCTATTATTAGGAATAAGTTTATCAACACTTTCCTTCAATGCATTGGAGGTTGTATATAGATCTGTTAGAATCATCACCTCTACTCCTTCATAAGGAAATTTCAAACACTGATGGTATGTAGAAGGAATAGCTTTCATTTCATGTATCCAGGGTCTCCCTAGAAGGATGTTGTAAGCCAAAGGTAGATCAAGAACTTGACATGTAGTATCTTCTATTACTAGACCTGTTTTGATAGCTAAGACAATGGTGCCTTTGGAAGATCTTTCTTGCTCATCATATGCTTTGATAGTTATATTATTTCTAGGATTAATATCCATTTCTGAAAATCCCAGTTGTGTGATCAAGATGAAAGAACAAATGTTTAAGCCAACATCCCCATCTATCAACACACATTTGACGTGATGGTTTCAGATCAAGACTTCAATATGCAAGGGATGATTATGCAGATGACTCAAAGAGTTATCATCTTCCTCTAAAAAGGAAATATACTGTGAAGATGTAAGATGACCAACCATAGTCTGGAGTTTATCTAAATCAAGGTTATCAGGAACATTGGATCTAAGCAGAGCTTTGTCTAGAACGACTCTATGAGCTGGAGATATTTGAAGCAACTCAAATATGGAGATTTTTGCATTTGTATGTTGGAGTTGTTGGACAATACTGTATGATGTAGGCCTCATGTCTTTAGGATTTGAATATTTAGATGCAGCCTTCTGTTTAGAAGCAGATGAAAGATTGAAAGGCATCTTAGGGACATTGGATGAATCTGGTATTTGTCCTTGTAGATGCACCTGAGCTTGTGATTGAGTAACTGCATTTGTTGATTGATTATCTCCATCTCTTCTTATAATTGTGATGACATTGCAATGCTCAAATAGACTTGGTTCAACCATATTGATAACAACATTGTTTCCAGAGTAGGCATAATTGACTTTAGCACCCATATTAGGTTGAGAAGAAGAATCTTTTTTACCATGTTTCAGAAATGGTTTCGTGAATACTGTATGATCATTATTGCTCTTATGATTGTCAATCATGATTTCTCCATTATCAATTTTATCTAGTATGATGTGCTTCAAGAGAACATAGTTATTAGTCTTATGACCTTTATTGCAATGGAAGTCACATAAATTGTTCTCTCTCCACCATTTTGGTTTAGGTTCAGGATCAAAGACTTTTATCTTAGGCAAGTAGATGATTTTGTTTGCCAAAAAAGTTTTCATGGAAAATTCCAAGGACTCTCCAAGAGGAGTGAATTTGCAGTTAGGATCTGTAGCCCAAGGCCTATAGTCAAATGAATTTTTGTTAGATTCAAATGTTCTAGCTCCAGAAGCTTTGATGGCCTAGGTGCCAATAGTGAGATTGAAAGAGGGTGCCTTGGATGGGGCATGGATAGTATCAACAATGCTATCAGTGACAATGCCTTTATTCTCATTCCAATTTTTGTTCTTGTCCTTAGAACTAGATCCAGATTCATACTTGTCCTTTTGAAGTGTGATGTCTCCTTTTTTCACAAGTACTTTCTCAATTTTGATCACATTATCTACCATCTTGTCAAAGGATGTATGATTTTGCATTTGTAAAGTGTAGTTGATTTCTAGAACAAGATTATTGATGAAGATTTCTAGCTTCTCAATTTCTGGAATGGGTCTAGCATATAGAGAAAATTTCTTCCTCCATCTGTTGAGAAATGTCAGGAATGCTTCTCCTAGATATTGTTTCAGATTGTAGATGTCGATCATGGTGACCACATGTTAAATATTTTAGGAGTATTGCTAATAGAATAGTTTGATTAACTCCTCAAAAGTTTTGATAGTTGGAGGCATTTTAGAGAACCAATGAATGGCTGCTCCTCCTGAAGATCGAGGGAAAAGATGCATTAAGTAGGTTGGTTCATGCATGAAATCCATAGATTGAGTACAAAACTCTCTGACATGATCTTAAGGATCAGAGTTTCCATCATACTTATCATACTTAGGCATTTCCACTCTTTTAGGGAATGGTTGCATGTAGAAGTCTTTATCGAATGGAAAAGGGCATAGAGCTTCCATGGAGAACTCCTTAGGTTCCTTTTCTTTTTCAATTTTGTCAAGTTTGACTTGCATGGCATGCATCTGTTTTATCATAGCTATGATAGGAGTTTCTTCCTCATGTGTAATGATATTTTCAACATTAAATTTTGGAGGAAGTTTAGCTCCTTGATGAGCTAACTCTAGAAAATATGCCTCTCTATCTTCTTTCAAGAAATGCCTTATCATTTTCTTGAAGTCATCATCATTTTGATATCTAGAAATTTTAGAAGGTGTAGGTTCTTGAGCCATACAATGTTGAGAGTGATGTCCTTGATACCCATGATGTGTCAATCCGTGAGAGATGTTAGGAGTTTTAGGACTCCCTGGGATAGATTGAGGAGGGGTTTGTTGATTACCTCCATGAGTTGATGGAGGGGGTATGTAACCAGTTTTCAATAAAAAATTGCCAAGACTGTTGTCTTTGTAAAGACCAGAATTGTAGAGTTTTTCAAGAGTTGGACCCTTATGAGTAGTCAAAGGGATAGTATTGAGTGCTTCTCTAGGTTTATTGTGTGAGGAAGCTCTAGTTTCCACCATTAACCTTGGGTGAAGCAAAAAAGAAAGATGAAGACAACTGAAGAAAGATCTGATTCAAGAAGATCAAATGATGCAACCTTGTCAAGATTGAAGTGATTAAAGTTTAGATCAGATGTAAGTGAAGGATACTGTGCCATAGTAGTGTGGGTAGATGCCTAATAGATGGTGGGCACGAGCTCACAACACTTAGCCATTTAGTAAAAAGATTGAATTTGAAGATAATTTCGACAAGGTTTTGACACAAGATGAAAAAACCTCAAATCAATTAATCAGAAGGCTAGATCAGACTCAAGAGACCACTTTAGGAAAATGAATGGATTTGTTATAGGCTCTGCTCTATTTCTGACACAATAATTTTTTTGATAGATTCCAAGATTTGTTTCTCAACTCTAGACATGCAGTTTCAGATAGTGTGCAATAGAAAAATAGGCATATAGACCCCAGACAAAAATTAGATCTGACGGAAAGTTGAGAAACTGACAAGAATAAGCTCATTGTTTTGCAAATTTTAAGATATTTTTGCATGAGAGAATGCTTCCTCATGCAAGGAAGTACCAGGCTGCGCATGAGAATGTGCTGTCTTGCATGAAAGAATGCTCAGAAAGTTGAAATCTCACTTGATAAAAGAACATAGTTTGATAGTTTTGCATAGTTTTTGAGGCACATATTTTGAGACATAGATTTTGAGGCACAACGCTGGTTGCTCTTTGATAGAATATTCAGTTCTCACACCAGAAAAGGATTTTTCTTAGATTTTACAATTTTTTAGTGTTTTAGTAGCAGATTGTTTGCAAATTTTTCTATCTAGTTTTGAAGATTTGTGTAATAGTTCATCTCAAGTAATCCAAGTAGATATCAAGCACACAAAACAATAAGCAAGGGAAGCAAGCAATCATTTGAAAACAATGAACAAGGGAAAAAGCAACCTTGTGCATGAACAAGCAATAGTGACTTATTGTGCTAATCCCTAGAAATACTACTTGTGTATGTTCCAAAAAGTTTTTCAATAACGCACATAGTCCTAAAAAATGAAAAATTTGGCCTCACTAGGGTTTGTAGTAATGGTCTGACTCTGCAACTTTTGTGATCTCAAGAGGGTGAACTCCAATCTAGGTGCATCAAGGTTTTGACACAGTCTGAGAATTTAATCAATCAGGAGCTGCTAGGGAGATCTGATAGCCCAACAAGAGACCACACCTGTGAAGATTTCCTCCACGAGGACATTTATATAGCATTTTCTGCTACCATGGCAAAAATGGCTATTACCGCTTGAGGTTCCATCCATGTGGTTGACCCAATTAAGGGAATGTCCACTATGGTTAACCCTCTCTAAAGGTGACTCACAAAAGATACCACATGGAGACTGGTTCCAGATTCAAGGATCTGAGTTTCTAATACTACCCAAAAAAGGGAGTAGAGCATAGTCCTCTAGCCTTTTCACTTTTAACCAAAACAAAGAAGATAGATTAATCTGACATGCTAAGACCAAGATTATCTCACAAAGATCTATGATGTCAACCGCTTATGATCTATCAACCTCTTCGAAGAGAGAATGTCTCAATCAAAAGTTGAAGACGCACAGATCTAGTAGAACACAAGACAATCTCATTAACCTCCCTACCTACAAGGCCTTCATCAAGAAGAGCTTCACACATGTGAACAAGTGAAAGAAGCCCAAACTATGGAGATCATCCACAAATAGTGTTCATAGGGCCTATTTACTATGTGTAACAGATATGCAGAAATCAAATCTATGTTCATTTTATAGCCCAAAATGAAGTCTGTGATATGAAAGAAAAAAAAGTCACACAAGTCTGACATGTGAGAGTTCATTTTGATCCAAATTGAAATATTATCAGCTTGAGGAGAATACCTTAGTTCCAATGCTTTGCAATCTAGAATTTAGCACACATTCGAAAGTACAAAGTCAAGACAAATCAACAACAAATAGTAAGTGTCAGAAATCAATAATCTGAAAGTACGAATCTACAAATTCTATGTCTCTAAAGAAAAATATCTTGCAAGTCAAGATGCAGTCCCGCGCGAGGAAGTATGGTCTCGTGCGACAAAGGATGAAGTCCCACATGAGGAAGTGCTGAAACCAGCAAAACTTCATGTGATCCGATGAAAAATGTCATGCAAGAATTCATACAGGGATGTACAGAAGTATGGACAAAAAATTAAAAATCATAGTTTTGATAGAAAAAGATAGAAAATTGATAGAAATGAAGGGAAACCCATTTCAGGGCCCCACGGTGGGCGCTAGAAATGTGTGTGTGAATTTTGTACCTAGTTGTAGACACAAAACTTTAGTAAAACATTAGAGGTTAGCAAAAACCAAAATCTACAAGTAATTGAAACTATGCTAACCAGACAATTTACTGCCTTCTAGTAGGTGTGAGTATGATGTTCTCAGATTGAAATCGAGATCAGTGACAATGCAACACCTAAACGAAGGATTTGAATGTAAAAGAATGAAAGACTATATGAATGTAGATTATTCTAGATTTTTGTATTTTCTATGCAATACTATGAGAAACTGTATGAATCTAAGCTATATGAATGAAATTGAGATTGAATGCAGATTTAATCTAAGAATGCTATGAAAACTATGAAACTATGACCAACTATGAAAGATCTCACAAATCGCCTGTCGCAAGTGCTTAATCTTTCAATCGCCAATTTGCTAGAGTAATTGTGCTAATTTGAGTGTTGATAATTATGAAGAGTTGAGCCTTGATTTTATAGAAATTTAGGGCTTTGAGGATGCAGGAGAAAAGCCATAAATCACTCTTGATAAACTTAGGTTGATTTTTGAGTTATGAGGAATTTAGAGATAATTAACTCACAAAAATCATGCAAAAGTAGGGTTTTACTCAAAATAGAGTTTTAGATCAGATTTCAACTCATCATCAGATGTTGAGTTTCAATTTTAAAATTGATTGTTAATTTCTAGTTGCCTTCTTTTCTGATTGTGCATGATTTAATATGAATTAATTTTTAAAAAAAGTGATTTATTCTCAACTTAACTGATTTTAAAATTAAAACAATTGATTTATGGGTTAATCAATTATTAAATCAAACTTTTATTCAAAAACCATATTATTAAATATTGACAACTGACTTTAATTAATTAAATAGGAATTTAACCAATTAGTCATAAGATTTTAGATTTATTGTCAAATTAAATAAAATAATTCAAGAATAAATGTAATTTAATTTAATTAAATAATCAAGTGGTAGTATTAAATCTGATTAATTAAATATTCAGAATATTCAATTAATCAAACTTTAGGATAAATAAGATTTATCGCCAAATAATTATTAAATTAAGAATAATTATGATAAATTAGGAATATTTCTAAGAATATTCCTTGATGTAGAATTTAGGATAATCAATTAAATTCGATAATGTGTAGATGTGCCTTAGGTTAGGACTTTGATGTCGATTTCATTTGAATTGTTGATATAGGAGGTTAATGAACCTATAGCCCATTTTTGGGGTATTACAGGTGTATGAGGTAGTGTTATTGTGCATTGAAAAAAGTTGAAGGTAGACACTTTTGCATTTCATGTATTAGATGAGGAATTCTTATCTTCTAATATTTTATATATTCTTTATGGATTTATTTAGATGAAAACCACCTACAAGACATTCAAGACACAAAAATATATAAATATGAGACTTCACAATATATTACATAACAAGAAAAGCAAATTGCAAATATAATAAATATATACAAAAAATTGAATAGATGTCACTGCTTACCTCATGTATTTTCCAAGATCATATATCACTTGTTTGATGTTATTGTCAAAGTTCTCTGGGAGAGATAGGGGTAGCACATACTACAATAATTATAAAATAATCATGTCATTATTTTCTCACATAACACAGTAAAAAGTACATGTAGTTTACAAATATATTATAAATATAGAAGAACATGACTTACCTTGATGAAGGTATGCCAATCATGCATTTTCAACCTTGGCCAAAATTCACTTTTCTTTGATAAGAGATTGCTTATGTTTGTAGAAAATCCTATGGGAAATTAAATTTTTTGCATGACTTCTTTTATGTCATCACTTTGCTGCCCCGTTAATAACCAAGGAAGGCAACTTATATTAATCTGGTCTCCATTTCTATTTGATTCAATGAAATTTTTCATTGAATGATTGGATTCATGAATGTCACTACAAATTTTGATGATTTTTTCTTTGTCACACCTTCCATCCAATATTTTCAACAATGCCTCTGTTATATTCTTTCCACTAGTACAATTGGCACCTATTTTTGATGAACAATTGGTTGAATTTTCTACCAAAATTGGTCGAATAATTGACAAATGGTTTGGTCGCTATTTTTTGAGTCAAATTTTTGACATATCATTGTTAAGGTGGGATGTTCTACGCCAATCTTGGTCAAAATTCACATTTGCTATTAGGAAGTAATTAGGTCAAACTTTTGACCAAAGCAAGTTGAAAGCTTTAGACATTTTGACTAACTTTGGTCAAAATCTTTAGATCGTGTGACCAGGATGCCAAACCCACGATGCTAAATTTCAATACAAAGTGGTCGATATTTAGACCAATCTATGTGAGTGTTTCGACCAAGGTTCATCGAAATTTCAACTAATAATGGAATGTTAAAAAAACAACAATTGAAGATAAATATCTAGAGTAATCACCAACGACATCCTTCTTGATGATTAGTCTAGATATTTATCTTTAGGTGTTACTTTGCATTGATATATATCACTATGTATTTTGTTATGTTACTTTACTATTTTTTTTAATGGTAATTGGTAATTTTATTAATCGTAATGAGTTAGAACCTAACCCAAACCAAGGATAGCTACATTCAAGAGAGCTATCTCCCCAAATATTTGGTAAACCCACATCAATCACACAAGCTTCAGAAGATACAACTTCCCATGTTGATGTAGATGATCATCTGATTACTCATCCACCTTGTCTCAACACCCAACAGGTCTTTTCTTTTCTCCGCCCTCTGGTGTGGCTGCTACCTTTCGAGCACTCTAACCATCATCCAAACCATCCACTCCCTTTGTAACATTGGTCACTTTACATTCATTTCCAATATCCTAATTTGATGTCTCACCATGCACAGCTTGAGAAAAACTCTTTTGCTTCTTCACCTTCTTCTCCACTGTATAATCTTTCCACCAGGATGCAACCTTGGACATTATTTTCTTGGAGCATTGGGAAACTTTATGCCCTATTTGAAAACACCTCCTGCATCAGAATGGAATCCCTTCATAATCCAGAGGCTATTACCAACACCCTTTACTAGTTTTAAGTAATTTTATACGATCACTAGCACATTTCGTGCATGGATGAGAAATAGTATTCAAAGTTTCTAGATTCTGAGAAGAGGTATGAGTGGAGGCCAAAGAAGGGATATTTGTGAAGGTTTTATAGAAATAGGCTACTGAATCATCATCTCTACACTGGTACTCAATCTAGAAACCCTCATATGTATATAGCCACTCTAAAAAATCTCCACATCTATCAAATCTCCACAAAAATCCCTTCTGGCCTCCATTGCATATACGTCTTCTTAGAATCTAAAAACTCTCCATCATTGATTCTCATCAATGTATGGATGAAATTGTGAGAAAATGCTTAATCCCTAATTCAATCTTTGCCAAATAAAATTGTGACAAAACACTTAAAGAATATGGAAAGCTCACAATGTTTAGAGACACAATTGACTCCAAGTGGCATGTACAACAAAAATAATTTGTCTAATTTGGATAGTAAGTTTAATTTAATTTTTCTGTGGACTGAGACCTTAAATTATTGAGCTTCTCTTTGTTTTGATAATAGTTTAACATTTTCTACTTAACAGGGCCAACCACGTGAAGGTGGAAGCTCATTTGGCCCCTCCTAGGAGCCTCTTATGACCCTTTATGACATTTTAAGACCTCTAAGATGTATTTTTAGGGATTTTAAAAGGGTTGTAAAGGGTCATAAGGGGTCTTGGGACACAACGGCTGAGAAACATAAATGTAGGCATCGTGGTCACAATTTTTTGGAGACAAAATAATTGAGTGGTATACCTAGATGATGCAAAGCAACCACTACTCCTTTGGTTCCAAGTTGACACTGCGGGATCCAAAAACCATAGATAAGGAATAAATTTAGAGAGAAGAGGAGGGCCATACTGACCAAAATAATACAGGACAAACCTCAAGTTAAATGAGGCAACTGCAAACATTTTAATAGGTTTTCATTATTAATTAATGAAATTTGCATATACTAGTGTTCTAAGCCCCCTCATTACATGATTTATTATTGTAAGCCCCCTCTGACTTACACGTCTAGAAAATGAAACTACAACCTATTGGGATGGAGATAAACCTTATAAAACAACAACAACTAAGAAGGATCACTTGCCAACATCTGTTGAATACATTTGTTGGAGGACTTTGTATTCAACAAATGTTGGCAAGCGATCCTTCTTAGCTCTTGTTTTATAAGGTTTTTCTCAATCCCAATAGGTTGTAGTTTCATTTTCTAGATGCGTAAGTCAGAGGGGGCTTACAATAATAAATCATGTAATGAGGGGGCTTAGAACACTAGTATATGCAAATTTCATTATTTAATAATGAAAATCTATTTAAATGTTTGTAGTTGCCTCATTTGAATTTAGGTTTTTCCTATATTATTTTGGTCATTATGGCCCTCCTCCACTCTCTAAATTTATTCCTTATCTATGGTTTTTGGATCCCGCAGTGTCAACTTGGAACTAGAGGAGTAGTAGTTTCTTTGCATCATCTGGGTATATAACTCAATTATGTTGTCTCCAAAAAATTGTGACCATGATGCCTAAAGTATCACTCCACTATGTAACAAAGTATCACACGATACAATATCAACAAGAAGTATTGCACTAGTATAATATGAAGTATCGCATAGCATTAATTTGAACAATATAACATGGGTCTAGACAATTTTTGCATTTGTTATGACTTGTACTGATTTAATCATCCATCATGATATGTTCTGACATCTAACTTGGGGGTTTATGTCTTGCAGGGGGCTTTTTAGGCACTGATTATTAGAGCACCAAGAGTAGCGGGATTGTGTTGCGTCTGAGATCTTGATGATCTAGGATGAGAAGACTTGCGGGACATGGGTTTTAGATACTTGTTGCATATGCCCAATATTTGGGCAAACAATGGTTTTTTGATAGCTTTGGCTGAGAGATGGCATAGTGAGCATAACACCTTTCACTTGCTGACTGGAGAGGCATCCATTACATTGGAGGATGTCTATCAAATTCTGTGAGTACCTAGCCACAAGGATCCTGTGGGTATAATCATGTCTATAAATGATCTTTTAGTATAATGTTTCTAGATGATGAAAACTGACATGATTTGTTTGTTGGCATAGGTATATTATGATCAGACCTCGATAGAGGGATGATAGGCCATATAGGACCTATTCCAAGATGTCACTATTATTGATAGACATCTCAGCTGGGATCGGTTAGTCTAGGAGTTCGGCAGGGATTTCCCAGTTCTGTGCATTGTATGTTCTATAGTAGCATAGGCCCTTATTACTAATAGGAGCCAGAGAGGATTTCCAATGGGTTGGGGTAGATTGGTTGCAGATCTGGTAGCACATCTGAGGTGGATGGCATGGGGCTCGACTATCTTAGCAGACATGTACCATGAGCTGCATGAGATAGTATACAAGGAGAGTAGGACTTGGGCATGTGGGGCCGTTCTCATGTAGATATGGGCATGGGAGCACATTGCTATAGTGAGACCACAAGTGTAGCCGAGGGAGTGGAGATGTCCCTATCTCTACAGATATACAGGTTTCATTTCACAACCCCATAGTGGCGATGTGAAATACTACAGGAGGCTACTAGACGAGCTCACAGCCTTCGAGTGGAGACCATACAGGGCCTGTGAGCAGTGGGGTGATCGAGATCAGGAGCTAGGGTATATGTTATATAGTCAACCACTAGTTGGCCAACATTCAAAGATTTTGGAGCGGTTTGTGATCTCTCAGGTGTGGAGGGAGTTTGGTCACTAGGAATAGATATCCATGGAGACCACCACATATGCCAAGTGTAGGGAAGATGAGGGATTAGGTTGGTTTCCAATGCTGGACTACTAGCAAGTGGTATAGGAGATGATAGGTCTACACAAGGAGCCCTGGGACTATCTAGCTAATGTGGGGGATGCTAGAGTTGATGCAGCCTACAGGACAAAGTGCCAGAGGTAGCCATTCCCTAGATTCATGGTGCTAGATGTAGACCCATAGGTACAGGGTGGAGACAGGGATGATGGAGATGATGGGGGAGATGGAGGAGGGGAGAGAGGAGAGAGGGGATAGAGATCTAGATTAGGTGGATGGTGACAGGCACAGAGACATAGGTCGGTGACCCCAGAGGATGAGGTGAGCCCAGTTTGCTGATGGGTGGATGCTAGGTAGGATCAGCCTGTAGGGGGAGGAGGGGAGGATATCAGGGCTAGGATCCAGGCTTTGAAGATTGAGATGTAGTAGCTCAGGATTACCATTGCCGTACAAGATTACCAATTGATAGATCTGTGAGATGAGATAGAGTGATGGGAGAGGGTAGCATTGGCTGACACAATAGAGATCTGGAGGGAGGTAGCATGAGCTACTTATTATCATGGGTTATACATATAGGCTATACCTGAGGGATAGAGAGCACCACTCTATTTTGAGAGGGCTGGGAGATCTAACATGGTACCAGACAGAGCGACAACAACACCTCCACCACCACCATGTGATGGGGAGATTCAGACTTAGGTCTAGGGTGCTAGATGTATAGAGACATATCCTAGGACATTATCTAGATTTTGGATCCCACATTGTATTTTGTATCATGACATTCATATATATATGAGATTTATTGGATTTACGATATATCTTGTGTATTTGTCCCACTTGTGATGGATGTTTTAGTTTTATTGTCTTGTAATATTGCTCAAAATGTATGATGTATGCTTATATATGCTCATGTATAATCTCTCTCATGGATGTATGTTTAGTTCTCATGTTATGATATAGAATCATGTTTCTAAAAATGATCTTTTTGGGATATAGATATGATGATAAGATTAACCCCTTGTGATGACAGGAAAAGGATGTGATGTGAAAGACAAGGAGCGAAAGACATGATTGAGAAAAAGTGAAAGGTGAGTGCAGTTGACAAGTCAATGAAAGATGAAAGGAGAGCTCTCTCCATATGCAAGATGAAAAACTAAACTATCATGAACCTAAAAATGCAAGCTATTATGAAAAGTGGTTTACTTGCAAGGTCACAAAATCATTAGTCTCTAATATTCATCATCGAGCATTTTTGGTAGCGTCGCAAGATCATACAATACACACTAGTATAAATATGTGAATCTGAATATGATCTATATTAGATAGATATGTGGGAATCCCACCTAGGCATCAAAGACATATAGGTCAAGATGACTAGTGCAGTGAGATTGCCTAAGTTTAATATGGCAAGATTATACTCACATCGAGACACAAGGAAAGTCAAGATGGCTATAAGTATGCACTTGCGAAAAAATAGTCAAGGATAATACCTTGTAGATCCTAGTGTTAGGTGGAACGAGCATAAATGCTAATGATAGTTAGGACCGACAAAATATACCCACAATAAAAAAAAAATAAAACATGTCCTCATGCCTCTAGTCTTCTAGCTTGGCATCATCGAAAACTATTAGGGAGAGAACACTCATTAAAGAAATCATCATAGATAGCACACAAAGAAATAAAGTCAAACAAGTCTCAATGAGTCGAGTGCGTAAGTATGTGTGTGTAGGTCATAGAGTCAAACTTTGAGTATCGCATATGCCAATGAGAAATATCATATCATACTAGACTATGGGTAGGATATCTGATAAGTGTTGAGAAACACTTGATGCTAGGGTAGTGTTGAAAAATACAGTTGGGGTGGCATTGAAAAAGACCATTTGCAAGATGTCCTAAAGACCAATGCATCCTAGAGAACAAAGCTAACATAGTTATGCCCCCTAGACAAAGACAAAGACCAATTCCAAACCAAGGCAACAAGGTCAAGGCATGATGGAGAAAGGTTAAGTGTTGAGGACGCATGCTAAGAAACAAGGGTGCAAAGGCATCAAGTAGTGCCTGTTTCCAAGTTTTCACCACTTGATAGATTTTTTGATTTTTTTAATTTTTTTGTATTTTTGCTACCAAGGTGCCTGTTTCTAGTTTTCACCAAGGCACTTTTTCTATTTTTTTTGAATTTTTTGCATTTTAAAATTTTTTTTGTATTTTTTAGGACTTTATATGCTTTTTAGGATTTTTTCAGCATCATATATGAATTTTTTTGGAATTTTTTCAGGACCAACAAATATGTACAAAGGATGCCCCCATACAGAATAGACATCATGGATAGAACTTCTTCAGGTGCAAGACATTGATAGGATCAGGGAGCTATCTCCCTCTTTAGTAGTTAACAAATAAGCACTTGTCCCAAAAGCAATAGTAATGATGTATGGTCCAAGCCAATTAGGTTCTAATTTTCCCTTTTTCTCTCTATGTTGTTGGTTCTTAGGGTTTTCTCATAAGACAAGATCTCCCACTTGAAATTCTCTAGGGTGAACCTTCTTGTTGAATGCTTTGGACATATTCTTTTTCTAAACCCTCATGTGGTCAAATGATGCTTTACTCTTCTCATCTAGAAGTTCTAGCTCTTGGAGTCTCATGGTGCAGTAGTCTTCATTTGTCACTAGACCTTTGAGAGAGACTCTACATGAAGGAATCTCCACCTCTAAAGGTAACACTGCTTCAACACCATAGGTAAGGGCAAAAGGAGTAGCCCCATTTGGAGTATGAATACTCGCTCTATAAGCCCATAAGGCTAGATTTATCTGTAGATGCCAATCTCTACCATTCTTGTGAACTATTCTACAGAGAATCTTAAGAATGGTTTTATTTGAAGCCTCTGCTTGTCCATTTCCTTGTAGGAAGTAAATGGAGGACCAATGTTGTTTTATCTTGAACTTATTGAAGAGTTGTTTAAGGTCCTTGTTTTTGAACTAACCTCCATTATCAGTGATTATTTTAGAAGGCACTCCATACCAATAGATGATATGATTCAAAATAAATAGAGAAACTATCTTGCTTGAGGTAATTGAAAGTGGAATAGCTTCTACCCATTTGGTAAAGTAGTCAGTAGCAGTGATGATAAATTTGTGTCCACTTGATGAGTTGGGAGGAATCTACCCAACAAGGTCAAAGGCCCAACACTGAAATAGCCAATGAGATATAGATGGAATAAGCTCCCTACCTAGAGCATGTATCAGGTTATCATGTTTCTAACACTTTTCACATGATTTAGCAAAAAGTACTGCATCTATCTGCATGGTAGGCCAATAGTACCCAGCCCTAAGCAACCTTCAGGCCATGGCAAGACCATTGGAATGTTCTCCACAAATTCCCTCGTGAATGTCAGAAATCCTTGGTCAGACTCATCCTTTTCCAAGCACCTAAGAAGTGTCCCATCTAAACCCCTCCTAAATAGATCACCATAGATAAGGGTGTGGTGAGAGGCATTTCGGATTAAGTTTCTTCATACCTTCATGATGACATTATTCCTGAAACCTTCAATTGTTTTGAATGAAGAAACTATTGAAAGGTTGGTGTGGCGAGAGGCAAGTCTACTTGTGAGAGCAGCCTTACCAAGCAAATATTTGAGATGATCAATCTTTGCAATGAGGTGTATTGTATGCACAAGCATGTAATGTCACAACTTTTGGGAAGCAAACACCACTAAAAGGCAAGATTTTTCAATACTATTGTAATTAACCTCATATGACATGAGAGTACGACTGATGTAATATATAGCTCTTTCTTTTCTAGTATCATCAAGTTGAGCCAGTAATGCCCCCAGGGAAGATTCTGTTACTAAAACATATAATATGAGTGGTTTCCCTAGGATAGGAGGCATTAAGATTGGAGAATTGGCCAAGTACTGTTTGATTTGGTCCATGCTTTGCTAACAATCCTCATTCTAGACACATTTAACCCCTTTGTGCAATGTCTTATTGAAGGGTTGAGCTCTATCGGTCAATTGTGAAATGAACCTCCTTATTGATTGAAGACATCCCTGAAGACTCCTCATTTGGCTGATGTTTTTGGGAGGTGGCATATCCAAGATTGCTTGAACTTTCTCTGGGTCCACCTCTATTCCTTTGGCTAAAATGATAAACCCTAGAAGTTTTCCAGAGGTGACTCCAAATGTGCACTTTTTTGGACTTAATCTTAGTTGAAACTATTCCATACGATCTAGAATGACTTCCAAATCACCTAAGTGTGTATCTCTTTTTTAGATTTTTCCAAGGTGTCATCCACATACTCTTCCATATTCTTATGCATCATGTCATGGAAGATAGTTGTCATAGCTCTTTGGTATGTAGCTCCTAGATTTTTCAATCCAAATGGCATAATGTTCCAGCAATAGGTACCCCATGTGCAAGTGAATGTAGTCTTTTCCTGGTCCTTAGGAGCTATCTTGATTTGATTATACCCAAAAAATCACCGATCAATGAATAGATCTCATAACTTGCGGTCATGTCCACTATCATGTCTATGTTTGGAAGTGGAAAATCATCCTTTGGGCATGCTTTATTAAGATCCCTAAAATATGTGCAGACATGAATGGACTTGTCATGTTTTGAAACTGGTACAATATTGGATATCCATTCGGCATAATCAATGGCTCTTATAAATCTTGCACTAAGGAGTTTTTCTAGTTTAGCTTTGGTGAGAAGAGCTATGTGAGGATGCATTTTCCTCAATTTTTGTTTCACTAGTTTTATACTTGGAGCTATGGACAAGTGATGCATAATGAGATTAGTGTCCAACCCTAGCATTTTTGAGTAAGTCCAAGAAAATTTTTTTTTATTGCTTTGTAGGAACTTGGTATATGCTTATTTTTCTTGTGTTGATAGAGACTGAGCCAAATACACTATTTGTGGAGCCTCTTATGTACCCAAATTAACTGGCTGTGTAGGCTCAATGAGCACTAAAGATCTATCCTAAAATTAACTTGGGAGATGATCAAGTACCTCATCCTTAGGTGCCTCGGAGAGGTTTTCACCCTTGGATACGTCCTTTATTTTTACTTTTTTAGGTTCTGACACCGCCACACAGTGGTTTTTGCCATCAAAAATCTTATTCTTTTTTTCTTTTCTTTTCATTTTGCGACTGAGGTACTTGATATCTAGTTCTATCATGCTTGTATTTGGTTCACTGGTGGAAGAGACTACGGTCTTAAGGGCATTTAGGTAACATGCTATCTCATAGTCATTCTCAAAAGTTAAGAGCTGGGGCTCTTGATAGCATTGAGGCCAATCAATTAGGTGAGGATTGGAAAGGGGTAGGTCAATGATGGGTTCAATATTGTGGATATGAATGGTATCATCTCTGGTGATTATAGAGTTAGGGTCTGTCAAGTATCCCTGTAAGGTACCCAAATCAAGATTTATCCTACCAAGAGAAGCATCATCCACTAAAGTGACTTGCAGATAAAGTGACTTGTAGATTCAAATCCTCTAATCCTACACTAGACTTGTTAGCTACCTTAGGTTGGGAACCATATGTATAGACAACATCAATTTCCATGTCAACTATAGAAGAATTAGAGAGAGACTTCCATTCATATTCATGTGATTTTGTATCAAAATCTCGACTGGGATGTTTACACCAAGCATATTTACAATGTCTAGATGTGGAAGCCTTAATGTCACCAAGGATAACACCTTCTTGAATGCCATTCATGTATTGATGTTCTTGAATAGGATCCTCAACATGATCTTCAATAGCAGATTCCTCTTGTTCTAGGCGTGAAACTGTTGTATGGGTAGCTGAATTGTCTGAATCTCCCCAAAGGAGATTGGTAGAAGGGACCCAATCTTCACACCTATCCTATTGATTTGTTAAATTGGGTATGTAGTTTGATTCATCATCACTATCCATCATAGCAAGGATAGGAGTATTTTTCTTGTCATGACTTTCAAACCCTAGGCCAACCATCTTCTTAGACTTGCATCCAAAAAGAGCATGATTGAATGGTTCAGCCTTAGCATCTAGTCTGTGATTGAGAGGACCATGTCTTGGGTAGCCCATATTTTTGACCAAATTTTATCCTCTCCCATAAGCCTTAGGAGATGGAGAGAAATTCTCATTATGCTTGTATTTTTCCTCTATGTAAATCCAATCTCTAACAGCCACCTCTTCTTTTTCATCCTATATAGGAATTGAGGATTCCAAAAATGTACCAAACAAGGTCATGGCTGAAGAAGAGGGTCACATCTCTTGTGAAGGTTTGCCGTAAGACCTAGGTGAGACTAGCAATTTAGTAAAGGAGTCAAGTTGATACCCCCCCATACCAAGGTCTATGGACTTGAATTTATTCTTGCACTGTGCTAGAGTTGCATCAAAATCCTCTGCTTCCCTATTGAGAGGAACATGAGTCCCTGCTAAAATTGCATTCACACATAATGTGCTATCCCCAGGTATAAAAACTTCTACTCCATTATAGGGGAACTTAACACATTGGTGGTAGGTGGAGGGCATCGCTTGCATGTCATGGATCCATGGTCTACCAAGTAGGATATTATATGCTAGAGGACCAACATCAACAATTTGGAACAAAATGTCCTTTTCAATAGGGCCAATCCTGACAGGAAGGATGGCCAACCCTTTAGAACTTCTCTGTACCTCATCATAGGCTTTAATGGTAATTTTCTTTTGGGTATCAATAACTTGCTCAGAATAACCCAGTACCTTCAACAGACTCAAAGAACAAATGTTGAGCCTAGCACCCCCATCAATCAACACACACTTGACATGAGTCTTGTGAATCATGACTTCAATATGGAGGGCAAGATTATGTGAATGGATCAAAGCTTTGTCATCTTATTTTGAGAATGTTAGGTAATGAGGGCTGGCAAGGTGGTTAACCATGTTCTGGAATTGGTCAACATCTATGTTGTTAGGAACATTGGCCATGCGCAAGGCATCCTCAAGGACATGCTTATTTCTTGGGGACAATTCCAAGAGTTCAAAGATTGAGATTTGAGCTGGGGTTCTCTGTAATTGGTCAACAATATTATAGCTCATCTCAGGGTTAACTGCTGACTTGGTGGTGCCATTCTTGGATGCCACTAGTTTTGGTTTGCTAGATTGGTTGGAACTAGGACCTCTAATAACCATAGGACCTTGGCTTTGACTTCTTGTAACATCGTTGAGAACTTGGGATGACCTTTGAGAGTGAGGACCTCTAAGCACAATCATAGGTTCATCAAATATAGGAGGAGAGCCCACATCATAACCATAAGGATCTTTTTCTCTCATCATGTTGACACTTTCCTCCACCACTTCAAGCATATTGACCACATTTTCTGTACTTGTGTAGGTATAGTTGATTTTAGCCTTTCCATTCTTTGGTTTATAGGTTTCCCTCTTTTCATATTTGGGCAGAGGCTCATTGAATGCCTTATGGTCTGCATTAGTGTTCAACCCATCAACTTTAAGCTTTCCACTCTCAATAAGGTCTTGGCTAATATGCTTTAATTTCAACCAATGTTTGATGTTATGTTGAATGCCATTATGGAATTTGCAGAAAGATTTTTCATCCCACCAATGTGGTTTTACATTAGGAATATGGTGCTTTGCTGGATCTTGAGGTTGTGCAAGGTTATTAGCAATACACATTTTGAAAACATCCTCATATGAGTCACCTAGTTTAGAAAATTGTCACCTCTCCTTTTTAGGCTTATCCTGATACTTTGGTTTATGCTCTTGTTGGTTGGAGGATGTATTGAGCTTCATAGCTTGAATTGCACTAGACAAATGAAGGACACCTTGATCCTTGGGTTGAGAAGAGTCCATGACTCTATCGTTGACTACTTGCTTGTTCTTGTTCCAGTGTGAGTTTTTGCCTTTGTCCTTATTAGCATTGTGGTTGTTTTAACCATTATTGTTATTGTTATGTTTGGTCAAAATGCCTTTCTCTTTCAAGACATCCTCAACTTGACATGCGGTTTTGACCATAGTGTCAAAGGAATCAAAGACCATTTTCTGAACCTCATACCGCATTTCAGGCACCAAATTACTAACAATGATATCAATCCTTTCATGCTCAGGAATAGTCCTAGAATAGCAAGAGCACAATCACCTCCATCTTTGTAAGAAGGTAACAAAGGATTCCCCTTGGTTTTATTTCAAATTTCACAAGTCTAATATAGTGATTGATCTTGACAAGTTGTATGCAAAATGTTGAATGAATCTGTGGACAAGTTCTTTAAAAGTTTTGACAGGAGGGGTTATGTTTGTAAACCACTCCATGGCTTGGCCCTTGAGACTCCATGGAAAAAATCTCATAAGATAGGAGTCATCTTGGTGAAACTCAAAACTCATGATGTAGAACTGATGCACATGATCATGTGGGTCACCATTGCCATCATACTTATCGTACTAGGGATTTCAAATTTTCTATGAAATACTTCATACTCACACTCCTGTCAAAATGATTGGGATAGGTTGAGTCAAGTGAAAAGGAACTTTTAGGTGCTAACACCTTTTCCATCATACGCTTGAGTTGTTTGATCTCCTCTTCTTGGGATGGACCTTGTTTCTTGATTTTCCTATCCACATCAAAGTTGTAATGGACTCTAGCACCCTTGTTAATCAAGTTCTCTAGGAACATATCCTTGTTTTGATCAGGATACTTCTCCACATATTGTTGGAATAGTGGTTGTTGTTGCATCCTCATAAAGTCTTGATCATCAAAACTTGCACTACTTCCTCCATGTTGAGAGCCATGATGAGCTCGTTGGGAGGGTTGTCTTGAGTTCCTAGGAGGTGTTTGTCTCCTATATTGTGAAATCCTTCTTCCTCTAGGACTAGGAGACTTTAAAGGGGTCCTTGACTACCTTCTACTTCATGGGGTTCTTGAGGGAGTAGATGGTGGAGAGTTGTTTCCACTTTTGGTACCCCTATTATTGAATTGGTCAACAAGTTGCGAGGATAAAAGCCTATCTTGTTCTTCTTGGAATGCTTTTCTTTTCAATTCTAACAAGGCTTGTTGCTCTGCCTCTAGGAGTCTAAACCTTTCTTCTTTAGCATCTTGTTCATCTAGAAAGGCCTTCTTTTCACGTTCAATTATTTTAAGCCTTTCATTGGCATACCTTGAGGTTGTTTTGAGTGGAGAGTTGGGCCTTGAATGTTTGAAGAATTCATTAGTAAATGCTACATTCACATGAGCATCACCAGATTCATTGTTTTGGTCTTCATGTTGTGACCGTGCATCTTGGTGAGCTCATTCATAATGTCTTTCAGCTCTTTGATGAGCATCTAAATATCTTGAGTTGATAGGGGGTGACTCGGGTTGATTGTCATCATCAAATAGCATGTTATCCCTATGTCTTTGGAAAATGTCATCAAGATTTTGATCCATCACTTCTCTCTCCTTTCTAGTCATGGTGTAACTCATGTCCATATCTGATTGAGAAGTTGCTAAAGAGGTACTTAACTCACTAGGATTTCTCTTTGGGTCAAACCAAGCTTCAGACTCACTCCTAGGAGATTGATCAAAGACGGGCTCTTTTCCCTTTCTCTTTTGATGAGTTTGGATTAGGGGTAATTGATCAAAGACAACCTAAGGTCATTTTCCTTGACTAACTTGGTACCTTGCCATAACTAACATGAAAGAAAAAGACCCTTGGTGATAAGATGGCCCTACGAAACGTTGATATCAAACTAGGATAGTAAAAATGTTCAATTGTCCAAAAAGAGATGGTAAGATAGAAAATTGTAAAAGCTGTAAACCAACACTACCACAGAGGTGTATAATAATAGGATGAGTATCCTAACACATATGGATCAAGAGGATGGATTTAACCCAAATATATTTTTGATTGAAATTGAATTTATATGGAAGTGAATTGGACAAAAGACTACTAAGACTCTCCAAGTGTGTTACCAAAGAATCTAAAGGTTTACTTTTTCAACAAGGATGATTCCTAACTTATCAATGACAAGAAAGATTACTTTGTAAAATCAAAGAATACTAACTCAAGGGGTCAAGACACAGGAACCCAAGACACAAATAGGCTTCCAGTGGCAGAGTAAGTAACCTACTAAAATCTGAATCTGTTAATGAATTATAGCTTCAGTCGGATAACTACTATTAAGAATAGTAAATAATTTTAATTATTTATTATTTATTAATTATTGGTTAATTATGAAATATAAATGTTTTATATAATATTTATATTTATGAAATATAAATTTATTTTATTGATTATGTTATATATATATATATATATATATATATATATATATATATATATATATATATATATATATATATATATATATATATATATATATATATATATATATATATATATATATATATATATATATATATATATATATATATATATATATATATATATATATATATATATATATATATATATATATATATATATATATATATATATATATATATATATATATATATATATATATATATATATATATATATATATATATATATATATATATATATATATATAACTATATAACTAACTAACTTATTATATATATTAAATGTCTAATTTCTTGTTGACGGTGTGATTAAAGTATGTAAGAGACACCGCTTAAAAGTTAGGGTTCCCGCGTGGAGGCATGCCCATGAAGTGACGTGACTCCACGGGAGTAAAGCCACGTCCACCTGTGGACATGTCTCCTCGGTGGAATTACATTATATATACATCAAGACTGCCACGATGATATTAATATATGAAAAATGACAAAATAGAAAAGGCTGCATCTAACACTAAGACAATATTCAGCGACTGCAACTTGCATATTTAATATATAAATATTTGGTGCAGTCACCTTTATTTATTATATTATAATTTGTGCAGTAATTTCATTGGTATTTATATATATGATAAATATATCATAACATGATAATTCGAGAGGTCATATATTTAAGTAAGAATATTTGAAAGAATTAAAACAATCACATAATCTACTCAAATTTAACATGGTATCAGAGCAGGTTCCTTCATTAAAAGTTTAACCGCTTGAAGGAAGATCCAATTAATTTGAAGGGAGATCAAGATCATAATTCTTTATAAATTTATATTCTTTGGAAAAGTTAAATTCACAAAATGGTGAACGGAATCAGACTCGAAGACAGACTTGAAGGTGCTTCAAATTTTGATTCTTGGAAACTACGAATGATTCTTATACTAACGAAGAATGAGTTAAATACTATTGTTCAAAATCCTCCTAAATCTATTGAAAATAAGAAGAAGAGCAAATGGGAAAAGGAAAATGCCAAAGCAATGGAGCTATTGGTAGACGGAGTGAAAGATCATCTACTACCTATTATAACAAAATTAGACTCTGCATACGAAATGTTCAAAGCCCTAGAAAACATGTATGAGATCAATAACACTAGCAGGATCCTTACTCTTAAAAATAAACTCTCTAATATTAGAATGAAACAAGGAGAGACTATCACCTCATATTTTATGAGGATAACGGAATTAAGAAATCAATTATCAACGATTGGTCATATCTATGATAGTAAAGAATTAACTATGGTGACTTTGAATGGACTTCCTAAGTCTTGGGAAAATTTCAGACAAGGAATAAGTGCTCGCTCCAAACTTCCTAAATTTGATCGACTAAAAGCTGATTGCATTCAGGAAGAGTATAATCTAATATCTAGAGGAACCAGTATAAAATCCTCAAATGAAGATAATCAGGCTCTCACAACTCAAGTTGATAAAAGGAAGAAACCAAAATTCAAAAGGAAAAGAAAATATATGGACTACTCTAAAATGCAATGCTACAGATGTGATGAATATGGTCACTCAGCAGCAAAGTGCCCAGATAGACTCAAACATCAAGCATCTTTTGCAAAAGTCCGCACTGAGGAACTTCTACTTTAATTAGACTAAGAGGGAGTTCCTTCATTTCACTAATGTAGAACATCTCTAAGAAAATATCAAATTACTGTACTGTATTTTATTGTATAAATAAAATCTTTTATGAAATATTTACCTTGATCTTTTCTGAGGATACTCTTGCAGGGAAATTAAAGCATCATTAATGACGAGCTCAGATGATTGATATTCAGAGGGAGTTCGAAAGTTCATATGTGTGTGACTATATGATTTCAATGGGCTTACCTCCTGTGTAAATCATGAGGAAGTGATGACTTCAAAGTGATTATCACTTGTATTTGTAGAAGTTATTGAAAGGTGACGATCTTACAATAACTTAAATCATGATATACATTATTTATAATGTTGAAACAGATCATGATGAATGCAACAACTAAGTGTTAGATGTCATTAAGTTGACGGTTTATAAGTTGTTTGCATAAATATATCTTGTAAAGCAACAACTAAGTGTTAGATGTCAAATTGACGGTCTATAAGCTATTTGTATAGATACATCTTGTAAAAGCAACAACTAAGTGTTAGATGTCATTAAATTGACGATCTATAAGTTGATTGTATAGATATATCTTGTAAATCAACAACTAAGTGTTAGATGTCATTGACGGTCTATAAGTTGTTTGTATAGATATATTATAGGTATTTGGTGAATATCATGTGTTGATATTCTGCAGGCCAGTACCTTATTGAGTGCTTGGTGAATACCAAATGTTGGTGTTCTGATAGGCCAATAATCTGAGTATTTGTTAAATGTCATGTGTTGACATTTAATAGGCTAATACTCTAGATATCAAATGAGATATTAAATGATGGAAATGTTCTGATCTAAGCTATCCTTCAAATTGCTATATTACGTTAAGGTAATACCTATTCGTGTGGTTATCCTTCCTAGCTAAGAGGGAGTGTTAATGAATTATAGCTTCAGTCGGATAACTACTATTAAGAATAGTAAATAATTTTAATTATTTATTATTTATTAATTATTGGTTAATTATGAAATATAAATGTTTTATATAATATTTATATTTATGAAATATAAATTTATTTTATTGATTATGTTATATATATATATATATATATATATATATATATATATAACTATATAACTAACTAACTTATTATATATATTAAATGTCTAATTTCTTGTTGATGTTGTGATTAAAGTATGTAAGAGACACCGCTTAAAAGTTAGGGTTCCCGCGTGGAGGCATGCCCATGAAGTGACGTGACTCCACGGGAGTAAAGCCACGTCCACCTGTGGACATGTCTCCTCAGTGGACTTACATTATATATACATCAAGACTGCCACGATGATATTAATATATGAAAAATGACAAAATAGAAAAGGCTGCATATAACGCTAAGACAATATTCAGCGACTGCAACTTGCATATTTAATATATAAATATTTGGTGCAGTCACCTTTATTTATTATATTATAATTTGTGCAGTAATTTCATTGGTATTTATATATATGATAAATATATCATTGCATGATAATTCGAGAGGTCATATATTTAAGTAAGAATATTTGAAAGAATTAAAATGATCACATAATCTACTCAAATTTAACAGAATCTACCAAAGGAAGGCTGAAAATGGCATAAATCAGACAGACAACAAAAAGACTCTATGTGATAGTTTCCAGGCAAACAGAATGATACAATCTGACCAGGTGATATTTTGCATGAAGCAATGCAACAGTTTCTAGGCAACCTATGAGATACTTTCCAGGCAAGTTGTGTGATAGTTGTGCATCAACGAACTATCGCATGATAAATCTCAAAATAGTGTGCGATGGTATTTCAGGATCGTATGACTCTTGACCAGTGAGTGCTTAAATTTTAGTTTTAAAGGCAATTCGGTCAAAGTTTCAATCTAATGGTTGGATTTTTTGATTTCAAACATAGTACTAGTAATAATTAGACAAGTTTGCAAACATTAGGTGATCAAACATGTCATAAAACACTTGCACAAGGGAAAAAGAAACATTGCCAAGACAAGCAATTGTGATATCAAAGCAAGAAAATCCTATAAATGCTACCATGATGTTTGATGTTTGAGAACGTTTGCATGGGTAGATCACAATGAGAATAGTTCAAGCACTTACTAGTGGAAAAAGACAAAGGCTCAATACTTAACAACTTGGCCCACACTTGATGTCCCATTGCCTCACACAAAGTGGTTGCCCACAATAGATATTGGCTTTGTCATGGAAGTACCAATGACACAACCAAAGGAGCACATATGGTGAATACTCTTGGGGTGATCTGAGTTAGTCCACTAGGATCAATCCTTGCACCAAGAAGCTAAGTGGAAAAATAGGGTGGCTTCTATCTATGGTTCTTAGTAAAGGCTTCTATTCGTAATACCCCTCTTACTCCCCAAAGGGACTCCTTACCTTGCGGCAAGTAACAGAACTCGTGGCCACAAGAGTACCTTAAGCATTCTTGCTCAACATTTTCTTCATAGTCACAATCCCACAAGCACTCACATCAAGTGAAGACAAGTACTACGTCTACCAAGGTTTTGTGTCCTTGATAGCCTTGAATTTATAGTGGGTCGAAATAGCTAGTGAAAAGCTTTCCCCACTTGGGTCATTCCTCTTGATTGCTCAAGAGCAGGCCTAATAAAGGATTCTAAAACTAAACAAAGAGTGGATCAACCTTTGAGTGTCAAGATTTTTGCTTCACCTCAAGGGTGAAGAGCATACTCTCCTAGCTCAAAAATTTCTCCCAAACACACCAAGAAAAGGTTCAATTACCCTCTTGCTTTCAAAATCAAAAGACGGGTCAAGATTTTTGTTTCACCACAAGAGTGAAGAGCATACTCTCCTACCACCAAAAGATTCCTATAACAAGATATTAAGTGCCTATGAAAAGAAAAAACTAGTATATGCCGCACTTAAAATGAAAGCAATTAAACAAGCACTTGATTTGTTTTTATGCGTTGGGCAGCCCTGCAAAAACAATTAGTAGCCCTTGTGCATTTTTAGCTTTGACATACATTCTTTTAAGAAAATATTTCAAGCAATGAGAGAACCTACAAGCACAACTTGTTAGCCCTACAATGGTTAGCACATCAAAATCACCTAAAATTTACAAATCAAACTCTGTTCTACCACAGCAAACCAAAAATTCGAAGCAAATAAATCAAATCTTACAAAGAAATGTCCAAAATTACTCACTGCCAGGCCTGTACAATAGTTCTGTTAGAAAAAGAATCATACGATACTTCTCAGTATACTGGTGTGATAATTTATCCCTGTACGTGTTAGCTTGTGGTGACTAATCAGGAAAGTACTATCTAGGAAAGTAATGTACACTTTTCCTCCCGACCTCGCCGGGGTTCGGGGCTGGGCTGGGCCCCGAGCGGGGGTTTGGGGGTGGTAGCCCCCAAGAGCAGGGGTTCGGGGGCGCAGCCCCCGAGGAAATTTTTTTTGAGGCCGACTACTTTTTTGGTTATTTGGGCCGACTACTTATAACTCATTCTAACCCTAAAGCGGGAAAATATTGTATAATATGGCTTAGGGTTAGGGATTTTCATTATGTATGATTTTAGTACTTGCGGCAGAATTGGGTTGTAAGGGATTACGGATTGTAATCAGGTTGTAATCACTGGATAATAATAATATTGGACTCGCTGTTGGTGGACATAGCCCAGGGATTGGGTGAACCACGTTAAATCTGTGTGTCTTGTGTTCTATTCTATGTGGTTTATTATTTTCTGATATTAGTTATATTTGCACATAATTGTTATTTCTGCCTTGTTAATCCTAACAAGTGGTATCAGAGCGAGGTTATTTCATTCGTTCTTTCATCTATTCTCTGAAGCAGGTCTCACGAGTTAGTGGGAGAGTCTCTCGGTTAAGTGGGAGAAATGGCAGACGAGGGTAGGCTGAAGGTTGATAAGTTTAATGGGCAGAACTTCCAGTTATGGAAGATGCAAATGGAGGATTATCTCTATCAGAAGGATCTATGGCGGCCATTAGAGGGAGTAGCCAAGAAAGAGAAATCAATGTCTCAGGAGGATTGGGATATTTTGGATAGGAAGGCACTGGGGAGTATTCATCTATGCCTGGCACAATCGGTGGCATTCAATATTACTGAAGCAAAGATAGCTAAAGATCTGATGGAAACCCTAGCGAAGTTGTATGAAAAGCCTTCAGCTTCAAACAAGGTATTTCTTATGAAGCGTTTATTTAATATGAAAATGGTAGAAGGTGGATCAGTTACAGATCATTTGAATGAGTTTAATACAGTTACAAGTCAATTAACCTCAGTTAAAATTACTTTTGATGAAGAGGTTAGGGCTCTCTTGATTTTGTGTTCTTTGCCAGAAAGCTGGAATGGCTTGGTAATGGCTGTTAGTAATTCTATTTCTGGTTCTAATACCCTAAAGTATGATGATGTTATTGGTGTTATATTGAGTGAGGAAATTCGTAGGAAAAGCTCAGGGGCATCCACATCGGGTAGTGTATTGAACACAGAAAGCAGAGGCAGAACAAGAGATAGAGGAAACAACTCTGGAAATCATGGGAAATCAAGAGGAAAATCAAAGGGAAAGAGGTCCGAATCTAAAGGGCCAAATGATTGCTGGTACTGTGGAAAACCAGGTCATAAGAAGAAAGATTGTTGGTCTTGGAAGAAAGATCAAGGAGACAAAAATGATGGAAACAAGGAGGCAAATGTGGTAAGTAACAAATCTGAGGAGGATGCTTTGCTCTTATCCTTAGAAAGTATTGATGATTCATGGGTTTTAGATTCTGGGGCTTCATTTCATGCTACACCCCATAGAAGTTATTTTGTTGATTATGTCCAAGGGGATTTTGGGCTAGTTTATTTGGGAGATAATGAACCATGTCAGATTGTTGGAAAGGGAAAAATTAAGATTAAGTTGCAGAATGGGAATCATTGGCTACTACAAGAGGTAAGACATGTTCCAAGGTTGAGTAGGAATTTAATTTCAGTAGGGCAACTGGGTGATGAGGGTTGCACAGTTACTTTTAATGATAAAAATTGGAAGGTTTCAAAAGGTTCCTTAGTAGTAGCAAAAGGTGTGAAAGTAGGCACCTTATATCTTTGTACAGGTTATACTGTTCCTTCTACTTTAATTATTTCAGAAGATAATGAATGTTCAGGAACAGTGGCTGTAGTTGAGTAGGAAGAACATCAAACTGTTGCTGTAGATTCTGACACAGCACTGTGGCACAATAGACTCGGGCACATGAGTGAAAAAGGTATGAAATTACTTCATTCAAAGAAAGTTTTACCTGGTTTGAAATGTGTCAATATGGATTTCTATGAAAGTTGTTTTTATGGAAAATAAAAGAGAGTTAGTTTTGTGAAAAGTGGGAAGGAAAAGAAAAATGAGAGATTAGAGCTTGTGCATACAGATGTATGGGGACCAGCTCAAGTATCTTCCCTTGGTGGCTCTCTGTATTATGTTACATTTATAGATGATGCAACAAGAAAAGTATGGATTTATTTCCTTAGACAGAAATCTGATGTATTTCAAACTTTTAAGAAATGGAAATGCTTGGTTGAGAATGAGACTGGTAAAAAGTTAAAATGTCTTAGATCTGATAATGGTGGTGAGTATTGCAGCATAGAATTTGAAGAATATTGTTCCTCTAATGGTATTCGTAGGAAAAAAACTATACCAAGGACTCCATAAGAAAATGGAGTGGCTGAACGCATGAACAGGACAATAATGGAGCATGCAAGGAGTATGAGGTTGCATGCTAGGCTACCCAAAAATATGTGGGCAGAGGTAGTGAACACTGCTATTTATTTAATCAATAGAAGCCCCTCTACTCCTTTGGACTGTGGTATTCCAGAGGAAGCATGGAGTGGTAAGAAGGTGAGTTATTCTTTTCTCAAAACCTTTGGTTGTGAAGCTTTTGCACTTATAGATTCTGAAAATAGAACCAAGCTGGAAGCTAAGTCAAAGAAATGTGTATTTGTTGGGTATGGCATTGATGAATTTGGTTATAGGCTTTGGGATTTTGAAAATCATAAAATTGTAAGAAGCAGGGATGTCATATTCAATGAGAAAGTATTGTACAAAGATCTGTTGCTGCAGCATGAGAAGAAAGAAAATGACTATGTAGTATTGGATGATACTCCACAAGTTCATGTTCCAGTAGTTCCTTATGCTCCGCAATAATAGCAACAAAAAATACCACACACCCCAGTGAGTGTTAGACGGTCAACAAGGCTAAGTAGACCTCCAGAAAGATTTTCTCCATCTTTGTATTCTATTCTGTTAACAGATGCTGGTGAACTTGAATGTTATAATGAAGCTGTGCAGGTGGATACAAAGCTTCAGTGGGAGTCTGCAATGACAAATGAAATGGACTCTTTGCTGAAAAATCAGACATGGGATTTATGTAAGTTACCTGCAGGTAAAAGGGCTTTACAGAATAAATGGGTTTACAGGATCAAAGAAGAGGATGGAGGTACGAAAAGATTTAAAGCCAGATTAGTCGTAAAAGGATTTGCACAGAAACATGGTATTGATTTTGATGAGATATTTTCTCCAGTTGTTAAAATGACTTCTATTCGTACTATTTTAAGTATTGTGGCTACTGAAGATTTGCATTTAGAGCAGCTTGATGTTAAAACAACTTTTCTTCATGGTGATTTGGATGAAGAAATATATATGGTTCAACCACAAGGATTTGAGGTCAAGGGTAAGGAAAATTTAGTGTGCAGATTGCAGAAAAGTTTATATGGCTTGAAGCAAGCACCTCGGCAATGGTATATTAAATTTGACACTTTTATGAATGGGCATGGATATAGTCGGTGTCATTCTGACCATTGTGTTTATTTTAAGAGGTTGGATGATGACAGCTACATTATTTTATGTTTATATGTTGATGATATGCTTGTAGCTGGGTCTAACATGAATCACATTAAGGGGTTGAAACAACAGTTAGCAAAATATTTTGCTATGAAGGATTTGGGGGCAGAAAAACAAATCCTTGGTATGAAAATTTGTAGAGATAGGAAAAATAGGAAATTGTCTCTATCTCAGGCTGATTATATTGAGAAGGTGTTGCAACGTTTCTCTATGGAAAATGCCAAAGCTGTCAGCACACCTTTTCCTAGTCATTTGAAATTGACTAAGGATATGTGTCCCAAGACACCAGAAGAAGAGACTAAAATGTCTAAGGTACCTTATGCTTCAGCTGTAGGGAGCTTAATGTATGCTATGGTATGTACTAGGCCAGATATTGCACACACAGTGGGAGTCGTTAGCTATTATATGAGTAACCCTGGTATTGAGCATTGGAATGCAGTCAAATGGATTCTCAGATATTTGAGAGGCACATCCAGTAAGTGTTTACACTTTGGGGGTTCTACTACTACTGTACAAGGCTATGTTGACTCAGATTTGGCAGGAGATATAGATAGCAGGCGGAGTACTACAGGTTATATATTTACTGTTGGTGGGACAGCAGTGAGTTGGATTTCTCGACTACAAAAGGTGGTTGCTTTATCCACTATAGAGGCAGAGTATGTTGCTGCTACAGAGGCAGCCAAGGAGATGATATGGCTTTAATTCTTCATGGACGAATTGGGACATCCACAAAAGGATAATTTTCTACATACAGATAGCCAAAGTGCCATTCATCTTGCAAAGAATTCTGCTTTGCACTCAAAGACAAAACACATACAGTTGCGGTACCATTTCATTCGATCAGTTTTGGATGATGGACAGTTAAGGCTAGAAAAGATTCATACTGATGATAATCCAGCAGATATGTTTACAAAGGTAGTGACAAGGGAGAAGTTGAACTCATGTTCAGCTTCAGTTGGTCTTCTAGACTGAACAAAATAAAGGAACAACTGAGTCCAAGGTGGTTCAATCCAGTGGGAGCCTCATGTGGGTAGTGGTATTGCTACAGGATCAGTCTCCAAGTGGGAGATTTTTTAGTATAGTGTGGATACTGATCAGTCACCAAGTGGGAGATTGTTAGCTTGTGGTGACTAATCAGGAAAGTACTATCTAGGAAAGTACTGTACACTTTTCCTCCTGACCTCGCCGGGGTTCGGGGCCGGGCCGGGCCCCGAGCGGGGGTTTGGGGGTGGCAGCCCCCAAGAGCAGGGGTTCAGGGGTGCAGCCCCCAAGGAAATTTTTTTTGAGGCCGACTACTTTTTTGGTTATTTGGGCTGACTACTTATAACTCATTCTAACCCTAAAGCGGGAAAATATTGTATAATATGGCTTAGGGTTAGGGATTTTCATTATGTATGATTTTAGTACTTGTGGCAGAATTGGGTTGTAAGGGATTGCGGATTGTAATCAGGTTGTAATCACTGGATAATAATAATATTGGACTCGCTGTTGGTGGACGTAGCCCAGGGATTGGGTGAACCACGTTAAATCTGTGTGTCTTGTGTTCTATTCTGTGTGGTTTATTATTTTCTGATATTAGTTATATTTGCACATAATTGTTATTTCTGCCTTGTTAATCCTAACAGTACGATACTTTGTGCTACTTGCATGCGACAAAATATAAAACACTGGTGTGACAGAGTCCTGTATAATTGAACAATACTTTTACTGGAAAAGTATCACATGGGTGTGTAATAAAATATCGCACGATACTAGAAAACTATCGCACGATAATCTATCAAAAAATAGAAAAATAGAGCCAAAAAAACAAGCAAAAATGATAAAAAATTAATGGAAATGCATAAAAAGAAGGAAAAAACAAGACTGTTCTACCCCACGGTGGGCACCAAAAATGTACACTCAAATTGTGCAGTTCTCTAAGTCATTACTTCTAAGAGAATCCATGAATGGGAAACCTTGAGAAAGCAACCTAGAGCTCCCTAGGTATGGAGTCACAAGGATGTTGATGGTGCTCTCAGCTAGAGCTATTGAAGCATGCAACCTTTCTAGTAAACCACACAATGGGAGATTCAAAGAGACAAGGGCAAGAATGCCAATATCTTCAAGAATCAACAATGAAGATGCAAGTAAGCTATAGAAATGAAAGTATTACAAGCCTTGCTAATTAATCTATGTGAGCTAAGCTAAAGCATAAAGGAAACTAAGCTAGATGCCATGAAAGCTTAAGCTAAGAATGCAAGAATGGAAGCTAAATGTATGAAGATCTCCAAAGCTCCAAAGTCTCCAAGAAATCATGCAGCATAAGATTAGTATTCAAAGTTGGGGTTTTTAAAATGAGAAGAGAGCTCTCCTTTTAAAGGAATTGAAAAGGAATGGACCATGGAGATTAAGAGGCAAAAGATTTAATCAAGGGTGGAGCTTGAAAGAGGAGCAATCCATGTGCACAAATCTCCTCCAATGAGAAAATAAGAGTTGAATTTTGTGTCCATACGAGACAAAAAGACCTTTTCTTCTTTTTATAAAATAAGAATAATGCTTTATTTGTGCAACTTAGGATAAGAGGAAAAGTGGGGGCTTTTTATTTAATAAAAGGGGAGGGAATTCCTTTTAAACAAATAAAGACTTAGGATAAAATGGTTAACCCATAGAATATAATCAAATAAATGATAGAACTAGGATTTGATCAAGGAAATTGATATAATTGAAAATATTGATTTTTGAAAATATTGATTCAGGGAGTTGATAAATTTCTGAATGGGGGCCTAAAGTATAGGTGACCATTTTAGGGTGCATACAATTACAAACTACAATAAGAGGCTTATTGGCAAACAAAGGTTTTATGCTGTGAAACAGAGTTGCTTGTTGTGCAATACTATAGCCATAGGACCCTAAAACATGAAGGAAAAACAAAACCACCACCTTCAAATGAGCCAAGGCAATAATACTAAGCATCTCTATGGTGTTCCTATCCTCCAAGGGGTGGTCCAAAATACCAGGGGTATCAATAACCTGATACCTCAAGTACTTATAATCAATATGCCCAACAAACAGAGACTTAGTAGTAAAAGCATAAGGTTGCACATCCATATCCGCCCTAGTAATATTATTAATAAAATAACTCTTGCCAACATTAGGGTACCCATAGGTCAAAATAGTCCTAGTATTTGGGTCAATAAATGACAACCTTTCCATATGCTACCTCAACTATTCAAGGTAAGACAAACTTGGTCCAATTATCTTAACAATGGTACACATCCGTCCAAGTGCAACAATCTTCAAAGATTTGCAGCGGTAAAGAGAATCCCCATATTTTATCAGCCTAGCATAGTCTTTGGCCACTTTGGAAATGAGATTGCAAGTAGTATTGATCTAGCCCTTGGTCAGATTGTTCCTAAAAAAAATTACAAAACTGAACCGATGGCATGTTTACAACAAAAAACAAATTACAAAATTGAACCAATGGCATGTTAACACAATTTTTTTTTACAAAACTAAACCAATGGCATGTTTACAACAAAGAAATAGAATGATAATAATATGCTGAAAATTATATTCTATTTAATACATGCCAAAGGACCAGTCCCAATAATTCTTAAACATACTTTATCTGATATGATGAATCCTTAATAAAGGTCTAATTCTTTAGACTACTAGCATGAAGGAAGATTTGACCTAGCCAAATCTTTCTTGTACCACACAAAAAACTATTTGATAACTATGTCTACTCCAACCTTAATTGCTTAAGAATTCATCATATCAGATAAAGTATGTTTAAGAATTGTTGGGAGTTCTATTAGACCTTTGTTGTAAACATGTCATTGGTTTAGTTTTGTAATTTTTTTTTAAAAAAAATACATTTAAATGGAACCTTTCTCTATTTAGTTTTCTTTAATTATTAATTCATGGGATTATAAGCAAGAACTTGTCAGAAATGGCAATTAAAATTTATGTTTGTCTCCTCGTTCATGCCTTGTTTGTTGCAGTCCTACACCTGGGTGGAAATGAATGGGTGGTTGGGATAAAAATCCCAAGAAGAGGGAAAATTCTGCCCCAGAATTTACCTTTACTTCATCATCCTAGACTTAGTAATTTTCATGCCTTTAGAAGCCCTCCCTTTTAAACTTGGACTTAGATTCAGGGACTTGACTAATTTTCATCTCACACTTACTCCCTTGACTTCACCAAAATTCTTAATTTTAACTTTGGTTGTGTTAAAGAAACTATGTTGACTTTATTTTGTAGTTGTTTAACATGATAGTTTATAACTCATGTACCTCATGCTAGTGTGCTTGGATTAGACTAGACATTATCCAACCGCCTATGAGGGTTGTCCCTGTTATTAATTGGTGTAAAAGGAGGACTGCCTGTGTGTTATAACACTTTATATAAATACTCACTATTTGGATAATGTCCAGTCTAATGCAAAATGGTGTATACAAGGTATCCAAGCACACTAGCATGAGGTACATGAGTTATGTTCATCTCACTAGATATAGATGGGCATTAATTCTCAATTGAATGATACATTCCCATAAAAATGTGAACTCCTATTAATCTACAAAATCTCATGTCAAACAACTACAAAATAAAGTCAACATAGTTTCTTTAACACAATCAAAGTTAAAATTAAATTATCTCTATCCCTAAGATAAACTAAGTAGCCTTCATATATTTTATGTCAAATCTTCCTTTGTGTTTGTAGTTGGTGCAGGAGCACCAAAGTCAAAGGCAAGAGTCATGAAGAGCACCAGGGTCACTGATGGATCCTTAGGTGTAGTTGAAACCAAATGGACTTCAAAGGTCATTGAATCAAGTAAGAAGAATATTCATGGTCATATGATATTTTTTTAATCATATATTGATCTTATTGTAATCAAATTTTGAATGTAAACCTTAATGGTAATGATAAGCCTAAAAGGTACCTAGGTGTCACTAGGAATAGATTATGGATTGATCCTAGGCTAGGGGATTGGGAAAATGACCAATAATAGTTTTAAAAGATGTAATAAGGCTATTAAAGCCTCTAAATGTTGTCAAGAGCACTTGTAGTGCAAAACATTGTAATGTGCCTATATTGGCAATATGAGCCTAAAAAGGCTTAGTTGGGGGTTAGTAGTAAGGGTTATAGGATTAGTTGGTTTTAAAGTTTGTCATTAAACCTTTTAGAAGTCTTTAGATGGGCTTTGGATGATGTGTTGTTGAGTTGACAACTTTTGTTGTCAACTTGACAACAAATTTCTTGTTTAGATTGTTGATATAGTCAGTTTGGTGACTGGTATCAGACAGTTAGAAGTGTAATACCCCAAAAATGGGCTATAAGTTCATTAACTTCCTACATCTTCAATTTGAACAAAATCAACATCAAAGTCCTAACCTAAGGCACATCTGCACATTATCGAATCCTAATTGATTTTATCCTAAATTCTGCATCGGGAAATATTCCTAGCATAATCCTATTTATCCTAATTATCTTTAATTTAATTATTATTTGGCGATAAATCCTATTTATCATAAAGTTTGATTAATTGAATATGATGAATATTCAATTAATTAGATTTAATACTGCCACTTAATTATTTTATTAAATTTAATTAAATTATTCCTAAATTATATTATTTAATTTTGACAATAAATCTAAAATCTTATGACTAATTGATTAAATTCTTATTTAATTAATTAAAGTCAATTGTCAATATTTAATAATATAGTTTTTGAATAAAGTTTGATTTAATAATTGATTAACCCATAAATCAATTGTTTTAATTTCAAAAATTAGTTAAGTTGAGAATGAATCATTTTATTTTAAATTAATTTATAAATAAATCATATACAATCAAAAAAGCAGGCAACTAGAAATTAACAATCAATTTTAAATTGAAACTCAACATCTGATGATGAGTTGAAATTTAATCTAAAACTCTATTTTGAGTAAAACTATGCTTTTGCATGATTTTTGTGAGTTAATTATCTCTAATTTCCTGATAACTCAAAAATCAACCTGAGTTTATCAAGAGTGATTTATGGCTTTTCTCATGCACCCCCAAAGCCTTGGATTTCTATAAAACCAAGGCTTAGCTCTTCATAATTAGACCACTTGAATTTGTACAATTACTCTGGTGAATTGGCAATTGAAGGATTGAGCATTTGCGACAGGCGATTTGTGAGATCTTTCATAGTTGATCATTTAGCTTTTACATAGTTTCTTATTCATAGTTTCATACTCATTCATAGCATTCTTAGATTAAATCTACATTTCAATTTCATTCATTCTAGATTAATTTCATACAATTTTCCATATTATTGCATAGAAACTACAAAAATATAGCTTAATCTGCATTCATAATATGTCATTCTTTGCATTCAAATCCTTCCTTTAGGTGTTGCATTGTCACTAGTCTCGGTTTGATATGAGAGTATCATACTCGCACCTACTAGAAGGTAGTAAATCGCCTGGTTAGTTTAGTTTCTATTTCTTGGTTTTTGGCTAACCTCTAATATTTTACTGAAGTGTTGTGTCTATAGCTAGGTACAAAATTCACACACAAATTTATGGCGCCCATCGTGGGGCCCTGAAATGGGTTTCCATTCTTTTTCTATCAATTTTTATAAATTTCTTATCATTTTTTGGTTAAAAATATGATTTTTATTTTCTGTTCATACATTTTTCATACGACTTTTGTCAGAAAGTCGTGCCAGGAGGTACCCACTATTGTACGATAGGTTTAGATTTCAAGGCTCATATCAAAAAGTACACACTATCATTCAGAAGCTCTATTGTCATATGAGAAGACACCCACAGTCATACGAGTTTCCAAATTGTCATCTGGGAGGTAACCCATTGTCGTATGAGTTTTGACTCCAAAATTCAATTGTCATTTCAACATTTTTGGCAGTTTTTCAAATTTGGACTAACAGCTAACCCTAACAATTGAAATCTTCTATTTTTGACTGATACTTGCTGAATCTGATTGGAAAAGTGCAACTAAATTGCTAAAAATAGGTAAAAAGCTACTAAGCGCGTTGCGAGGAATTTAGGTATTCTTCTTAGGTTGATAAAATTTCAATTTGGATTAAAACGAACTCTCACGTGTCAAGCTTGTGTGATTTTCTTGCTTTCATATCACAGACTTCATTTTGGGCTATAAAACGAACATAGATTTACTTTCTGTATATTTGTTACACATAGTAAATAGGCCCTATGAACACTATTTGTGGATGATCTTGAGAGATTGAGCTTCTTTCACTTGTTTATTCATGCGAAGCTCTTCTTGATGATGGATCCCCTTGTAGGTAGGGAGGTTACTGAGAGAGTTTCATGTTCTACTAGATTCATGTGTCTTCAACTTTTGATTGATACATTCTCTCTCTGGAGGGGTTGTGGTGCAGGAGCATCCTGGGTGTAAGAGCAATCTTGCATCACCCAAAAATATTTTTGTTTTTGTATTCAATAAGGGCTATCTTGTGCAGAGCTGCTATTTATGGAAACTTGCTATTTTTAGTAAGTTGGTCATAAATCTCAAAATGTTTTGATTTTACATGTGGAGGTTCATCTCAGTCATATCAGCCTACCAGTAAAGTTTCATGGCTAGATCATGTCTAGTTTTGAAGATATTGAAGATTTTTGGTATTGGCAGCAGGGTACAAAAACTTTGAACTCAGTTTTGAAGGCTTTAGAGGCCATGGATGAGGTCAAAAATTTGGGTGATAGGTGCTTGCGTGAGTCAAGCCTGTAGAGCACTTTGTGGCCTTTCTGAAATGGGGCTATAATAGTCCATTAGGTCAACTGGTGATGACTTATGGTCTGCGGAAGTCGGGTCACCTAAAATGGCGAAAAACAATTTTACTTCAAAATTTTTGTTCGGGTTTCAAAAGTTATTTTGAGCTGAATTTGATGTAATAAATTGAAAAATAAAATAATTCTAAGTTTGGTCGGCCCTTAGGGTTAAATTTCTGGAACCTTCTCGGGCAGTGGAAATTGCCTATATAAAGAAGGCCCATAGTGTTGTCTAGGGCAGTTCTGGGTATTGATTCGAGGCTTTGTCCTATAGAATATTGTAAGGGAATGCCCATGAGGCTTTGCATATTGTAATTTTGAAACTTTGTAATTCCACATTTGTGGAGATAATAAGAAGCCAATTTTTTGTTCTTGCATATCGTTGTTGTTTCTCTATTTCTGTTATGTGTTTGTGGTATTAAGGGGAGCACCCTTCATTAGGTTGATAGATCATAAGTGGTTGACATCATAGATCTTTGTGAAATAATCTTGGTCTTAGCATGTCAGATTAATTTGTTTGCTTTGTTTTGGTTAAAAGTGAAAAGGCTAGTGGACTATGCTCTACTCCCTTTTTGGGCAGTATCAGAAACTTAGATCCTTGAATCCGGAACTAGTCTCCATGTGGTATCTTTTGTTAGTCACCTTTAGAGAGGGTTAACCATAGTGGACATTCCCTTAATTGGGTTAAACACATGGACAAAACCTCAAGCGGTAATAGCCATTTTCACCGTGGTAGCAACAACCGCTATATAAATGTCCTTGTGGAGGAAATCTTCATAGGTGTGGTCTCTTTTTGGGCTGTCAAATCTCCCTACCAGGTCCTAATTGATTAATTTCTCAGATTGTGTCAAAACTTCGGTGCATCTGGATTGGAGTTCACCCTCTTGAGATCACAAAAGTTGCAGAGTCAAACCATTTTACAAACCCTAGTGAGGCCAAATTTTCATTTTCTAGGAATATGTGCATTATTGAAATTTTTTTTGGAACATACACAATTAGCACTCCTAGGGATTAGTACATTCAGTCACTTGATTGTTCATGCACATGGTTTCTTTGTCCCCTGTTCATTATTTTTAGATGTGCTTGGAATCACTTGCTTATTATTTTGCATGCTTGTTTATCTATTGAGTTACCGCAAACGAATGATCTCAGAATAATATTCAAACCTAGACAGAGAAATTTGTGAACAATTTGAAATTGAAAACCAAAAATTTGCAAAATCTAAAGTAAAAATCCTTTTTGGAGTCAAAAGTGGTCCCATCAAGTCAGAAAGTCATACGAGTTTTGGCAATTGTCATTTCAGAACCCCTATATTGTCGTATGAAAGCTTGTATAGTGTCGTACAAGTTTTGCCACTAGTCAAAAGCAAAAAGTTAAAATCCTACTATCAACTATCATGCGAGTTTTGCATTTGTCATATGAGTTTTCCAACTGTCATTTCATAGCATACCCACTGTCATATGATCCTGCAAAAATTTATTTGAGAAAAATTGTTAGAAAGTTGTCAAAATTGTCAGAGACCTGGTTTTTATAGCCTATTTCCAGAATCTGTCGAGCCAATCACTGTGTTAGGAACATAGCAGAAACTAGAAAAAATTTATTCATTTTCCTCAAGTGGGCCTTTGAGTCTGATCTTGCCTTCTGAGTTATCGACTTGAGTCTTTTTCATCTTGTGTCAAAACCTTTTCAACATTATCTTCAAATTCAGTCTTCTTGCTAAATAGCTAAGTGTTGTGAGCTCATACTCACCATCTATTGGGTGTCTACCCACACTACTATGGCATGGTATCCTTCATTTACATCTGATCTAATCTTTAATCACTTCAATCTTGACAAAGTTGCATCATTCGATCTTCTTGAATCAATTCATTCTTCAGTTATCTTTATCTTATTCTTTTGCTTCACCCAAGGTTAATGGTGGAAACTAGAGCTTTGTCACACAAGAAATCTAGAGAGGTATCCCATACAATACCTCTAAATAATCTCTAGGCCCCAACTCTTGAACAACTCTACAATTCTGGTCTTTATGAAGATGACGGTCTTGGAAATTTTTGATTGAAAACTGGTTACATACCCCCTCCATCAACTCACAGAGGTAATCAACAAACCCCTCCTCAATCTAATCCTGGGAGCCCTAAAAATCCTAACATGTCTCACGGAGGGACACATCATGATTCTCAATGACACCAATCTCAACAAGGTATGGATCAAGAGCCTACACATTTTGAAGTTGCCCAATATCAAAATGATGATAACTTCAAAAGGATGATGAAACATTTCTTGAAAGAAGATAGAGAAGCATACTTTCTAGAGTTAGCTCATCAAGGAGCTAAACTTCCTCCAAAATTTAATGTTGAAAATATCTTTACACATGAGGAAGAAACTCCCATCACAACTATGATGAAACAAATGCATGCCATACAAGTCATACTTAACAAACTTGAAAAAGAAAAGGAACCTAAGTAGTTCTCCATGGAAGCTCTATGCCCTTTTCCATTTGATAAAGACTTGTACATGTCGTCATTCCCTAAAAGAGTAGAGATGCCTAAATATGATAAGTATGATGGAAACTTTGACCCTCAAGATCATGTCATAGAATTCTATACTCAATCTATGGAGTTTATGCATGAACCAACCTACTTAATGCATCTTTTCCCTCAATCTCTGGGAGGAGCAGCCATTCATTGGTTCTCTAGAATGCCTCCTACTATCAAAAATTTTGAGGAGTTAATCAAACTGTTCTATCAATAATACTCCTACAATATTCAACATCCAGTCACCATGATTGACATTTGCAATTTGAAATAGTATCTAGGAGAACCATTCTTGACATTTCTCAAGAGGTGGAGGAAGAAATTTTCTCTATATGCTAGACCCATTCCCGAAACTGAGAAGTTGGAAATCTTCATCAACAATCTTGTTCCAAAAATCAACTACCCTTTACAAATGCAAAATCATACATCTTTTGAAAAGATGGTAGATAATGCGATCAAAATTGAGAAAGTACTTGTGAAAAAAGGAGACATCACACTTCAAAAGGACAAGTATGAATCTAGATCTAGTTCTAAAGACAAGAACAAAAACTAGAACAAGAATAAAGGCATTGTCACAGATGGTGTTGTTAATAATATCCATGCCCCATCTAAGGCACCTGCTTTCAATCTCGCTATTGGTACCCAAGCCATCAAAGCTTCTGAACCTAAAGCAACAGAGTCCAAGAAAAAGTCATCTGATTACAAACCTTGGGCTAAAGATCCTAATCACAAATTCACTCCTCTTGGAGAATCCTTGGAATCTTCCATGGAAACTCTATTGGCAAACAAAATCATCTACTTACCTAAGATGAAAGTCTTTGATCTTGAACCTAAATCGAAATGGTGGAGAGAGAATGATTTTTGTGACTTCCATCGCAATAAAGGTCATAAGACTAATAATCATGTCCACTTGAAGCACATCATACGAGACAAAATTGATAATGGAGATATCACGATTGAAAATCATAAGAGCAATAATGATCATACAACATTCATAGAACCATTTCCTAAACATGGTAAAGAAGATTCTTCTTCTCAGCCTAATATGGGTGCTAAAGTCAATTATGCATACTTTGGAAACAATGTTGTCATCAATATGGTTGAACCATGTCTATCTGAGCGTTGCAATGTCATCACAATTGTAAGAAGAGATAGAGAAAATCAATCAGCTAATGCAGTTACTCGATCACAAGCTCGGGCACACCTACAAGGACAAATACCAGATTCGTCCAATGTTCCTAAGGTGCCTTTCAATCTTTCATCTACTTCTAAATAGAAGGCTACATCTAAATCTTCAAATCCTAAAGACACAAGGCCTACTTCATACAATATTGTTCAACAACTCTAGCACACAAATGCTAAGATCTCAATGTTTGAGTTGCTTCAGATATCCCTAGCTCATAGAGCCATTCTAGACAAAGCTCTACTCGAATCCAATGTTCCTGATGACCTTGATTTAGACAAATTCCAGTCTATGGTTGGTCATCTTACGTCTTCATAGTATGTTTCCTTTTTAGAGGAAGATGAGAACTCCTTGAGTCATCCACATAGCCAGCCCTTGCATATTGAAGTCTTGATCCAAAACCATCATGTGAAATGTGTGTTGATAGATGGGGGTGCTGGTCTAAACATTTGTTCTTGCAGCTTGATTACACAATTGGGATTTTTAGAAATGGCCATTGATCCCAGGAAGAAGATAACTATCAAAGCATATGATGAGCAAGAAAGATCTTCTAAAGGAACTATTGTCTTACCTATCAGAACATGTCCTATCATCAGAGATACTATATGTCAAGTTCTTGATCTACCTTTGGCTTAGAATATCCTTCTAGGGAGACCTTGGATACATGAAATGAAAGCCATTCCCTCTACATACCATTAGTGTTTGAAATTTCATTATGAAGGAGTAGAGGTGACGATTCTAGCTGATTTGTATACAACTTGCAATACCTAGGAAGAGAGTGTTGATAAACTTGTTCCCAATAATAGAGAATCTTCCACTAAACAAATAGACGTAGCATCCACATCCAAGATGGAAGACATTTCTAAGGAGGTTAAGATCAAAGAAAATGGTATAGGAGAATATACTATAGAGCCAATCTTATCTTTGATGTCTCTCCCTATCTCACCTAAGTCCTATGGAAAAACTCTAAAATAGTCCAAACTAGAGTCTAAAGAACCTTTTGAGACATATAAAGGAAATTTTGTTGCAGAACAAGTACCTAAAAAAGAGTTTGAAGAGGATGAAGTTGTGCTTGCATGGCTATACAAAGATGAACCTAAATCTCAAGTTGTTAAAAAATTTGATGCTAAAATACTGAATATCCCTTCTAAGTCATATGGCCCAGGGGACAAATTGATCACAAAAATGGGATATAAAGGAAAAGGACCTCTAGGACTATAGGGTAAAGGTTTTCTATCACCTCTTGATCATTGTGGTTGAGAAAACAAGAATACAACAGGTCTAGGATACATGAAGAAGCCTTTCTATCTTAGCAAGAACTCCCCACATGTTTTAGAACAGGTTGAGCCCTTCGTAGCGAATCAACTAAAGGGAGAAACAATAGAACAATCTGATAGTGATGATTCAGACACCACTGATGAGCTCATTCCTTATGAGTGCTTTCCTAAAGAAATAAAAGACCTCCTTGAAGCTAAAGATGGTCCAGTAAAAAGAATTAATGTAGTAGAAACACAAGAACCTATTATAGAGCAAGAGATAGTTGCACCACAAGAACTAGCTAATCTGAAAGAAAATCAAATAGACAAAGAGGAGGGTAGTAGCTATTCTAAGATAGATTCCCATGAGTATGAATTCAAATTAGAATCTGAGGGAAACCCTTCTTGGGGTATTCATCCTGACTTTACTCATGTTCTTAGATTTCCTAGAGGTCTAGATGAAGAAACAGAAGATGAATCAAATGACTATGAATGGGGAGTCATTCCAGAACCAGATGAACTTATTACAAAAAATCATGTTGATTTTATTCACCAATATGCACCTAAACCCAATGTAAGTCTAGAGTGAAATGATGAACTTATTGAGTCTGATCCACCGATGGCTGAAGTGGACTTCCACAATGACATTGAGCCTATTCATGAATTGAATGTCTTAAGTTGTAATTTCACCTTTGAACCCAAGCATCAGGTTAGGACCAATGATGATAGATCCATATCCATAAACACTCTTTCCCAATCTTTCATCACTTTGACTATCCAACGCCCTGACCTTCTTGACGGAACATCCACAAACTTGAACCAAGGTATTTATACCTTTCCCAATGACTATGCCCTTGCTTGCTACCTAAATGTAGTTGAGCCTATGAGGACTTCCATTAGTGAACTGAGCGTTAGCATGATGGAGTCAAACATCAAGTATCTTAGTCAGAAAAATAAGAATAAGAATAAAAAGCAAAGGAGTTCTGAGGGTGAAAACCACTTTGTGGTAGTCTCAGAACCTACAAAAGTAAAAATAAAAGACGTATTCAAAAGTGAAAACCTCTGTGAGGCACCTAAGGATGAGATATTTGATGTCCTTCCGACTCATTTACAAGAGAGATCTCTATTTCTAATTGAGCCCACTCAATCTATCAACTTGGGAACAACAGAGGAACCACACTTGATTCATGTAGCACAATCTTTGTCAGAAGAAGAGAAGCAAGAATTTACAACATTATTAATAGAAAAGAAGATCAACTTTGCATGGAAATAATCAGATATGATAGGGTTGGATCCTGATCTTATAATGCACCATTTATCTATAGCTCCAGATGTTAAACCTGTTAAGCAAAAAATGAGAAAGATGCATCTACATGTTGCACTCTTGGTAAAAGCTGAATTAGAGAAGCTACTAAAAGCTGGATTCATCTGTGTTATTGATTATGCTGAATGGATCTCTAATATTGTACTATTTCTAAACCAGAAAAATCTATAAGAGTGTGCACAGATTTCAGAGATGTGAACAAAGCTTGCCCTAAGGATGATTTTTCACTACCTAAAATTGATATGATTATGGACATGACTGCAGGCTTTGAGATGTATTCTTTAATGGATGGTTTCTTCAGATATAATCAAATAAAAATTTCTCCAAAAGATCAAGAGAAAAATGCTTTCACATGTGCATGGGGTACCTTCTATTGGAATGTCATGCCATTTGGGCTTAAAAATGCTAGTGCTACATATCAGAGAGCTATGACTTCTATTTTTCATGACATGATGCACAGAACTATGGAGGATTATCTTGATGATACTTTAGCAAAATCTATGATTAGAGCTGAACATCTAAATGACTTGAGCAAGATACTAGACACAATGGAAAAATTTACTCTTAGACCAAATCCTAAGAAGTGTGCTTTTGGTGTCACCTCTGGAAAACTCTTAGGATACATTGTTTCAAAGAAAGGAATTGAAGTTGATCCAGCTAAAGTAAAAGCTATAATGGAGATGCAACCCGTGAAGAATATTATTAAAATGAGGACATTACAAGGGAGAGTTTAGTCGATTAGATGCTTCATATCTCAGCTGACAGACATATCACAACCTTTTACAAAGACATTACATAAAGGTGTGACCTTTACATTGAGTGAGGAATGTGAAAATAATTTTAATCATATCAAGAACTATCTATCAAATCCTCCTATCTTGATGCCTCCTATTCAAGGGAAGCCATTGATCTTATATGTCTCTACCATAGATACATCATTGGGGGCATTGCTAGCACAGCATGATGAGAACAAGAAAGAGAGAGCTATATACTATATCAGTAGAACATTGGTTGCATACTAGAAGAACTATTCAATGATTGAGAAAGCTTGTCTAGCTATGATCTTTGCATCATAGAAACTGAGACATTATATGTTGGCTCATACCACACATTTAGTAGCTAAAATTGATCCACTAAAGTACCTACTAAGAAAAGCTACCCTCATGGGTAGATTAGCCAAATGGGTCATGCTCTTAAGTGAATTTGACATTGAATATGTTGAAAGAAAAGCTATCAAAGGATAGGTAATTGCTGATCAATTAGCAGATGCACCTTTGTTTGATGATACTCCTATGCAAATGGAATTTACAGATTCCTCTATCATGAATCTTTCTTCTCAAGAATGGTAGTTATTCTTTGATAGCTCCTATACATAGAATGGATTTGGAGTAGGCATATTGTTCATAACTCCTCAAGGATACTCAATCCCAAAAGCATTTCACATCAACTTTCCTTGCACAAACAATATTGCTGAATATGAAGCCCTTTTAAATGGTATGAAAATAGCTATTGAGTAGAGAGTAATAGAATTACACATTCATGGAGACTCACAACTTGTAATACATCAAGTCAATGATGTGTACCAAACAAAAGATGAAAAGCTCATTCCATACAAGAGAATGGTTGGTGATCTAAAGAAATATTTCATGTCTATCACATTTGAACACATACCTAGAATAGAGAATAAGGTTGATGATGCAATGGAAACATTATCTATTTTATTACAACAACCTGAACATGAGCTATGCTATGAGTTCCTGGTGGAAGCACTATCTTATCCTACATATGATTCCCCTAATACCCGTATGATCTATACTATTATGGGACATGATTCATCCAGATATCAAAACCTATTCTCCTATCTCAAAGACCAAATCATTCCCAATATCTTTAATCACCATGAAAAGAGATACCCTATCTAAAATGCCTTCCGATATGTCATCATTGGTCATGATATTTACAAACAAGGTCTAGATGGTACGCTGCTTAGATGTTTAGAATGAGAAGAGTCTCAATGTGCATTAGAAGAAGTCCATGATGGTATTTGTGGGTCACACTCAAACAATTTAACACTAGCTCAAAAGCTTATTAGGGCTGGGTACTATTGGCCTGAAATGGAGAAAGTCTATCAAGTTTGCTAAGAATTGTCAAAAGTGGCAAGTACATGGTAACTTAATTCATGCTCCAGGGAGATATCTAATCCCCTTTACTACATAATGGCTTTTTCACCAATGGGCATTTGATCTTATAGGAGCCATACATGCTCATTCTTCTAATGGACATACCCATATAATCACATCTATAGATTATTTTACAAAATGGGTAGAAGCAATCCCTTTTACACAAGCCACTGGAAAACAAATATCTATGTTCATCTTGAACTACATCATATGCCGATATGGTATTCCACACTCTATAGTCATAGATAATGGTGGAAAATTCAAGAACAAAGACTTAAATGATCTATGTGCTAAATTTAAGATTACACAACATTGGTAATCTATCTACTATCCTCAAGGGAATGTACAAGAGGAGGCTTCTAATAAGAATCTACTGAAAATCTTGCACTGCATAGTTAATAAAATAGGAAGAGACTGGCATCTCATGATCAATCTAGCTCTCTAGGCCTACAGAACAAGTATCTGAACACCTATTGGGGCTACACCTTTTGCTTTAGTTTATGGGTCTGAAGTGGTACTGCCTATTGAGGTTGAAATCCCATCACTAAGAATCAGAATGCATGGTCTAGTAATTGATGATGACTACAGAGTGTCTAGGTTGCAAGAACTTGAACTACTAGATGAGCATAGGGAAGCAGCGTATGATCATCTCAGATTATATCAAAAGAGAATGTCTAGAGGTTACAACAAGAAAGTCAGACACAAATAATTTTGGGTTGGCGATCTAGTCTTGAGAGAGAATCCTAAAAATCAATCACATAGAGAGCACAAGGGGAAGTTTGAACCCAAATAGCTTGGTCCCTTTGTAATCACTGCTACTTTTGGCTCTGGTGCCTATCAACTCTCAATGATTGAAGGAGAACAACTTTGAGAACCAATCAACATTCTCCATCTGAAGAAATTCTACACCTAAGGCATTCAGTCTATGGTAAAATGTCATGAAAAAATCTTAAAAATTAGAAAAAGTCCTGAAAAAATGAACATCTTGGTGAAAACCTAGAAATAGGCTCCTTGATGATTTACAAAAAAATAAAAAAATATGAAAAGTACAAAAAAAATTGAAAAAATGAAAAATACAAAAAAATGAGAAAAAGAAAAAGTGCCTTGATGAAAACCTGGAAACAGGTGCCTTGGTAGCAAAAATAGAATCTCTGCCAAGATGGTGAAAACCTGGCAAACGGGTGCCACTTGTTTCAAATGCTCCATCTATCAGTGCAATCTTGGTCTTTCCTAGCTTTCAGTCTTGCTTTAGTTTGTACATATCTCCCGGTTTGTTTCTGCATTCCTATTTTTAGTAAGTGAGTCGGTACACCAATCAACTAAAGCGTCTATATCCTATCAATGCTTAACACTTGGGGGCAATCAAAGTCATATCCTATGGTCTCCAGTACATCTTAGCTGAGTCATATCTAGTCTGAGTCCTTTGAAGCTTCATCCGAGTCAGTCATTCAGTCTCCTCTCCAGAAAGGATTTTGCATCCACCACAACACAATCAAACATCAAACTAAAAACAATCTATGCTTCTTCATGCTTTTATCTCCTTGTATGCTTACTAATTCACATTGAGATTTTTGCATATTGTGTCCCTTTGAGTTCTTCGATTATGTCCTTTAAAGGATTTAGAGAGTGATGAATGGGGGCATAATATTTTCTTTGTCTTCTACTTGTATGTGAAAATCTAACAACTTTGGAAATTTTGGATTGAAATGGTGTCTATCTGTAAGAGCCTCTATCTCGAATTGGATGGCCATGAGTACTTCGACCATTGATATGTGGAAAATTCAAGGAAGTTTGATCTAACTATTGTCTTTTTGAGTGAGTTCTGTCTCCTACTATGAAGCGCAATCTTGCCTAAGGATTTGAATGATAAAGTGTCACTACAGGTAATTCACACTAGATTTAGAATGATCTCTTGATTGTTTGATGTGTTTCTCAACAAGACGTATTCTGGTCATCATGATATTTATGTTTTGATGCTTATAAAAATTGCTATATCAAAATGGACATGATATTTAGGTCATCCTGGCATTTGTGCCTTGGTTCTTATATCTAATCTGACATTCCAAAAACAAAATCAATATTCATATGTCTATGGTTGTCTCAGCAGTGGGCATTGTATTGATTCTTGTGCATACAAATTGATATTCATATGTCTATGGTTTCATAACTAGTGGGCATTGTATTGATTTATCTAGTTACCTAAAAACTCAATGATGACAAATGACCGACACATGATCAGTGATTAGGTCCTAAGTCTTAGGTTGCATTTCATTTTGCATGTCATTTTACACTTTGCATGATTGCATGATCTCACAAATTGCTTGACAATCTTTAACAATCCTTCTAAAAACTATACTTAAACTAAAAATGAAGAGCTGAATCTCATGTGAAGGTCTTCTCATAGAAATGCAAGTAGTCAAAATCCTAGGTTAAACATCCTTTTTGACATAAGACTGAGTGCTTGTCTTCATCAATACCTACAAAACATATCATGTGTATTGTTGCACTTACATTACATATTCATAATCATTCATTCCATCTATTGCATTACATACATTTCCATACATACACTTTCCATAATCAAGTACATTTGCATAAAATTCATACATATGAAAGAAAATCATTTTCTTGCATGAATCCATACATACATTCTACTCTACTCATAGCATTTACATCACATGATATCATCATACATAAAAAACATGACAAGTACAAATGAAGTCACAACCAAAAGTCTTGATCTCATATATATATATATATATATATATATATATATATATATATATATATATATATATATATATATATATATATATATATATCATAAAACTTGAAATAGTTAGGGGTGCACTACTGGCACAATGTACAAAAGAATGAGCTCATGTGAGCTATCAAAAGTCAGAACAGTATCAAAAGAGAAATAAAAATATCAGAATATCATGATAGATCAGCCGTCAGCCTGATCCTCTCCATTTGGTGGAGATGGTGGTGGTGCATCTAGTACTACCTTGGCTCTGGGTGCTCTCACTCCCTCTGATGCTAGCATATATTGAGAGTATGAAGGAACTCTCTGAGCAAGTGGTACCATAGTATATTATGCAGAAACATAATAGGTAGATCTGGAGGTCTGATGAATAACCTCTTCCTGTAATCTCTGAACCTCACCCTGAAGCTTAGTGCGCTGTCTATCCACCTCTAGAAATTGGTCCTCCCAGTGAGCACTATGAACCTTTAGGTCCCAGACCTATAATTTGAGTCTCCTCACAATCTCCTATGTAGAAAGTGGAACACTAGGATTAGCATCCACTATCGGCATGTCAATATCCTCAGCAGGCTACTCTGTGGTCTCTACTCTTTGCACCTTATGACATCTAACCTCTGCACCAAGATCAAAACTGGTATCCTCTTGTAAAGGATCAGAATCACCACCTATGACCTGCTCAGCTGCAAGTACCTCCTTAGTAGTACCAAAACTACCTAAAGTATCACCCTCTCCCCTAGTCCATCTCTATGCACCTTTAGACCCGCCTACTGTAGAACTAGTGGGATGAAGGGGCCTCATCTATCCTGATGGTCTTTATGGAGGATCCATCCCTCTTAGTCTCAGAGGTGTGGGGTGCACAATCAAAACCTATGTGGGTTTCAGACCTTGTCTCATTGGCACACCAATGACATCCATAGCCTCCTCCATGGAAGGAATCAGCTCTATATGATCAGAGAATCTGTGGATCGAGTGGTCAGCCAACCATGCAACAAATCCATCTGTGACTTTGGTGTCAATCACTTGTGGTCTATACTCCCAGTCTCTACCAATAATACCACTATACTCCTATGAACACAAGGCATAAGAAAGCCTCGGGGTCCATCCAAGTATGAGCTCATGAGCTATCCAAGCATACATGGCATAATCCTGAGGTGCATCCTACACTTGTCCAAATTGTCACCAAACCCTGGTAATAAGAAATCTCTCTAGTACAAAGGATGATCATCCTTTCAACACCTGACTCTGAAAGAAGAAACTAAACTGCTCTCGCGCAGTAGGCCAAGACTCAATATCTACATAGGGCCTCCATCGTACAAATTTCATGTCATCAAGACATCATCTCCAGTACTCTACATGGCCCATGCACCCCTATATGACATATCCAGCATAAATATAAATCACAGGCTTCTACAGCTACCTCTATGACTGGCACACTGGTCTCAAAACTGGGATATGCTCCCACGCCCAGATCTGTAAAACTAGAGCACCAATAGAAAAATTCTTTCTCTCCTGATACACTACCTCATGCATCTTAGAGAACATGTGGGCTAGAAGACACTGACCCTAGGCTAACTCAGAAGGAGTCACCATCAGATGTGAAACCATTGGGGCCCAGCCCATCAGAAGACTGCTCTACTAATGGTTGGACATGAAAATACCACCTATCATCCTAGAAAGGATGTACTCTAATCTATGAGTCTGACCATAGTGCTGTATCAAGGTCTCCCATGAAATAGAACCAGTCAATTAAGTGTCATCTCCGAAGAGACATCTGAATGCTAATAATCTAGAGTTCCCCAAACTCACATAAGATGGACTCTGACTACTATGGAATGGAATACATAGAATCCTATAAACATCCTCTGGAGTCATAGTGAGATCTCTAGTGGGTAGATGAAATATCTGTGTCTCTGAATGGAATCTCTCTATCAATGCAGTCAAGAGTCCATGGTTTACCCTAATCTCGGGTAAATGGATCAGATACTCAAATCCGCATGAAGCAAGATGAACTCTCATAGGATCAGGTAAGGAAACATAGAGTCTCTGAGTGGTTGGATGTGAGATGTGTACATGAACATTAGGATATATGACCTACACATCATAGAAATAGGGAACCCTATTAGTACTTTGGTAAAATAGGCTACAAATATAAGAATTGAAGAGTTTTCTATTTCAGAAGGTAGATCAAAGACTCAGTAATCAAGCTAAAAGATCACAAAATTCAAAATTTTTCCCTAGAAATGAGTTTTGGGCTCACTTTTTTCCAAATGACAAAGCAGATTGGTAGAAAAACTCATACAAGTTTTCACTGGTTACCATACGACAAATAATGATGATACGACACTGCATATCTCCTCGTACGAGTTAGGAGGGACCTGATGAAATGTCGTATGACTCTTGGGTCCCTCTCATACAAGTCTTGGGGGTTGATGATATGACAACCTAACTAGAATTGAAAAGTTGTACAAGCCCAGAAGGACAGTCATACGAGTTTTCATGCATGCAAAAATTCAAAATTAAAAACGTACAAAAAATTTGCTAAAAATGCTATAAACAAAGAAAAATTGAATTTTCAGAGTACAGAGGTCCACTTACCGGATGTCCATACTGTTGAGGTCTCTGATGCCTCCGACTATGCTCAAAATGGTGAGAAGACATAGATACCTTCATTTCTACCATTTTCTCACTCAGAGGGCTCCATAATGTTTTCAAAAGTCAACGGTGAAAATGAATTGAAAATGACCCTTCTGGCCTTTATATAGCTTTTGACCTAATTTTCAAAAGTGCTCCATTTTTCAAAAAAATTGTACCCCTAGCTAATTTCGACATTCTGAACCCATTTTCGGGATCAAAATCAAAAGCTGAGATTATTTACTATGTCAAAATCATGATTTAAAATTTTCAAACCCAGGATGTCTGACTGCTTGCATAATCAACCTTCAATCATCACAAAAATCTAGTATTCAACTTAACTAACTATCTTACATCAAACTATTCGAACTTCAACCTAGTCAAACTTGGTCTCCAAGATCTCTAAATGATGTAGAACACATTCTCGAACGTGTACAACCAATTCTCAAATAAATTAACATGCTTCTAAACAATATAACACTAACTTTTCTTGTCAGATTTTGATTTTCATCCCGAAGGGGGCATGGTATTGCACATCATTCAAAGTTTGTCAATCTATTTTGTCAATCAATCTTTTCTCAATAATCAGGACAACAACCACATCTAGTTATTGATTCATGTAAAGTCCTCATCGCTTGGGGCAAAATCTATCATCTCTTGGGGCATATTGGATTCATCAAGATCCATATCAATCTGGTATCCTAAATCTATCTTGTAAACTATATTAGCTTTTTGTAACTATCAGTTCATTAGTGTTATTTCCTTGGTTCTTCGTAATTGATGGGTTCAGGATGTGATACCAATATGATTCATACAAGGAAATTGAGGTCTGGAATCGGTCACTCACTTCTTCGCAATCATAAGGTTCAAAATCAGGCGATTTGGCACTTTTTCGTAATCACTGGTTCATTGTTGATAGAGCTAGCATCATCTCGATTCTCGGTCATTCTGGGCTTGGGTTGGTATCTCTTTTTCCAATCTTTCAATCGGTTTTGGTCTTAGAATTGGTAAATCTTTCAAATCAAATTAGTTTCATACATATATCATACACATACTATTCTTTGAACCACTGCGCTTTCCACAGTGATTCAAAGAGGGGCAAAATGTAGTACCCCAAAAATGGGCTATAGGTTCATTAACCTCCTACATTTTCAATTCGAATGAAATCAACATCAAAGTCCTAACCTAAGGCACATCTGCACATTATCGAATCCTAATTGATTTTATCCTAAATTCTGCACGGGGAATATTCCTAGCATAATCCTATTTATCCTAATTATCTTTAATTTAATTATTATTTGGTGATAAATCCTATTTATCCTAAAGTTTGATTAATTGAATATGATGAATATTCAATTAATTAGATTTAATACTGCCACTTAATTATTTTATTAAATTTAATTAAATTATTCCTAAATTGTATTATTTAATTTTGACAATAAATCTAAAATCTTATGACTAATTGATTAAATTCTTATTTAATTAATTAAAGTCAATTGTCAATATTTAATAATATAGTTTTTGAATAAAGTTTGATTTAATAATTGATTAACCCATAAATCAATTATTTTAATTTAAAAAATCAGTTAAGTTGAGAATAAATCACTTTATTTTAAATTAATTTATAAATAAATCATGCACAATCAGAAAAGAAGGCAACTAGAAATTAACAATCAATTTTAAATTGAAACTCAACATTTGATGATGAGTTGAAATTTAATCTAAAACTCTATTTTGAGTAAAACTCTGCTTTTGCATGATTTTTGTGAGTTAATTATCTCTAATTTCCTGATAACTCAAAAATCAACCTGAGTTTATCAAGAGTGATTTATGGCTTTTCTCATGCACCTCCAAAGCCCTAGATTTCTATAAAACCAAGGCTCAACTCTTCATAATTAAAACACTTGAATTTGCACAATTACTCTAGCGAATTGGCGATTGAAGGATTGAGCTTTTGCGACAGGCGATTTGTGAGATCTTTCATAGTTGATCATTTAGCTTTTACATAGTTCTTATTCATAGTTTCATACTCATTCATAGCATTCTTAGATTAAATCTGCATTCCAATTTCATTCATTCTAGATTAATTTCATACAGTTTTCCAAATTATTGCATAGAAAATACAAAAATATAGCTTAATCTGCATTCATAATATATCATTCTTTGCATTCAAATCCTTCATTTAGGTGTTGCATTGTCACTGGTCTCGGTCTGATCTAAGAGTATCATACTCACACCTACTAGAAGTCAGTAAATCACCTGGTTAGTTTTGTTTCCATTTCATTGCACGATTTTGGTTTTTGGCTAACCTCTAATGTTTTATTGAAGTGTTGTGTCTACAACTAGGTATAAAATTCAGACACACAAGAAGTTAGTTAGTAGTTATAGTCAGTTTATTAGAGTTAGGAGTCTATTTCAAAGACATCCACATGAAGTGGAGTGGGTGCGGTTGAATTGATGTATCAAGGAACAAATGGAAAAGTTCTTTTAATCAATAAAGACAATACCATTCTCAAAAACCTATACACTACCGTGGAACAGTCAACATAGCAGTGAAACTATATGATTGATTGGACATGGTTTTTATTGGATTATGTCCTAGGAACATTTCCTTACATTATATTTACATGGTTCTGCAGTCATTATATTATTTTTGTTCTTATTAAAGTCAAGAACTTGACTGGTGTCCAGGAACAGGACTCGCATTGTAGGCACAATCAACGTTAGGTTTGTAACCAACATAATGTAGTGACTCTCCCACCTCTATGGAGACTATAATTTGGTGGGAGAGGTTTAATAATGTAATATATTATTGTAATGAAGAGTTCTTATGCAAGGAAATGGAGTGGTGGCATTGAAAAGTCATTGATTGTTGAAGTTTGTTGTATGAACTAGTGCACTAATTCAACACTAGTCATGGATGGGAGATACACGATGAATGGAGAGGGTAGATGATGGTTGAAATGGTCCTTGGGGATGTATTAGAAGGTGTTAGAACCAATGTTGAGATTGTGTGTTGCAGGGAAGAATGATTTCTCTAAAACCCTTGGTTTCTAGCCCAAAAAGTGAGGGTTTGGTGAATGGGCAAGTAGATGAGTAGGTGGAATCATACTAAGCTGAAAATCAGTGAATTTGAATTATATTATAAGATTTTTTAGGGTCATGGAGACCTAGAGGCAAGCAGGGATAGGAGTTTCTTTGTTGAGGGAGGGATAATTAGGCCTAGTTGGAGAGTTAGAGGGTGAAGAGAATCTTCACCAGTCAAATGATGAAGGACTAAAACTGAGATGAATTTAGTAAATTTGAAAAGGGTACTAGAAAATGTAAAAACATTTCTAGGTTATTTGGGAAGTTTGTGAATGATTTTATGATTTCAGGGTGTGAAGGGCTACTAGGCAGGCCTAGAAAGGCTATAGAAGAGGAATGGTAGAAGATGAGTTGATTGGAGTGAATGGGAAGTTGGAACATGGTAGATATACCATAATAAGCTGATCTATGGTGTTGGGATGAAGGTGAGAGGTCTAGTTAGAGTTTAGGTATGGTGGAGGCACTAGGTGGCCTAGAATGAAGTTGGTGTAGTGAGAGATTGGAAAAAGGAAGTGGGAAGGTGAAATTGTGTGGAATGGTTGTGGGAGTGACTTAAAAAGTTAGAGAAATCTATTTAATCTTTGAGTAGGACTAATTCCTTGAGTTGATTCCAAGTTTCTTGTTGAATCCTCAAGTTGAGTTGGCCTATTTAAGGTGATAGTAGAGGGCTTTGCATCAACAGTCTACATAATTAGACCTTTATTTTAAATGTATTTAACACAAATAAAATTACAAAAGTGAACCAATGGAATGTTTAAAACAAAGAAATAGAATGATAATAATATGTTAAAAATTTTATTATGTTTAATACACGTCAAAGGACCAGTCCCAACAATTCTTAAACATAGTTTATCTAATACGATGAATTCTTAATAAAGGTCAAATTCTGTAGACTGCTAGCATGAAGGAAGATTTGACTAAGATTAGCCATAAAATTTTCTCAATAAATATTCACTATTTGGATAGTTTCTAGTCTAATGCAAAATAGTGTATACAAGGTATCCAAGAACACTAGCATGAGGTACATGAGTTATGTCCATCTCACTAGATATAGATGGGCATTAATGCTCAATTGAATGATACGTTCCCATAAAAATGTGAACTCCTATTAATCTACAAACTCTCATGTTAAAAAACTACAGAATAAAGTCAACATAGTTCCTTTAACATGTTATACACATAGGATATAAATTCATTTCCAAAGTGTAAGGTGCAGATTTATCTCGGAGCTTGGGATACTTTTTCTTCATAGAGCTTAGTACATTACAATATTTTGTACAATATGTTTGATAAATAATTTGAGCTAATTCCCATTTAGTTTGGACTCATTTTGATTTGAATGTGTTCTCTTAACAACAAGTAGCACACTCTTGTGCTAGGTCCTCTTTCATGCCTTGTTTACTGCAGTCCTACACCTCGGTGGAAATGAATGGGTGGTTGGGATAAAAATACCAAGAAGAGGGTAGATTCTACCCCTTCACAATTTACCTTTACTTCATCATCCCAGACTTAGTCATTTTCATGCCTTTAGAAGCCCTCCCTTTTAAACTTGGACTTAGATTTAGGGACTTGATTGATTTTGATCTCACACTTACTTCCTTGACTTCACCAAAATTCTTAATTTTAACTTTGGTTGTGTTAAAGGAACTATGTTGACTTTATTTTCTAGTTGTTTAACATGAGAGTTTATAACTCATGTACCTCATGCTAGTGTGCTTGGATTAAACTAGACATTATCCAACTGCCTATGCGGGTTGTCACTATTATTAATTGGTGTAAAAGGAGGACCGTCTATGAGTTATAACACTTTATATAAATACCCACTATTTGGATAATATCTAGTCTAATGCAAAATAGTGTATACAAGGTATCCAAGCACACTAGCATGAGGTACATGAGTTATGTTCATCTCACTAGATATAGATGGGCATTAATGCTCAATTGAATGATACATTCCCATAAAAATGTGAACTCCTATTAATCTACAAACTCTCATGTTAAACAACTAAAAAATAAAGTCAACATAGTTCGTTTAACAAAATGAAATTTAAAATTAAATTATCTCTATCCCTAAGATAAACTAAGTAGCCTTCATATATTTTATGTCAAACTACTATTAAACTAATTGTACCTTTCCAATACGACAGATAAGCCAGGTGTATGGGTGAAACAAGAAATCAAATAAAAGACAAGTTTTTCTAATTGAAATCAGTGATCTTAAAGGTGTCAAAGTCTTGTTTTGGTTTTTCCTTTTCATTATGCAATAAGGAATAGTTTTCAAACATTCATATTCAATCATTGGATACTTTGGAGGCTTTTATCTTGACTGTCGCATGCGTTAACTAGTCACTGTGATTCCTTAAAGTATTTAAACCTTTTCATTTTGGGCACTTAGGGTGTGGATTCAAATGTAAATCTTATTTGGTTCATGTTTAGTAGGAACCAACAAAGTATTTGGAAAAATATTGTTTGTTTGGATCGGTTTGAGAGTCACATAGCATGACTGTACCCTCACTTACATCGACATAGACTGGTTTATTCATATTTCTTTCTCTATTTTGAAGTTTCCTTGTAAATAATACACTGATTCTCTTTGTTAATGTGTTTTTGAAAGAATTTTTATATAATAAATATTACTTTTATAAAATTAAATGAATGATAAATACTACACATTCTTAGATAAAACATCTATAGCCTAGGGCTTTGTAGAAATCACCTTCTCCTACAACTCAAAACCATAATACCGGTTCTAACCTAGCCAAGATCACATTCAATCAAACATATATGTTTAAAATTTTTTTGATTATACCATAGGTGAAGGTAAGGAAATCCTTACAGGTGGTCCTCCTTTTACACCAAATAATAGTGGAAACCCTCACAGGTGGTCTTCCTTTTACACAAAAATAATAGTGGCATTAACCCTCGCAGGCGGTCCTCCTTTTACACCAAATAAAAAGTGCATTATGACCCAGGATAGGTAAGGAGGATCCAATTAAGGATAGTCCCCGCAAGCAGCCAAACACCACAATGTGGAATTCACACAAGATTTGCTTCAAACTCAAATTTTGATTAACATGCCTAGCTGTAAGGCCTTCTGAGTTAGGGCCAATTACATTCAGAAATAGTTCTATAAGATAAACAAGATCCCATCCAACTCTAGCTAGTCTGTAATGCCCTGCCAGGGAACCTAGGAGAAATTAACCTGTAACTTGCAACTATGTTTGGTGAACCATTTTTTTTTTTAATAGTTAACAAAAAAGATACACAATAGTGTGGAAACAATTACCATTTAATCACATTAAACCAACAACCAAAACAGATTACAAATCTTGAGGGTTCCTTGATGTAGAATTACTTAAGAACAAATAAAACAACTAAAGAAAGATAACAAAAGATTCTATAACATAAATGATACAATTACAACTTACATCAATAATACAAACCTCATGGACATCCATGATAACTAATTAACTGACATCCACTGCACATGCCGTAGGGTATGTAATAATAAATCTAACTAGAAAAGAAGTACAATGTCCATATTAGGTATCACATGTGATACTCTAATATAGGACTACATAAATGAAGGTATGATAAGAAACCAATAGTGAAGAATCAATGAACAACCATAAAATAATCCAACTATAGAAGTATCAATAGCACCGACACCAAGATGTCGAATCTCAAATGGTAAAGAATCACTACCACCCGTCTGTGTAGAACCACAAAGGTCTACCCCACCGTGCTGAGGAGATAACCACAAACCCCAATCGGATGACCAAAACCAAACAAGGATAAAACCACCGAGCAAGGAATCTTGAAAGCTCTCTACTCAAGGTATACATCAATAAGGTGAAAGGTGAAACACACTAAACCAGAGGCATAAACAAATACTTAGGAGATGATCTAAGCTACAAGCTTATGGGAGTGTCATCACATGTCTAACTACTTGAGTACCCTGGACTGATCACATAGGACCCCAGACTCTCAAGCGTTGAATTACCCTGGAACTGACCACTCTGGGCCCTGGAACCTCAAAACAATCCATGTGGGATTAGAAAACTCTCTCTTAGATATGAGGAATTCCAATCATAACCAAACTCTAACTTATCTTTTTAAATGATCTATAAAGTTTTAATTACTATGTTATCACTTAATTACTTAACCTACAATAGGTTTCCCAGGTGCTGACCACTTTGGGTCCCAGCCCCTATTGTAAGCCACTACCCTAAGATGCACTTAATCAATCTCCCCTAGGCTCATAATCACATAAACATTCAATGGGTATACTACCAATAATCCTAGATGTAGTTTCACACATAGATCCCCAAATGATTACACAGATACCAAGAATAGATAATATCCAATAAGAGCATATAAGATCGAAGCATAAACAAAATAGGCACACACAATGAACATGATACAGATATACAATCCACTGAAAACATATCCCTGCCTCTGTTTCCCCTAAGCCATCTAATACCCAGTATCATAAGATGCACATGTGTATAGTTCATAAACGATAAACCAACACTCACAATTAAGAAAACTGATCATGAACTTCAAGCAACAAAACATCACAATGATCATGATCCTAACATAATATGGTTCGCATAATATTGATGAAAGAATGACGACATAATGAGCATACTAAAGACATTAATTAAAGAAATATTCCCTAATGACGTTCTAGGAATTCAATAGAAAATTTGCCCAATTTTGGTATAAACATAATCATTTAACAACTAATTGTATATATAGCCAAAGAACGTTTCACTAATTTATTAGCAAAATTAAGTCACCTAATTTAATTTCATCCTAATTAGTGAAATCTTATTATTTATAATAAGACAATTATGATATAACTCAATCATAAACTAAATTAATAAAACAAGAATCAAATTAATTTTATACTAAACTTTAATATAAAATAAATTTTCACATATTAAAATTTAATATAAAGTCAATTATCATAAAATAATATTTAACATCAACTAAATTCAAAATTGTTTATTAAATAAAACTATAAATTAAATTAACTGAAATTAACATATTAAAATCTACATAAATTAATATTATTAATAACAATTTATAAATAAAATAAACTAATTAAAATAATATTAAAATAAACTAATATAAATACAATTAAAAACAAATCATAAAATAAAATCATTTAATATCAACTAACATGCAAAAAAAATTAACTATGGGGGGGGGGACCCTGCGGGCCCCACACCCCAATCCACCTAAGCATTTCCAAACACTTTTCCCAACTCTGCGCAGTTTTTAAAGAAATGAGGGAACACAGGCCCCCGTGTGTAGTAGTGGTACTGCTATGTCAGTACCACTATCGTAGCAGTTGGTACTACCGTAGTAGTGCTCTGCTACGGTGGCAGAGGGGCTATGGGGAGTGGGGATGGTGGTGGCCCTACTTCCCACTAAACTTTACAAATTTTTTAAAAATTTGCTTTATCATTTTTTTTTAATACTAATTTTTATTATAAATAAAACTTTTCAAAAAGCATTGTCAATAATATCAAATTTATTTATTGAATAGATATATATATTTTTAACAGGTTTAACATATATATATTTTTTAAACCCAGGTTCCTATTTTTGGAAGAAAATACAAAATTCAATATTTTGTTTCAAAGGAATCTATTCTTTTTTAAAAGAGTAAAAATACATATATTATTCATACACATTAGATTAATCTTGCACCTAAATTGACCATTTTTATAATGACTGTACTTTTTCTAGCCAACACACATTTTAACCAGAATTGAATATTTTGTACCAAGATTGGGTTTTTTAGCAATTTGATCTATTTTCTCAAGGGAATTAAATTTTTCTACAAGCTCTATAGTTTAACTATACAACAGGATTAATTTATCAATGTGTAGGCAAACCATGAACAATTATTCAACGAAATTTTGCTAGAGTAACACTACAATGCCAAGTAATAATAAAATAGAAAAATTAGCTACACTAGGTTTTCTGAATACCCAGATCTATCAAAAACACAAAAAGGCAAATGAAAGTAGAAATAGAGATAACGGTTAACATTTCATGCCTACCTTAGATCCAATGCCAGAAACATAATTAAATAGAAAACCCTTGTAGATCTGAAAATAGAACTCTCTCCAAAATCAAGCCCAACCTGCAGATTTGAAAGCTATGTTGCAAACAGGTGCCTGATCCAAAAGCACAGAGTAATTCAATTCAACATGCAGCCACAACATTCCACAAATCTTAAAAAATGCCAAACACACAAGCTTCCCCAAAATATTCTCCAAAACCTGTCTCTCTCAAAAATGAATGCAAAAATCTCCTAATAGGAATTCAATTCCCAAATTCAAGCAATCCCAAAAGACAACTCAAAAGCTAACTCAAAGTCAACTCCAAATCAGAAAATGACTCATAAGACAACTCCTGATCCAACTCAAACTCCAAAATTGAAAGTAAATAAAATTAATTAATTAAAAATATCTTTTAAAAGCACAACTCAACTTGACTTTTGAAAACTAGTTATCTTTTTGAAAACAAACACCTTTTTTTCCAATTTGCACATGTTATAATTTAAATTCATTTATTAAATAAATTAAATACTTAATGCATCACAAATTCATGCAATTAATTATTTAACCATTTAATAAAATATGCAAGCATAAATCAAATCATTTTCCAATTAAGCACATGTTAATAATTTAAAACCCAAATTAAATAAATTAAATATTTAATACATCCTAAAGCATGTAATTAAATATTCAATTATTTAATAATACACTCAAGCATAATTAATCCTAATTTTAATTTAATAATCAATTAATTTCAATTAATCAAATAATTGACTTTAGATAATTTTCCAAATTAAACATAGGAATATAATGAAATCATTAAATTCAACTATAATCCTAACATTGATAATCATATAAAATCACCTGAATAATCATGAATCAACTTAATCAAGCATAAAAAATCAAGCAAACTGAAACCATGTACAGACTCAAGAACATGATCCATAAATTCATGCCAACTAGGTGAATTCGGGTAAGGTAGTCAAACAGACACTTGTCCAATCCTAGGACAATTGGGTTTAGGTTAGGGTTTTGGGTCTGTGTATTATCTCCCCTCTTTACCATTGAGATGAATGTTTGTGGGCATGCTCACTCTTGCCAATTTAGGGAAGACGATGCCCTGTACCTGCAAACCTATCATCACAAGACAAAGCATGTACATACAATAATATATAATAGACAATGGTAGGGTACGGTCAAACGTGTGGATCTTGACTATGTGAGTAACTACGCCTCCATCCTCTACCACACAAACATGTCAAATAGATACAGACACATAATCACCATACACATGCAAGTATGTGGTAAGTACATCGTAATCAATATAAAACATATAATCTATCATCATAAAACATCATCATCTAATCTATGCATACACCTGATAAACATATGATAATAATCCATAATCATCATTAATGAAACAATAACCGATCACATGAAAAGTGACCTAAAAGAATTAAGTCATACAACTGAACATAAAGAAAACTAAAAGCAACCTATGGGCAGGTACTACATAGTCCAACTCTAAAACAAATCAGCAACTGAAGGAAACCCTAAGCTGATAGATCTGAACTTGAGCTTGCAAGACTCCAAGCAATCTCCTTGTCTCCAAGCAAACAACCAATATCTCTTCTATTAAAAACTATCAGAAATCAATCTGATCTTCAATATCTCATAGGATCCAAGTCTTAACCAGATCTTATCTCCTATCTGATGTCCTCTAATCTACCTAAACAACTACCCCAAACACTCCTTAGATACTAATCTTCATCCACAAGTCAGTTGGTTAACACAATTAACTCCTAAGCCAAGTCAGCTCCTATTACAAACAAATATTAAATGCAATAAAAGTTGGCTCTCAAATAGCCTTACAAACATTTAATTCTCCATGTCAGTCTCTAGATCTACATAGGAGAATATAAAAAAAGCTACCAATAATAAATACACCAAGCTGGCCAACCAAATCACCACGAACTCCAGTCAATAAACCAAAACAACCGAGCACCAGTGAAATAGCCAAGCAAGCCAAGCACACTAAGCAAGCATGTCGACTGAGCACCATAGGCATCACCGAGTACAAGCTCCACTGAGTTCCTTCAATGATTGAGCTTCTTTCAATAATTGAGTACCATAGAACCAAAATAACACACCTCCACATAGATTCCCCGAGTACCCTAGAATGCCCCTGCATCAGACACCCCAAGTTCAAAGAGATGTTCATGTTATCTAAAACTACAACATACAGAAGAATAAACATAAATAGGAAAATATTGCATCTTTAAGGGTCCAATTATTACTACCTTTCAGGTATTTATTAATTTACATTTCATTATTGCATTCATTATTAGATTTATTTTTGTACTCTAAGTGTTGATCACATTTCAAATTTAAAAATTCATAACTGATCATTACATTGTGCATTCAAATTGAATGTAGTATACAAGTGTCTTTTCATATTTCATTATTCATGTCAACCATAGAGTACGTTTGAAGAATTGAAAACATGATAAAAGAATGGAATAGGGGTCCCATGCATTGCCTTGTTGTCAGTATGTTGTCAGCTGGTTGTCTGTTAGGTCCTAGGTCCTCAAGTCTAGGTCTTCATCTGAATTTGGTTGAGGGTTTTCACCTACATGAGAGAAAGAAAATGTTGTTAGATCCTGTTGGATCTAAGCAATGCATGAAACACAAAAAACATACACTAATAACCAAATTTTTAATGTTGCATATCCATCTGGTAAATTCAATGCAATAAGGAAATGTACATCCACACTCACTGAAAGATAGTATTAAAGGGACTTGTTTTCTAAACATGAAACCTTGTACTATTAATGATGATTTTGGTGTATGTTGTTATTTTTATTAACCAAATATCTGAATTAAAGGGACTTAGTGTTTCCAACTCAGAAAACTTTTTCAGAAAATAGAAAATTCTTGTTAGATTAGTGAACATATTAATTTGAATTATGATTCAAAAGTGTCATTTATGACATTTTCATAAACTGAATTGCTTACTATGTTCACTAATTTGACAAGTTCATAATGTTGTTGTTTGAAATGTAAGGAAACTCAGGTGTGAAAATAAATTCCTACACTAATCTCTATAGGAGAGTATTGTGCAAATTCTTATAAATCCTTACAATTTCAGATTCGTTAACTACTTTAACAAAGATATTGCAACCACATACCATACATACAGAAAAATAAAGAATGACACAATGATATACCCTGGGGAAAACCTTTCGGTAAAAAACCCCAGCACTCCAAAACTTGCACAATGTATTATCTTCAACACAAAGATTACAATACACTTGCAATGCAAGTTCTTTTAGGAAATGAGAGACAAAGCCAACAAGACTTAAATTTCTGTTATTTCTCTCCCATAGGAGCAACATCATATATATAGACTCCTCTGGACCCAAAAATAGGCACAACCACCAAGATCCATGCACAAAGCCACATGTACACAGTTGTTACATGCAATCCCAAGAATAGGTGTCCATCCCTAGAGTAGACTATGACAGCTTGTCATAGAATCTGCCAAAAATAACGGTCACAAGAGAAGTGTAAGAGAATCTGTCATACCAACCTATTTTTGGCATATTCTCTTACACACACCAACCACTTCTTCTTGGGCACCCAAAATAGGCCCAAGTCATAAGATGCTCTTACACCTGTCATAGCACATTCCTTAAATAGTTCTTACACATCATAGGAATCCGTCATGACCATTTCAGTCATGATCTCCTTACACACAAGATGCTGACACATCAAGTGGAGTGACACATCAACATGCCAACTAGACATGTACACTCACACTTAATTACATTATTTGCAAAAAAAATACATTTACAAAACAAATAATAAGAATAGGAATTATCCAAGGTTGAGACACCTTATTCCTAACATGAAAAGCTTAACAAAATATTTTGCAATGTTTCAAGCTGACTGGTTTCAACTTCATAGTCAGAAAAGGAAGATGCAGAACAAAGCTGAAGTATCAAAGCAAAGTGCCAGAAGTTTCAAAAAGTCATGGTCAAATGCTAAGATATAGTTACATAATCACTGGTATTGCACATCTTTGCTGAAATCAAGGTACAAATTCAATAAATGCATTGTTGTTGCTGATTAAAAATGAGGAATGCTACAGAAATGAATTTTTAAAGTTACAAAATGTTTTTAGTTTGTATTTAGTGGATGTCACAAGCCTGTGCTCGAACTTCATTGAATAGAATTTTGATTTTTTTTGGATGTCACGAGCCCATGCTTGAACTCCATTAATAGTAAACAAACATTTTAATGTTTTGCATTTCTTATATTAAAGTTCAGATTCAACATCAAAAAGAGAACGATGTTTAAGCATGGTAATTTACCAGTGTGTCTAAGAATGTTCTCTATTTTCAGTGTTGAATACAATTCAAAGTAACTTTTCTTATTCATCAATGATATTGAAGAAAATAAAATGACAACTGCATTACAATAATAGTGATTGTACCAATATTAATGTGAGTTTTGCAGACTAGGCTTTATCTGTAGAGCAATGGTGATTGTGTTAATCAGAGGAGAAGATAACAGTGGATATGCTAAAAGGGTATCAAATCAGTGGGTTTTTTAACTTGGAATGATTATTGGAGCTTTAGGTACTTGTATATTTGTTTGATACAAAAGGGTTCAATGATGTTTTGGATTTCTTGAAAATAAATAAAAATGACTGGTAATATCACAATGACTATGTTTTGAAAGGACATGTATCACTAAGCTTTTTGAAGCTTGTTATTCATTTAGGGAGATAGAACAAAAATAATGAAATAGTACAAAAATAGTAAGCACTTATATGCAGTATAATCAAGCTGTTTGTTCATGTTTACATCTACTCAAGCTTACAAGAAGCTATGGCTGAATAACAAAGTGGGTTCCTATTTATGTGTCAACAAAACATCATTTGTATATGGAGTCAAAAGAAAGGAAAAATAGAGATATAGAGATGTATACAAGCTACCGACAAATAATACCAAATAAATGAGGAGTGAAATTGAACTTATCTGTATGTGTTGAGGAAATGACTTGTGTCTAATGATTATCTTTCAGTCATAGCATCAATCAGCTCGGTAGGGCTAAAGGTTATGACTGAAAGATTTCATTGCTTAAGACTTGATACATTTTTCTCACCTTTTAGTCACAGCTTCGACTTTTCTGAGTGGACTATAGGGAACCCACAAATGGTGGTATGCTGTCAGATAAAAGAAAAAACCACATTTAAAATGGAAAAGTGAACAAGCTGTATGAACCCATTTGATTTATCGAGATTTCAAGCTTACCAGTTAATCATGTATTCATCCACAGTTGAAACTCGACAGTTAAATTTTCAGGCAGCTCGGTAAGAGTCTCAAGCTGTGACTGAGAGATGTCTTAGCTAGGACCGAGTCCCATATCTTAGGCATAGCTTGAGCCTTGCTAAGATAAATGAAGGGGATCCATAATTTGTGGTGCCCTGTCAAAGTTACAAAAACCCACATCAAAAGTGGTGTAAGAAACAAATTTCATGCTAAAAATCTTCCAGGCAAGAAAATTGAGGCTTACCAGTTGAAGCTGAGACTAAAGAGGAAGGAAATCAAAGTTGAGTTCATGTTCATGCTCACAATGATAGTTCAAGTTCAAAGTCAAGAAGGCTGAGCTCATAGTAAAAACCCACAAGCCGAAACTCATGCATCAGTCTCAACTTTTCACATACAGTGATGTTTGAAGATACAATCACCAAAGCCGTGACTGATAATAGAGAGGAGCTCAAAGTTGAGTCATGGTTTTGGTAGCACTTCAAGCTAAAGTCTCAAGACTCATAGCCCGAGAGCTACTCATTCACAACAGCAAGACAAAAGGAGAACCGAGATCAATCATCAGTTACAAAATGCAAAGAAAGCATACATCAGTCACTTTTCAAATGGATACACAATCACATATCTATTTGAGGCCATAAAAAGTAGTAGATTGAGAGTGTTACTCACAGACTGTGAGTTTCATTTTCATAGATCAAGACCAAAGCCGAGTTTCAAGGTTCATGTTGAAGCTACAATCATATGCTGATAAGAGAAAAGAAAATGAATCTCCAGATCATAGATAAGAACCTGGGATTTCATGAAGACAAACTCTTAGTCTAGATCCTATGCTAGGGAATGCACCATCAAAGATAGAGAGCTTCATCATAGTCAAACCTGAGCATGATTAAAAATTTTCCAGTATTTTCCTGATGTTAGGGTTTCATCTCTTCCTATTTCTTCTTAGGAAAGCTAAAACACCAAGTTTGAGATTGACAGATTGTTTATGAGTTTTGGAGTCTGCAACAAGTTACATTGAATTACATTAATGTAGATGTCCAATCCTATAGGCCTTGAGATTGTTGATAGTGCCACCTCACTACCCATATCCACATTGTAAGCAAGTGGGAAGAGTGGTCATGTCGACCCTCTACACTTAGATTTTTTTAAAAAAACTTAGGAATTCATTTCTTTAGTTAGGGTAGTTTAGGTTTTGTTAATTTTTGTATTTATTTCAAAATTTAATAAAGTAAATATTGGTTAAGCAATGTAAAAAGGATTTCTATCCTTTATTAAAGCCAATATTTAGGGCACTAATTAGGGAGTCTTCATAGGCTAAGTTCTTGGCACATGTTTTGGCCAAATTGATTTTCATGATCAGTGTGGGGGGTTGCAAGTTTTGGAGAGAGGGCATATAGTGAACTTATTGTTCCTAGATGCTTTTGGAGACCATTTTTGTAACCACATTGTCAGATTTTGAGGAGAATAAAGTAGATGTTTCATTGGCCCATATAATTGGAGTTTTGATTTCATAATCTTGTTTTCATCTTTTCTTGCTAGTGTTTATTCTATTGTTATCCAAGAGAAGTGAGTGTATCAATATTCCTTCCCAAGGTGAGAAATAACTCAAACCTCCTAAGGAATATGTATGTCTATTAATTGGTTAAGTTATTTGTGATTTAATCCTAATAGAAAGATCTTTTAGACTATATGTTGGACAGTGATTTAAGGTATTAAAGCTTTTAGTATAACTTCTAATCAAAATATGAATCCATTTTTGGTGTATCAACCCTATCTTTTTTAGTTTTAAAGTTTCCTTCTTCCCTTTTCCCACTAAGTTACAAATCAGGAGGTGATATCCCATATCAGATAGGAATCGACTTAGAATCTAGAGACTCCTCCTCATGTAGAGTCCACCCACAACTCGAGGAGGTTTCAATTTTTAGGATAGAGATACTGTGTAGCTCCAATGCTTGAGTTGGGGTGGTAATTCTAAACCTAAACAATTTTTGGCATGCTCGGTGGGACACAAATGATACATGAGTCCAATCCAAACAAGGAGTGTTAAAGAATTTGAGTATTTGAAGTTGTTTTTCACTAGGAGAGGTAGATCTATCCAAAGAGAGCCAAGAGGTTCTAAAGAGATTTATGTTCAGCATGCTCAAAGAGGAAGAAGACTTAGGAGACCAAGGAAGTTAAGATCTAAGATAAGTTTAGCTCCTCCCTCTTACCACACTGAATTTCCTGATTTAGAGCAGGAGACTTTTGAAGATCTTGGAGTTTCTCAAAGCAAAGCTATTTCTCAACAACCACCACTGGTAAATCAATCTCTGCCAGCGAATTCTAATACAACACTTCAAGCAATGGAAAGAAATCTATCATTTGTGACTTTTGATCAAGGTAGTCCTTCGAGGATTGCAAATCATAATAAAATTCCATTGGCTTCTCTAAAAGGCTTGCCATCATTCATTGGAGAAGGATAAGTAACGACCATAGAACACATCAGAGATGTTGCATCTCTTTGCAATGTTCATCATGTCATGGAGGAGGATGTAGATTTGAAGCTATTGGCTGCATCTCTGAAGGGTAAAGCTCTTGATTGGTTCCAGACCCTTCTAGTGGATTCTATTGATACTTGGGATCTTTTGGGAGAAAGGCTTTCTAAATTATTTGAAGACAAGTCTGGTAACTTGTCTTTGGTGGAGCAATTAGCTACTATCAAGAGGGCCCCACAAGAGGAAATGAGTGATTTCAATCTCTGTTTCCAAAAGACTTGGAACAAGATTGCTGTTATGGTAAGGCCTTCATCTGAATATGCTTTCTTGTATTATTTGAAGAGTTTGAATAGTGATATCTCTATTATGATTCAATCTATGGGGGGAGTTTCTTTACCCCAAGCTTTTGATATTTCTATTAGAGCAGAAAATAGTCTTATCCAGGTAGGAAAGATAGCTCCTAGGCCACCTATGCCCTTCTTTCCTAACATTTAGTCTAATATGCCATTGGTTGTCCCACCCTTATCTACTATCCCATCATTTAAAGCCCTAGAGGTGGTACCTACTGTAGTACCTCCATATTTTTGCTTTCAATTTTATCAGTGTCATACTCTTTTAGGCCACATTGCGTGTGTGCATTTATGGATATTATTTCAGTGATTGTGGATTCATCTGGATTATGTTTATGCTATGATGTTATGTAATTTCATATTTAGATGATTATGTTATTATGATGTGATGTTTCATATTTCAGTTGGTTTATTATATACTTACCCCATACTAGCATGTGTATGGTGTTCATATGTATGTATCTGTATTATGTGTCTTTATGGTAGAGGGCGGAGGCGTAGTTACTCGCTTTGTCAAGATCCACATGACTGATTGTACCCTATCATTATTTGTTATATGTTACATGTACATGCTTTGTTTGGTGATGACAGGGTTGCAGGTACAGGGTATCGTCTTCCTTGAATTGGCAGGAGTGAGCGTGCCCACATACATTCATCTCATGGTAAAGAGGGGAGATAGTATTCAGACCCAAAATCCAATCCTTAGCCTATTTATCCTAATTGTTGGATAAAGTATCATTTGACTACCTTGCCCGAGTTTGGTCAGGTTGACCTAATTCATGGATCCCATCTTGTGAGATTGTATGATGCATGAATGTTCCTGAAATATTGCTTTGATTTAATTATTTTGCTATGGTTATTTTAATTAATTATATAGTGGGAAAATAATGATTAAAGTATTTCTTATGTTGAATAATTATTAATTAATTAAAAATCAAATATGAGAATATTTGAATTTAATTAATTAATTGTGCTAAATTTTGATTTAATACATTTTTATTAAATTGTTGAAGAATTAGTGCATGTTTTAATTGTGTTATAAATTATTAAATAATTTAAATGTGAAATTTTATTTTGCATGTGCTTTATTTATTTATTTATGTGAAATTGGATTTCATAAGATAACTTGTAAATAGAGTTCCATGTGAGATGTGCATGATTAATATATTTTATAATTAAATATTGGGTATTTTTCCTCAACTCAAGAAGAGGAGTTTGAATAGGAGTTGTCTGGTGACTCATTAGGGTTTTGCATGATAGGTGGGTTTGATTTTCTATTTGGGAAAAATTTGCATTCATTTTGCATAACCAGGTTTTGTTGGAATTTTCAATTTTGGGGTGAGGAAGCATTTTTGGAATATTTTGTGCTTTCTTGTGTTCTTGAGAATTTGGTGTGAGAATTTTTCTGGGTGAAGTGTGTGTGCATCTGGAATTGGAATTCTACAAGCTGTGATTCAGAGTTGCAGGATTGAGCTCTACATTTTCAGATTTGGGAGATTCAACATTCTACATGCAATTCCATCTCAGTTTCTTGCATTGGATTGAGGTAGGGGATTGATTTAATCTTTCTGTAATTTTATTTATAAAATTTTCATTATATAGTTGTGCTTGATTTGATTTGAGGATGCAAATCTATTTTTTTAATTATAATTCATTTTGGGTATTATGAAACCCTTTGTTTGATGCTATTGATTTTATATTGTGACTTGGCATAGTAATGTTATGCTGCTGAAATTTTTGAGAAAAATTCATCCTAGGGCATTTAGAAAATAAAAATTTAAATCTCTATAGTAAGTTCTATAGTATGAATGATTTGATTAAATGGGTTGTTCTCAAAAATTCATTTAGAGTTGAAAAAATTCATGCTGTGTAAAAATCCCATTCTCTGTTAAAATACACAGTAAAAAAATAAATATACCAGTTAAGACAAAATTAACTTTCCTTGTTTTTAATTGGTAGAATGTCTATTCAAAATGTGAAGAGAAAACACTGTTTAGAAGAAAGAATAAAATATGCTGTTAAATTTGGTCTTCATATTTCCAATTCTGGAAATAAAAAAAATAGTCTGTCATTTTCGTTTTCAGAAATATCAGACTTGTCAAATCAACAATTCTTTTTGTTAAATATAATATATAGTTATTATTTTATTAAATGAAATGTAATGTTTTTTTTTTAAAGAAAAAAAAAATATAAATTTGCATGTTTTATGTCAATGCATTGTTTTTGGTTTTTTTTTAAAAAAATTGTTTTAATTTTTTTTTTTAAAAGTGCAAAGCACTTTAACTTGCCACACAGGGTACCTGCGCTGGCAGGGTACCTGCACTGGCAGGGTACCTGCGCAGGTAGGGTACCTGCGCACATAGGTACACTGTGCACGCGCAGTACTTGTAGGCACAGGTACACTGCGCGTGGACAAGTGGCTTGGGGGGGGTGCGGTGGGGCCCCCACCTTTATTTGTTTGATATGTATTTTTATTTTTTTTTGATTTGTTAATTTGTATTTTATAAAATATATTTTAGAAAAGTTTTATTTTATAAAATATATTTTATAAAAGTTTTATTTTATAAATATGTTTTATTAAAAAAATTTTTGTTTAATTTTTATTTTAATATATATTATGATATTAATTTGTTAATAACAAATTTATTAATTAATTTATTTTTTACTTTGTTAATAATGAATTTATTATATTAGTTTAATAAATTTTATTAACAAATTTTATTTTGTGAGAGCTAAACTTTGAGGTTTAATAGTATTCTATAATTTAACTTATTTGTTATTTATTTAATAAATATTGTCTTATTGGAAGATATACCTTGTGTTCTTTGGACAGTTAATTAGGCTTAGTCAATTAAATAAATTTTGACTGTCTATTCATAATTAGTTTAAATGTAAAGAATATTACGTGTTGTTTTATTATGGTCAAATTAGATTTTTACTCAATGATGTAAACGCATGATTTATCTTCTCATTTATCATGTATTATTTTCTACTGTAATTGGCTGTTTTCCACAGTATGACTTTTATCTTTCCTGTATGTTTGGGTTATCAGTATTATGGGATCTAGATGACCTAGGAGAGACAGAGGCTTGGGAATTATCTATTATTCAAACTGGTTATCATGTTTGGTGTGAGTGTGATCTATTTTGTTCCAGATGGCCTTATAGGTTCTTGTTGTTTTATGAGACTCAGTGATTAGGATTATGTAGTCAATCCCGGTTTCTGTGACGATTCTGGATGTGTGACTATTTTTTTTTTTATCTGAGTCTAGATCTAGGAGAGATCTTTGAGTCTAGGGTAGTTTACCTAGATATGTGTTAGGAGGTGGCTTGCAATAAGCACCGGGGCCCACAAGTGGCTGCTGTTGACCACTTATTGTAAGTTATTGTAAACAAGTGATAACCTAATTATATTAAGGGAAACAAATGAACCTAATAAGATAGTTTTCCTCTCCCATGCTTGAGTGCTAGTATAGACTGAGATGAGGATGAGATGATGCTTGCCACCTATTGGGGTGCATGTTCTGGCATAGTTAATGGCTTCGTCAGTATGAGAAGTCATTGATTCCGTGTATAGTCACTTGAGTTTTGGAATCCAGAGTGATTACCAGGATGAGACTCAAGGGTTAGATGTAAATGATGACACCTACCTACACATAGTCTAGTTATCCTACATGGTCGGTTGCCTCTGGATTAGTGAGTCATACCTTTCACTACTTTTGTTGACCTTGAGTTAGTAAGCTATCAGGAATCCTTTCCTAGTGGTGTTTCCTGTATGGACTTGATTATCCATTTGGGGTCTGATGTTATCTCCTCAGCACGGTGGGGTAGACCTTTGTGGTTCTACACAGATGTGTGGTAGTGTTTCTTTACCATTTGAGATTCGACATCCTGGTACTAGTGCTTGATAGTGTCCTTCCAGTTGGATTCCTTATGTTACTTCTTCATTGATGTTCTTATGTACTTATTCTTTATTGTAAATCTTGTATCAGAGTATCGCATGTGATACCTAATCTGGATAATTGTAATTTAAATTGTTTGAATGATTAATGCATACCCTGCGACATGTGCAGTGGATGTACATTTATTAGAATTAATGATTGAACAAGGAATGTAAACAATACGATGTAATGGTTGTATTTATTTTATGGAATCATTTGTTGATGTTATTTGTTATGTTATGTTAGTAAGTAATACTACATCATGGGACCCATTAGAGTTGTAACCTGTGTTTACAATGTGTGTTATGTGAGATAATGGTTATTGCTTCATGTGATTGTATATCTTGAATGTTAACTTTAGAAAAAAAAATTGTTCACCAAACTTAGTATCATGTTTTAGGTTAGTTTCTTTTGGGTTCCCTGGTGGGGCGTTACACGTACTACCCCTCTGAATGAATTGCAAAGTATTAAGGATAGCTAGCAAAAGATAGTGAGTTTGTTGCAATCTTTTGGCAATGATTTAGTGACCCTTAAGAGGAATCAAGCACAAACAAACCCTATTGCTCAAAACCAGTTTGTTGGTTCCTCATCCCAATATCCTAATCATCCCAATTATTAGGAAAATAGGTAGCAATTCCAAGGTAACAATAATGAAAATATAGAGAATTGGAATCAGAGGCCTAATAAGCCATACAATCCCACACCTCTCAATACTGTTAGGGATATGGTTCCTAGTCAGAATAACATTGCTACTGACTATTTTTTTTCCATGCAATCAAGGTCATGATCAATCAACATGTTCTAATGGGGTTCTCAACCAAGATCTTATGGCATAAAGTGTAATGATTTCACAATAGAATGTGCCTATTGAGGAGGTACAACAACAATCAGATCAGAGTGTTACAGACACTGGTTTCTTAAATTGGAAAGAGGAGGAGTTTTGTGGGCTAACTGATGATTCACCAATTTCAAAAAATACCAGAGCCAAAAAGAGAGCTCTTGAGTCAGATCAATCAGCTGGTAATGTACCCTCTTCACCAATTTCAATTCTAAAGAGTCCATCTACTTCTTCTAGTAAGGATCAAAATAAAAAGAGTGTTGATCAAGGTTATCCTAGATCTACACAAAAGGTACAATTTGTTATTCCATACAATATTGTCAATACTATGAAAAAAATGAGTGTAACCTTGTCTGCATGGGAAACTTTAGCTATTCCAGGATAGATTGAAATTTTAAAGGAAGAGTTGTCCAAGTTGATAGCCAGCTCACAACAAGATGTACAACAACCTCCTATAATGGTTATGACTAATTCTGAGCCCCCTAAAGCTAAAGAAAAGACACCTAGAGAAGAGAAGAAGCCTACTAAAGTTTAGCAACCAATAGTACAAGAAGTTAAAAAGATTGTAGATTTGAAGCAATTAGCAGTGACAGTTGACAAAAAACTAAAAAATCTTAAAAAGACATCAGAAAAGGAAGGTAAGAAACTTGAAAATAATAAGCCTCCTCCTTTTTATATCTCATTGATTATTCGAAATAAATTAGTGCATAATTGTATGGTAGACAGTGGTGCAACCATCACTATCATGCCTAAGAAAATATCAAATTTGTTGAATTTAAAGTATGAACCTCTTGAAAAAGGAGTGGTCCAACTTGATAGAACTTCAGTCAAGACCTTAGGGGTCATTAAAAATGCAAGTTTGACCTTACACTCATGTCCAAATTTCTCAATTCCTCAAGATATTATGTCATAGATTTTCCAACATATTTTTCTATGTACTTGTCCAGAGACTTTACAACCAAAATAGATGGTTATTTTTCATCATATTGATCTCATTTGTATTTCAGAACTAGATATGGTACTAAGGTAGCCATAAAATTAGAATTGTTGGCCAATGATCACATAGAGCCTTACAATCCCAACCCTATTAATGAAAGTTGTGTGATTATGGATCCAGATGAAATTGAAGATTATTCAGTTTATAACACACAAAATGAAGCATATCCTGATATTGTTTTAGATGAATGGGCCCCCAGAAATGATCAGAATGATGATATGCTTGATGCTGGTTTTGGAAACTACATGATTTTAGAGTCTGATGTAGTTTTGCCTAATTTGATAAAAGATCCAGATTCTAAATTTGAATTATCTAACCAGCTATGGGATTTGTATTTTGATGGATCAAGGAATAAAGATGGCATTGGTGTAGGGGTTATGTTAGTTTGACTTGATGGTGATAAGTTTTATGCTGCATAAAAGTTATCTTTTCCATGTTCTAACATTGTGGTTGAATATGAAAGTCTGATTTAGGGATTAGAGTGGGCAAGAAAAAGAGTAATTAAATGTTTGAGGACATTTGGAGATAGTGAATTGATAGTAAAATAGGTGAGAGGTATCAATACTGTTAAAAATGATCTTTTGATGAATAGTGCCTTCTCTATTAATAAAATATTAAAGTTACATATTCACAAAAAAGGGGCCAAGGGACATAGAAATGATCTTTTAAAAATGTATAAATCCAGAGTATCTGATATTCTAGATGATTTTGATGCATTTAACCTCATTTCAATTCCTAGAAAGAGAAATCAGCATGTTGATAGATTGACTAGTATTGGTGCACATGTTTCACTTACAGAAAATAAAGGACATATTTTAGATCAATCACATGTCAAGATTTTTGTTAGGCCATCTATCCCAGATAATGATATAAATTAGCAAGTTTTCAATATTGATGAACATATTCTAAGTTTTATGACGAAAATAGATGGTTTCTCAGCTTCCAAAAATGACAAACATAATTAGAAAATGGAAGATCAAATCCTTCAGTTGAAGACCATAAGCTTCCAAAAGGATTGGTCAGCTTGGAATCAACTCTTAACTTTGATGATCAATTCAGGAAGGGTAAAACTAGCTTGTTGATCAAAGAAGATCACTATGAAGAAGTGGAGATATTCAAAGATAAATACTTGAAGGTTGGTAAAATTAATTCTCCTGAAGAAAAATAAATTTTTATTGATCTTTTTAGAGAATATAGTGATGTTTTTGCTTGGGATTACACTGATTTGAAAGGATTTGATCCTCAATTAACCCAACATACCATATAATTATAACCAAATGGTAGGCCAATCAGAAAAAGGCAAAGGCCCATAAACCCCAAGTTAGAGCCTTTAATGTTGAAAGAGTTGAGAAAACTCCTGGATGGTGGTATTATATTTCTAATCAAGCACACATCCTGGGTTTCCAACTTAGTTCTAGTAAGGAAAAAGAATGTAGAGATAAGACTTTGTGTAGACTTTAAAGACCTTAATAGGGAATCTCTGAAAGATAGACATCCTCTTCCTTCCATGGAACAAATTTTAGAATATGTTTTAGGTTCTGAGAGATTCTCACTCCTAGATGGGTATTAGAGTTACAACCAGATTTTAGTTAAAGAATCTAATCAGTTTAAAACATATTTTACAACTAAATGGGGTACAATGGCTTACAAAAGAATGGCATTTGGGTTATCAAATGTAGGGGCTACTTTTTAGAAAGCAATGGACATGACTTTCAAGAATTTGATGTATAAGTTTGTTCTAGTATACATAGATGATGTTACAATTTATAGGAAAGTTGCAAACCAACACATAGATCATTTAAGACAAATTTTGCAGAGATGTAGAGAGTTTGGAATCTCTCTTAATCCAAAGAAATCTATTTTTGTAGTTCATGAGGGTAAACTTTTAGGATACCAAGTGTCTAAAGAAGGTACAACTATTGATCCTAAAAGAATTCAAGCAATTCTAGAACTTGCATTACCTAAACACAAGAAAGGATTGTAGAGTTTTATTGTGAGAATAAATTTTGTTAGACACTTTATCCCTGATATTGCAAACTTGTTAAAACCTTTGACTGCTATGCTAAAGAAGGATGTATCTTTCAACTGGACTGATGAGGGAAAGAAGAGTTTTGAACAGATAAAATAGGCTTTATCATCAGCCCCTACTCTAGTTAATCTTGATTTTACTAAAGACTTTATTTTATATGCTTATGGTGGTTCTAACACTATTTCAGCAATGCTGGTTCAAAAGAATGAAGAAAAATAGGAGCAACCAGTTGCATTTTTTAGAAAAAGTATGGATGATTATGAGAAAAGATACACTTTTGTTGAGAAACATGTGCTAGCTGTTATTAAAGCTTTAAAGAAGCTTAAGCATTTGGTTGCCAGAAATAAAGTACATCTGATGATTGCACATCCTAGTATTAAAGAGTTCTTGTTGAATAAAGATGTTAATGAAAAAAGAGTAGGTTGGATAACAAGGGTTATGAAATATGATGTACAAATTCATGTGACCAAGTTGGTTAGAGGCAAAGGCCTCTATGCTTAGATGGCTAAAGGAGAAGATAAAGTTGAAGCCATTAAAGAGGCTTCCTTACTCCAAGGTAATGCTATATTATTAAATGATTCTAAATCCTGGTTGTCAGATATGACCATATTTCTACAAATTGGACAATGTCCAAACAATCTTGATAAAGCCAAGAGAAGGTACTAGAGGTTACAATCTATTCCTTATGTTCTTATTGATGATATTATTTATAGGAAATATTTTTATGGTATGCTTCGTAAGTGCATTGATTTAGTTGATCAAGATAGGATTCTATCTGAATTTCATGATGGATCTTGTGGAGGACATTTTAGTCCTAAAACTATAGCTTGGAAAATTCTAAGAGCTAGCTATTACTGGCTAGATTTATTCAAAGATGCCCATTCTTGGGCAAGAAAATGTCAAAAGTGTGCTTTGTTTGCAGGGAAGAAAAAGTTGGTAGCATTTCCATTAAAACCAATTGTTGTGGATCATCCATTTAATAAGTGGGGAGTGGACTTTAGAGGTCCAATAAATCCTAATTCTAGTGCAGGTCATAAATGGATTTTGACTTCTATAGACTATTTTACTAGATTGATTGAGGCCATTTCATTAAAGGAATCTACTGGATCTATTGTGTTAAAGTTATATGATAACATTATAACCAGGTTTGGAGTTCCTCAGTCAATTATTTCAGATAATGCTTTGGCTTTTGTTGGTTCAGCTATAATAGAGTGGGCTGTTAAAAATGACATTTATCTTAATACTTATTCTAACTATTATCCTCAGAGTAATGGTCTTGTAGAGTCTACTAATAAAAACCTAATTAGGATTATCAAAAAGACTTTCCAGGAAAATAAGAGGGATTGGCACTCTAAATTAAAGGCATCCTTATGGCTGGATAAAATCACACCTAAATAGATTATTGGGAACTCACCCTATGTTCTGGTTTATGGTAAAGAGGCCAGATTGCCAATTTCTATAGAATTTCCAGCTTTACAGCTAGCTGATCAAATGTTGTTGTTTGAAGAGGAAGATCCTATTAAGCTGAGGTATGCTAAATTGCTACAGATGGAAGAATAAAGGAAAAAGGCATTGGAAACTATGGAGTTAAGACAAGAACATACTAAAAGGTCTTTTGGTAGGAAAGCTACACTCAGGGATTTCAAAGAAGGTGATCTAGTACTCAAGTGGGATGTGCTAAAGAGCAGACTAGGATAGCATGATAAATTTGACAATTTCTGGTCAGGTCCTTTTGTTATAACAACTTGCAAAGAAAATAATTTTTTTCAGTTGTCCACAACTGATGGAGAAGTTCTACGAATTTCAGTTAATGGAATTCACCTCAAGCTTTTCTTTGAGGGTTAGGTTAGGTCTAGTTATTTTTTTAATAAGTGTTGTCCACGCACTAGGTCTCTAGGTTACATGAGTCTAGATTAGAAGCATTTTCATTTCAATAATGGTTGCATTCATGGTTTCTAGTTTCCTAACTCTATTGCCCAATGATAAGGTTTATAGGTCATGTCTAGTAGGTAGACATTCGACAAAAGTCATGAAAAATGTTATCGAAAACTACAACATACAACAGAATAAACATAAATAGGAAAAGATTACATCTTTAAGGGTCCAATTAATACTACCTTTTAGGTATTTATTAATTTACATTTCATTATTGCATTCATTATCAAATTTCTTTTTGTACTCTAAGTGTTGATCACATTTCAAATTTAAAAATTCATAACTGATCATTACATTGTGCATTCAAACTGAATGTAGTATACAAGTGTCTTTTCATATTTCATAATTCATGTCAACAATAGAGTACATTTGTAGAATTGAAAACATGATAGAAGTATGGAATAGGGGTCCCATGCATTTCCTTGTTGTCAGTATGTTGTTAGCTAGTTGTCTGTCAGGTCCTAGGTCCTCAAGTCTAGGTCTTCATTTGCATTTGGTTTAGGGTTTTTACCTGCATGAGAGAAAGAAAATGTTGTTATATCCTGTTGGATCTAAGCAATGCATGAAACACAAACAACATACACTGATAACCAAATTTTCAATGTTGCATATCTATCTGGTAAATTCAATGCAATAAGGAAATGTACATCCACACTCACTGAAAGATATTATTAAAGGGACTTGTTTTATAAACATGAAACCTTTTACTATTAATGATTATTCTGGTGTATGTTGTTCTTTTTATTAACCATATATCTGAATTAAAGGGACTTAGTATTTCCAATTGAGAAACCTTTTTTAGAAAATAGAAAATTCTTGTTAGATTAGTGAACATATTAATTTGAATTTTGATTCACAAGTGTCATTTATGACATTTTCATAAACTAAATTGCTTACTATGTTCACTAATCTGACAAGTTCATAATGTTGTTGTTTGAAAAGCTTAACAAAATATTTTGCAGTGTTTCAAGGTGACTAGTTTCAACTTCACAATCAGAAAAGGAAGATGCAGAACAAAGCCGAAGTATCAAAGCAAAGTGCCAGAAGTTTCAAACAGTCATGGTCAAATGCTAAGATACAATTACATAATCACTAGTATTTCACATCTTTATTGAAATCAAGGTACAAATTCAATAAATGCATTATTGTTTCTGATTAAAAAAGAGAAATGCTACAGAAATGAATTTTTAAAGTTACAAAATGTTTTCATTTTGTATTTAGTGGATGTCACAAGCCCATGCTAGAACTTCATTGACTAGCATTTGGATATTTTTTGGATGTCATGAGCCCGTGCTCGAACTCCATTGATAGTAAACAAACATTTTAATCTTTTGCATTTCTTAAATTAAAGTTCAGATTCAACATAAAAAAGAGAACAGTGTTTAAGCCTGGTAATTTACTAGTGTGTATAAGAATGTTCTCTGTTTTCAGTGTTGAATACAATTCAAAGTATCTATGCTTATTCAACAATGATGTTGAAGAAAATAACATGACTACTACATTACAAAAATAGTGATTGTACCAATATTAATGTGAGTTTTAAAGACTAGACTTTATCTATAGAGCAATGGTGACTGTGTCAATCAGAAGAGAAGATAACTGTGGATATGCTAAAAGGGTATCAAATCAGTGGGTTTTTTTAACTTGGAATGATTATTGGAGCTATAGGTACCTATATATTTGTTTGATACAAAAGGGTTCAATGATTTTTTGGATTACTTGAAAATAAATAAAAATGACTGGTAATATCACAGTGACTATGTTTTGAAAGGACATGTATCACTGAGCTTTTTGAAGCTTATTATTCATTTAGGGAGACAACAAAAATAATAAAATAGTACAAAAATAGTAAGCACTTATATGCAATACAGTCAAGCTATTTGTTCATGTTTGCATCTACTCAAGCTTACAAGAAGCTGTGGCTGAATAAAAAAGTGGTTTCCTATTTATGTGTCAACAAAACATCATTTGTATATGCTATCAAAAGAAAGGAAAAACAAAGGTATAGAGACGTATACAAGATGCTGACAAACAATACAAAATAAATGAGGAGTGAAATTGAGCTTATCTGTATGTGCTGAGGAAATGACTTGTGTCTAATGATTATCTTTCAGTCATAGTATCGGTCAGCTCGGTAGGGTCGAAGCTTATGATTGAAAGATGTCATTGCTTAAGACTTGATACATTTTTCTCATCTTTCAGTCACAACTTCAACTTTTTTGAGTGGACTATAGGGAACCTACAAATGGTGGTATGCTGTCAGATAAAAGAAAAACCCACATTTAAAATGGAAAAGTGAACAAGTTGTATGAATCCATTTGATTTTCGGAGATTTCAAGCTTACTAGTTAATCATGTATTCATCCACAGTTGAAACTTGACAGCCAAAGTTTCAGGGAGTTCGATAAGAGTCTCAAGCTATGACTGAGAGATGTCTTAGTTGAGGCTAAGTCCCATATCTCAGTCATAGCTCGAGCCTTGCCGAGATAATTGAAGGGGATCCATAATTTTTTGTGCACTGTCAAGGTTACAAAAACCCACATCAAAAGTGGTGTAAGAAACAAATTTCATGCTAAAAATCTTCCAGTCAAGAAAATTGAGGCTTACTAGTTGAAGTCAAGAATAAAGAGGATGGAACTCAAAGCTGAGTTCATGTTCATGCTTGCAATGATAGTTCAAGTTCAAAGTCATGAAGGCCGAGTTCATAGTAAAAACCCACAAGCTGAAACTCATGCATTAGTCTCAGCTTTATACATACAATGATGTTTAAAGCTACAGTCACCAAAGCCGTGACTGATAATAGAGAGGAGCTCGAAGCCGAGTCACAATTTTGGTGGCACTTCAAGTTCAAGTCTCAAGACTAAGAACCTGAGAGCTACTCATTCACAATAACAAGCCAAAAGGAGAATCGAGATCAAGCATTAGTTACAAAACACAAAGCAAGCATACATCAGTCACTTTTCAAATGGATACATAGTCACATATGTATTTGAGGCCATAAAAAGTGGTAGCTTGAGAGTTTTACTCATGGACTGTGAGTTTCATTTTTTTACCTCAAGACCAAAGCCGAGTTTCAAGCTTCATGTTGAAGCTACAATCATATGCCGATAAGAGAAAACAAAATAAATCTCCAGATCACAGATAAGAACCTGGTCTTTCATGAAGATGAACTCTTAGTTCAGATCCAATGCCATGGAATGCACCATCGAAGATAGAGAGCTTCATCACACTCAAACCCGAGCATGATTAAAATTTTTCCAATATTTTCTTGATGTTATGGTTTCATCTCTTCCTATTTCTTCTTAGGAAAGCTAAAACACCAAGTTTGAGATTGACAGATTGTTTATGAGTTTTGGAGTCCGCAACAAGTTACATTGAATTACATTAATGTAGATGTCCAATCCTATAGGCCTTGAGATTGTTGATAGTGCCACCTCACTACCCATATCCACATTGTAAGCAAGTGGGAAGAGTGGTCATGTCGACCCTCTCCACTTAGCATTTTTTTTAAAACTTAGGAATTCATTTCTTAAGTTAGGGTAGTTTAGGTTTTGTTATTTTTTGAATTTATTTCAAAATTTAATAAAGTAAATATTGGTTAAGCAATGTAAAAAGGATTTCTATCCTTTATTAAAGCCAATATTTAGGGCACTAATTAGGGAGTCTTTATAGGCTAAGTTCTTGGCACATGTTTTGGCCAAATTAGGGCAGTTTTTATAGGCTTTCATTTTTGGATTTGAGGCTAGGGCTTTGTATAAAATTGATTTTCATGATCAGTATGGGGGGTTGTGAGTTTTGGAGGGAGGGAATATAGTGAACTTATTGTTCCTAGATGCTTTTGGAGACCATTTTTGTAACCACATTGTCAGATTTTGAGGAGAATAAAGTAGATGTTTCATTGGCCCATATATTTGGAGTTTTGATTTCATAATCCTATTTTCATCTTTTCTTGCTAGTGTTTATTCTATTGTTATCCAAGAGAAGTGAGTGTATCAATATTCCTTCCCAAGGTTAGCAATAACTCAAACCTCGTAAGGAATATGTATATCTATTAATTGGTTAAGTTAGTTGTGATTTAATCCTAATAGAAAGATCTTTTAGCCTATATGTTGGATAGTGATTTAAGGTATTAAAGCTTTTAGTATAAGTTCCAATCAAAATCTGAATCCATTTTTGGTGTATCACCCCTATCTTTTTTAGTTTTAAAGTTTCCTTCTTCCCTTTTCCCACTAAGTTACAAATTAGAATGTGATATCCCATATTAGATAGGAACTGACCTAGAATCCAAAGACTCCTCCTCATTTAGAGTCCACCCACAACTCAAGGAGGTTTCCATTTTTAGGATAGAGATACTATGTAGCTCCAATGCCTTATTTGGGATGGTAATTCTAAACCTAAACAATTCATATGCTAGAAGAACATCTTCTGAGATTCAGCACATAAACCCCGAACTGGTTCTTCACATACAAGTACTCTAACTTTTCAGATTGCATACTCTTCCACTTCTATTTCCTCTATCTTTTCAAGTCTTTCCTTGATAACACATAGGCTTTTTCTACATACTGATCATCCATACCTTCAGGATCCACCAACTCAACTCAGCTACCAATACTCAAGCTTCTCTTACCAAATGTTGTATCCAACAAAGGCATCAGGGAAAACTTCCTGTCATCCTTCTCAATAGTAAACATATTCTTAACACAATCATACATAGCTTTGTAATCATATTTCCAATGTCTACCGAGAAATATATCACAACTATTCATCTCCATAATATCACATAACATAAGATCCTTATCCTGGCCAATCTGAAAATCAACAAAACACTATTCCCTTAATTCCAAAGCATGATCATTTTGTAACCAGCCAATCCAATAAGGATGTGGATGCTTCATTCTATTGAAACCAAGTTTCTAAACCATGTCATCAGCAACAAGGTTATTAGTACTACCACTATCAATAATTACATCACAAAGTTTACCTACAGACTTGCACAGAGTCCTAAACAAGTTACTCCTCTGATAATGTCCCTCCTTTGTATCGAGAAATGTTCTACAAACCAGTAAGTTCTTAGATTCAGGTTCATTCTGAATGTTCTCATTTACCATAGCAGTCTGTTAGTCACCAAGCTTCTTTTGTGTACACTCAAAAGAACAATATCCTTCTTCTCCATAATTATAACAAGTACCCTTAAAGATAACTTTACCTATCTTCTTCTTCAGTTCCATAGGTTTTTGTTCATCTTCGTTAGTCAATTTATCCTTCACCAAGTGATCAATATTTTCCTTCCCTTGGGGATTACTATGTTGTCTCCTTTTCAACTTATCTTCTACCTTCAAAGCATACTGATAAACATCTTCAATAGAATCAATCTTCAACATAGCAAGCTCATCCTAAATATTGAATCTCAAACCATTCACATACCGAGCTACCTTTTCCTTACCAAGTTCTCTGTGTCTAGACCAAATAGTAGGTTTGTAGAACTCATCGGTATAATCTTCAATAATCAAATCTTTCTGCTTCAGATTCTGCAACTTCTTAAACAAGTCAAGCTCATAGTCGGTAGGTTTGAAATTAGCTTTCAATTTAGTCACCATCAACCTCCACCAATTGATCTTCATTTCACCTTCATCTTCTATATCTCTTTGTAATTATTTCCACCAAAGAGCAGCATGTCCTTTCAACTTAGTCTATTCCACTCTTACTCAAAGAGGATCTTCAATTTCTTCAATCTCAAAGAAGTCTTCTAATTCACCAATCCAATCAATCAAATCCTCAGGTTTCAAAGTACCAGAGAAAGTAGAAACTTCTATTCGGTAACTAGTACTTAATCGAGCTCCAGATCTATGTAACCGACTAGTTCTATCTTCACTAGATCTATCCCTCTAGTCATCTCCACTAGAACCAGCAGCTTCAAAGTCTTCAACAGCTTCCTCATAACCATCTTCAATACCAAGATTTTGAGGTACACAAGTAACAACTCTCATGGTCTCGTCGATCATGTCATTCTTCATAAATTCCATCTTAGATCTGAAATTAGATTTCACTATCTCTATAATCTTTGATTCCACAACATCATAGAGATCTACAACTTCTCTAGGGTCCAATCTTCTTAGAGGCATCCTTCAATATTTTTGAAAATCCTAAGCAACAAGTCACCAACAAGGTCCTAGTGCAAAATAGCCTCAATTGGTTTACACACTCAAGATCTTCAAGCTCTGATACCACCTGACACAGGATAGGTAAGGAGGATCCTATTAAGGATAGTCCCCACAAGTAGCCAAACACCACAATGTGGAATACATAGAAGATTTTCTTCAAACTCAAATTTTGATTAACATGCTCAGCTGTAAGGCCTTTTGGGTTAGGGCCAATTACAATCAGAAATAGTTCTATAAGATCAACAAGATCCCATCCAACTCTAGCTAGTCCAGCTTTGAAACAAATTAACAACTAAAGGAAACCCTAAGGTAGATCTAAACTTGAGCTCGCAAGCCTCCAAGCAATCTCCTTGCCTCCAAGAAAACAACCACTAGCTTTGCTATTACAAACTATCAAAAATCAATCTGATCTTCAATATCTTGTAGGATCCAAGTCTTAACCAGATCTAATATCCTATTTGATGTCCTCTAATCTACCTAAACAACTACCCCAAAAACTCCTTCAATACTAATCTTTAGCCACAAGTCAGCTGGATGACTTAATTAACTCCTAAGCCAAGTCGACTCCTGTTACAAACAAATATTAAATGCAATACAAGTCAGCTCTCAAATTTCCTTACAAACATTTAATTCTCCATGTCGGCCTCTAGATCTACATAGGAGAATATAATGAAAGATACCAATAATAAATGCACCAAGTTGGCCAACCAAATCACCAAGAACTCCAGTCGGTAAACTAGAACAACCGAGCACCAGTGATACAACCGAGCAAGCCAAGGACCACTGAGTAAGCATGTTGACCAAGCACCATAGGCATCATTGAGTACAAGTTCCATCGAATTCCTTCAGTGATCGAGATTCCTTCAATAACCAAGACCGTCAATCAAAGCTACAACTGAGTACCATAGAACCAAAACAACACACCTCCATGTAGATTCACTGAGTATGCTAGAATGCCCTTGCATCACATTAACCCTTGCAGGCGGTCCTCCTTTTACACCAAATAACAATGGTAACTCTCACAGGTGGTCCTCCTTTTACACCAAATAATAGTGGCAACCCTCATAGGTGATCCTCCTTTTACACCAAATAATAGTGGCGCAACCCTCGTAGGAGGTCCTCCTTTGTGTGCTCCAAGATTGGTCTAATAATGAAATGAGATATGCAATCCTTTTTTTTAAAAAGTTATGCCTATGCTAGTTGAAATTTTGACCTACACGGTATTGGTTGAAATTTTGACAAATACGGGCATGGATTAAAAAAAATGAAAGTTTTCCTTCTATAATCCAACCAACCTAAACATTTTTATTTGATGGTCGAAAATCTTGGTAAAAAAATAAGGTCAAATGTACTAGTGTTCCAATATGCATAGTATCAAACAAATACACAATTTGTAGCTACTCATAGTAAGGAAAGCAACTAAATTTTTTGGGATAAATTTTTAGTACCGAAGGTGTTCAATAATGCCTTGATGACCTTCATGGTCATCAATTAAAAAATCAAAAAACAAAACACAATAGAAATATATAAACATAAACCATTAGGTGGAACGACATTACCTTGATGATTAATTCTATGATATTCCAACTTCCATAGGCAAGTTGTCATTACTTGTGGCTTTGATGTAGTCTCTTCTTTTCCACCGAAAATATGTTTTTTAGTAGTTTGATACTTATGATTTCTCTGGAGGAAGTGCTTATACTCATCAAACACCTACTTTCCTAAAATGTTTGAATGACAAGATTTCATCTTTGGACCACAAACTAGACATGCAAATTTTCCCTTTGTTTGAAGACCTAGAAGATAATGATACAATTGGATTAAATATGTTAATTTTTATAATTAGAATTATCATGTGCAACTTGAATTCACCATAAAATACCACAAAAATGTGTTAGCCTTGGGGCATCATGTATTGTCCATACAAGAATTGCATGGAATTGAAATTGTCTTTATCCTATTGGTCTAGAGATGTCATACATAGTGACACCATTCCATAACTCCAACAACTCATCGATAAGAGGCTCAATATGTACATTCATATCTTTAACTTGGTACTTACTAGTTGAATGAACATCAACATTACATAATTATTATGACCATTTTGCTACAAGATTTATAATTAGATGCAGATAACTGTTAAATGATAAAATACCTAGAACAATCATTACAAACATAATGTGCTCCCTCTTTATTGACATCCATGGAGGAATGTTATTTTTGAAGACAAAAATAGACCACACAAATTAAATAGATCTCAACTCTCTAAATGGATTGACACCGTCTGCTACCAATGAAAGCTTGAGATTTTGAGGTTCTTCTTTAAAGTGTGTCCACTTTTCCTCAATGTCTATAAATTATGAACCATCCATAGACATACAAATAATGTCATCTTGACTCCTATTGCATGCATTGTAATCCATAAATTATGTCAAGCTACTACACCTGAATAATCTTTGTAAACGTGGAATTTGGGGATGTAATGAAGAAATTTGTGAGGCACCTTTTTTGTTATTTGATTTGGTTGATATCTACTTGTATAACATTCAAGAAATTCTATTGCAAGCTCATGTTCTTTATGATAAATAATATGATCATTAGGACAAGCATCTATTTCTTGATATTCCATTCTAATATCTTTCATAGTGACACATAATTCTCGGTATGAGTGAGGGAGAATATTTGATGGTGGTAACAAAAAATCACCTATCAATCTACAACAAAAAATATAAATTGTTAATATTAACAATATTTATGGTACATGTTTCACCCTTTATTGACTATAATGACATATATGACATACCTCATCATACGTGACATTGTTACATTGGATAAAATATTCATAACCTTCAAGTTCATCAACAATAATACAACAAAGAGAAGAGTTGTTTGGGAGCCTTTGTAAAGGGTTGTGTCTTCCTTATCAAGTAGAGGTATATCATGGATGACATAAACTTCATCCTAATCATCATCATCAGATGCATGAGTACCAAATGTGTCATGGATCAATGTATTAGTACCATCATCTTCAAATGTGTTATCTAGCACATGATCATCATCTTCCATGGGATCATAATCTTCAGCTTCAATTTTCGCACCTCCATGATCCTCCACTTCCAAAACCATATTCTCCATATTTGCACCTCCATGGTCCATACCATATACTACCATGGGGAGGTCGACCTATATAAAAATGATGAACACAAATAAACCATGATCATGATCTCATCATCAAGTGTATTTCATATGTATATTAATTGTTAAAGAAATATAATGAACAACGTACCAATGGATGATAATCAAACCCCCCTTCAATGTGACCATTCTCCCTACAATGTCTCTTAGCTATTTTGATTAGCAGTCTTCTAGTGTTTAATCCCTTACAAATTTTGCAGGTAATATAACATTTTCCATCACTTTTTCTTTTGAAGTTAGACCACAATCGAGCGATTGTCTCCCCATTTTGTCCTTCACTTAGATTATCTGACATGATCCTTCTACATAGGAAAAAAATCAAGCTATGGAAAATTTTGTCTATAACATTCACAAACTAAGAAAAATGATGTCGAAAGTACACAAGTCTTCTTAGACCTAATTATATATAGAAATTGAAAAACACGATAAGAATAGCATTACAAAATATTCTTATTTTGATAAAACAATTAGCTAAAGAAAATAAATTGATCCAAGATATGAAATTAGCTTTGAAATTGATGCTTCCTTTGGTCTTTTCCAAAATCTTATTTCACAATGAAGTTGATGAGAGTTAGTTCTTAATTGAAGAATATAATTTTTTATATATCAACACCTCATTATGTTGGGCACACGATTGCATACTACATGTCTCTTTTATGTAATATGAAAGTGAACCTTCATTATCCTCATTTAGTTGGCCTATCATTATGACATGTGACATGTGTTTCATAAGTGCAATACTATACAATTCTAACCTCCTCTTGAATGGATATTGTGATGCAGAGCCCTCTGGTACACCTCTAAGGAACACTAATTCAACTCAAAGGATTCACAAAAATATGGTACTCCCTTAAGGAATTAGGTTCAAGTCAGAGGCTTCAACAGAGATCCCTGACTTTGGTAACCTAAATAGCTTACTTTTGGACAAGTTCAATTCCTTTGTCCACTTACCATGACTCAACCTTCAATATACTTTGGATTCCAATCACCATTCTTGAACTCTGATTCTTCATCAATATTCTGGGCCAAATCTCTAATCACATAAAATCATAACTATTTCCTGATACTCTTGTGACTATCTACACACAACCCTTATCACCCAATTCTTGACCCTTGTTTGGATCAACTCCCCTGTAATTAGACTCACCCAATACTCTAACAAAATGGGACACCTTTACACTCAACACTGATTCAATTTTGTTCATGAACAACATAACAACTAAACACTATCCCTATGATAGTCACCCTACATAATGATAAGACAATCACTTAACTTGATATAAGAAAGGGTTCCTTATCTTCCCAACTAGTGGAACACCCTTATAACTCTCCTTAATCTTTTCCATACAACCCTAAACTAATCTTATTAACATCCTTAGACTCATTGTCAAGAATGGTCACATGCATCTTTCACTGTCAAATTGTAACGATATTAGTATTCCTGTAGATATACAAAACTACCACCCATGTTGTGGTCTTGTACTCCCTCCATGGTTATTTATTCTCTCAACTCTCCTCTAGGATCTTACTCAACCCTCTCAACACTCCTTAATATCCCTCAAATGATTATATAGAAATTTTTTGTTAGAAATTAAAGTCCACCAAGATAATTGAGAGGGGGAGGGGGGTTGAATCAATTATTTGATAAAAACAACTTTTATTAACCTTATTAAATATGAAACATGTAATCAATATAAACAACAACCACATAAAGATAATAATACACAATGACACCAAATTTTTTAACTAGGGAACTTCTTGATCAGAGAGTAAACCTTGATGGAGATGGTACTCAAAAAAGATTAACTAATATGAAAATTCCTTGTGAGAGGATGAACTCTATAAGGAGTCTTATGAATTACACTTAGTACATATTAGGCCCTGTTAGGAGACTTTGAATCCCTGTGAGAAGATTCTAACCCTGTTAGGAGTTAAGGAAGGCAGAAGGATACACTGTCCAAATAGCTTCAAGGGAAAGATCACTGAACACACTATCCAAATGATCTCTATATTATCTAAACAAAATAATACCAATAATTAATTATCTCAATAGATTCTCTTCTCTCCTCTAATTGTGCCAAAACTACACCAAATGCTTCACCATATCTCACTACAAGATCTTCTCACTTCACATCATATATCAATTATTGTTTCACCTTCGCATCAGATACTTCTCATATTATCCACACTATATATCAATTAAGGAAAAAAAACCTTCGTTTATACTATGCACAACATTTCATAATTGAGTCGGCTAATTAGGCATAACCAATTACAAAATATAAAACTTTATACGTTACATAATATTTCCATAATCACATAAAACTGTCAACTCAAAAACTTAATAAATCTTGACACGTGAAACCTCTGACTATGTTGACTCATCTAGGTTACCTCTAAAATGTCTTCAACCTCTGTATAACTTCACATGTCTAGATTCTATCCCTGTTAGGAGATATAATCCGATTATTACAAACTGCTTCTCAAGAACACTAATAGAATACAATCTCCACTATATTACCCATAACTGACACAAATAATTTAATTTCCATATGCTCTCTTAACCATGATATTAAGACACCATAGGGAACATGTCCTCAAATCCACATAACCTTATCTAAAATTCTCCATGTACGTTAATTCAAACTCTATCTACTTCTCTTCTAATCTCTAGTATAATCACTGCATTGACATCAATGAAAAACATAGTCATGAATGCAATATGCAACTACTATAGAACTAATAGAATAATCCTCCATAGGAAATTTTTAGAATTCATTCTAACAAGCTCCCCCATTGGCATTGATGGCAACATAGATGAAAAACATCCAAGTTTCATGAATACCAAAGTGAAACTTTTCTATTTTGCATTATCTTTTCAAATCCTCTTCATCAATCATCAAGTGTTTTTCATGTATCTATCCTTCTCCTCCATTGACATCAATGACAAAGTAAACATCACTATGTCAATCCAATACAAGATCGAATGTCCAAAGAAATAGTTTGAAGATACCTTTTACCAAAGAGTCCTTCACAACTCAACTAAAAAATGTAGATACTCCCCCATAGAGGAAGAATCAACATACAGTCTAGAAAGATAGTGCTCTTTACCATTGGAATGATGCAACTTTTGCATCATTACTCAAAATTAGGCTAGGGCATAATGCCAAGCATACCTCTCAAATACTCAAATGTATCTTTAGGTAAGGGATTTGTAAATATATCTACAATTTGATCCTTTTTACTAATATACTCAAGTCTGAATTCTTTCTTTGCAACTTTCTCTTTTACAACATGATAATTGTGTTAGGAATAGTCCCAAGAGATAACTGAGAGGGGGGGTGAATTAGTTATCTACAAGTTTCAATTCTTTATCCAATTAAGTATACTTAAACATTAAGAATAAACACAATGAAAGAACACTTGAACACAACACTAATATTTTTATTATGGGGAAACCCAAATAGGTAAAAACCCTGGTGGGAATTGACACCCACTAATATACTGCACTAGTGTATAATGATCCTTGTTAGAAGATCTTAAAACCTTGTTAGGAGTTGATCTTTACAATGCAATAAGTACAATGACCTAGTCAAAGGTTAGACCCTGTTAGTGTGTGTGTGAATTTTGTACCTAGCTGTAGACACAACACTTCAATAAAACATTAGAGGTTAGCAAAAACCAAAATCTGCAAGTAATTGAAACTATGCTAACCAGGTGATTTACTGCCTTCTAGTAGGTGCGAGTATGATCTCAGATTGGAATCGAGATTAGTGACAATGCAACACCTAAAAAAAGGATTTGAATGCAAAGAATTGAGAAACTATATGAATGTAGATTAAGCTATATTTTTGTATTTTCTATGCAATAAGAATGAGAAACTAATATGAATCTATTCTATATGAAAACTAATATGATATGCAATTAATCTAAGAATTGATATGCTAAATGATATGAATGCTCAAAAATAATGAAAATCTCACAACATCTTTGATTTGCAAAGATGGATTCTTCGATCACCAATTCGCCAGCGTGAGGATACAATTTCATGGATTGATTGTGAAGAGCCAAGCCTTGATTTTATAGAAATCTAGGGCTTTGAGGATGCAAGAGAAAAGCCATAAATCACTCTTGATAAACTCAGGTTGATTTTTGAGTTATCAGGAAATCAGAGATAATTAACTCACAAAAATCATGCAAAAGTAGAGTTTCACTCAAAATAGAGTTTTGATCAAATTTCAACTCATCATTAGATGTTGAGTTTTAATTTTAAAATTGATTGTTAATTTCTAGTTGCCTGCTTTTTTGATTGTGCATGATTTAATTATAAATTAATTTTAAAAATAAAGTGATTTATTCTCAACTTAACTGATTTTGTTGATTTATGGGTTAATCAATTATTAAATCAAACTTTTATTCAAAAACTATATTATTAAAAATTGACAATTGACTTTAATTAATTAAATAAGAATTTAATCAATTAGTCATGAGATTTTAGATTTATTGTCAAAATAAAACAATACAATTTAGGAATAATTTAATTAAATTCAATTAAATAATTAAGTGGCAGTATTAAATCTAATCAATTAAATATTCAGAATAATCAATTAATCAAACTTTAGGATAAATATGATTTATCACCAAATAATCATTAAATTAAAGATAATTAGGATAAATAGGAATATTGCTAGGAATATTCCTCGATGCAAAATTTAAGATAAAATCAATTAAATTCAATAATGTGTAGATGTGCCTTAGGTTAGGACTTTGATGTTGATTTCATTCAAATTGTTGATGTAGGAGGTTAATGAACCTATAGCCCATTTTTGGGGTATTACAGTTAGGAGTCTTTTATGATTGACCCTGTTAGGGGTGAGGACGCTCTGTCTGAGAGCTCACTGCTCAAAGGGATGAAGTCGGCAACCTTCTGAATAATAGATACACACTATATCTAGATCTTGGTGAACTGTGAGGTAGACTTGATATCTTGATAAGTTTTAATGAATAGCATATACTCTTTACCTGGTCACATAGACCTTCTGCTAATGGCTCAACACTTCGCACTCTCTTCTCTGCTCTTCTCTTTCAACTCTGAACCATACCTTAGCAATCAAAAATGACTATCTATAAATATCTTCTCTCTAAATGATATGATCAAGTCAGCCTATTAGAACCACCTTGGAATCATATTAGAGAAACAATAACATTCTCCAATAATATTTCTATCATCTCTACTAAGCACGCAACACAACCTGGGACTAGTCCAAATTAATAAGTGTAGATGCACGCTACATACTGTCAACTCTACCAATTTAACTGATACTTTCTCCTTAAGCTGAATTACATCATGCACTCTTAACCAAACCTTCTTAACTCTTCTCTAATCACTAATCCAAGAATGCATAGCGAAATGATAGGCGTAACTCCTGTACCAATATAATCTATGTCAGCTCTTCTGGATAAACACAAGAAACTGCAATTGGTGAATAACGACTACATAACTTCACTTCTACTGCATATCAAACTCTATGTGCATGAATGGAGTAACACTAACATGTCTCCATCTCATATCCAAAGGTGCAAGGCTCTATGATAACTGTACGGACAATCACACACATAACACTTCCTGTAACTTTGTCAAGAACACTACTGACACAAGCTGCTACATAACTATTTGTACTAACAATTAACCTTTGTGTCCATGATATCATGTTGATAACATTTCCATGCTACATATACTCAAAGCTTACTATGTAAGTCTTCCACGCATGCTATTTTCCATATGTTGTCATCAATGACAAACATATAGTTAGCACTAGCTTGCTAGCAAATCTCCAACAATCTCCCCCTTTGGCATTGATGGAAACATATGGAATGAAAAACACCAACAATCCAAATGACCAATTATTTTATGACATTCTCCATTTCATCATCAAAACTCCCACAAGGATGAATCCTCCATCTACTGCCATATTTTTCAATATTCTTCATTTCCTCAACAGAACTGCTTCCATGACTGAATACTACTACCTCTTTCTACTACATATTATTCCTTCTTAATTCTATATGTACTCCCCCTTTAATACTATTTTTCATGACTATATAATAATCCCCCTTTGACATCAATGGAAAAGGGCACCAAATATTTAAGCTCCGATACTAATTCTGAAGTAGAGTAGTCAACCATCCATTAGTCATTGAGGACTTATTCTCTTTCCACTTTCTGTAAGAATAATTAGCAAAGGGAATTACTCCCAGCTTTTCCTTGAGATAATCAAAAGTATCCTTTGGTAAAGGCTTTGTGAATATATCTGCTAGCTATTCCTTTGTACTCACATAATCCAATTTGACTTCTTTCCCCGCCACTTTCTCTCTGAGGAAGTGATACTTAATCTCTATGTTCTTTGTCTTTGCATGCATCATAGGATTCTTTGACATGTTGATAGTGCTAGTGTTATCACAATGACTAACAATAGGATGATCAATCTGAATTCCAAAATCATTTATCATATGCTTGATCCAAACAATTGTAGAACAATTCAAGGCTGCTGCAACATACTCGGCTTCTACTATTGACTGAGAAATACAATTCTTCTTCTTGCTTGTCCAAGTGACTAGTCTATCACCAAAAAATACTTCTCCTCTTGATGTAGTCTTTCTATCATCCATGCATCTTGCCCAATCTGCATCTGTATATACATGAAGTTCAACATTCTCTGAATTAGGATACCATAGACCATAATCTATAGTGCCTTACAGATATCTGAATATTCACTTTACTGCCATGAGGTGACTTTGTTTAGGCTTTGTTGCAAATCTTCCAACTATTCCAACAGCATTAGAAATATCAGGTCTAGTTTGAGTAAGATATATGAGTTTACCAATCATAGACTTGTACAATGTTATATCTACTGTTAGAGAATCATCTTCTTTTATAAGCTTGCATCCTATTATCATAGGTGTACTCACTGGCTTACAATCATCCATCTTGAACTTCTTCAAATATCTCTTTCACATATTTAGACTGATTAATGAAAATACCTTTCTTTGTCTTCTGTACATTTAATCCCAAAAAGTATTTGATAGGTCCAATCATGCTCATCTCAAACTCACTCTACATCTCCTTGGAAAATTCTACACTAAGTTTGTCATTACCCCCAAAGATAATATCATCAAAAAATATAGCTACAAGTAGTAAACCTTTAGATGTCTCTCTAATAAACAAATTACAATCTGATGCTCCTTTCTTGAATCCTATTTTTGTTAGATATCCATCAAGTCTCTCATACCAAGATCTAGGGGCTTGCTTAAGTCCATAGAGGGCTTTCTTAAATCTGCATACCATAGGAGGTTTTTTTGATAAGGTCAATCCTTCTAGCTGCTCAATGTATACTTCTTCCTTTAATTCCCCATTCAAGAATGCTGACTTAACATCCATATGATAAACTTTGAAGTTTTTGAATGTTGCATAATCTATAAATAACTTAATAGCTTCTAATCTGATCACAGGTGCAAATGTGTCTAAGTAATCAATACCTTCTCTTTATGCATATCCCTTGCGTACTAACCTTGATTTATTCCTTACTATTGTACCATCTTCATTTATCTTGTTTCTAAATATCCACTTTGTTCCAATCACATTCTTATCACTAGGTCTTGGGACCAGTTCCCAAGTATCATTCTTAATAATCTAATCTAGTTCTTCTTTCATAGCATCAAGCCAATCTAAATGATTACATGCATCTTCAAAACTTAAAGGTTCTATTTGAGATAGTAAACATATCACATCATTTCTTGCTAAGCTCTTTGCTTTTAATCTTGTTGTGACTTTGCTACTCTGATCTCCAATGATGTCATCCTTAGAGTGATATTGTTAGAAAGTAAAGTCCACCAAGATAACTGAGAGAGGGGGGGGGGTGTGAATCGGTTATTAGATAAATATAACTTTTATCAACTTCAATAAATTTTAACCATGTAAGCAATGTAACCAACAACCATATAAATATATACATGCACAATAACAAAATGACACAAGATATGTTGACTAGGGAACCTCTTGATCAAAGAGTAAACCCCGGTGGGAATGATGCCCACAAAAGATGCACTAATATGAATATTCCTTTTGAAAGGATGGAATCTATTAAGAATCTTATGAAATACATTTAGTACATATGAATCCCTATTAGGATATTTTGAATCCCTGTTAAAAGATTCTAACTTTGTTAGGAGTTATGGAAGACAGAAGGACCCACTGCCTAAATAGCTTTAGGGTAAGATCATCGAACTCACTATCCAACTAATCTTTGTATTACTCAATAGAATAATACCAAAAGATTACTAAACTCAACAATTCAATACTCCTTTGACTGTGCCAAACTGCACCAACTCCTTCTTTAGATCTCAATACTAGATCTCAGTACTTCGCATATCCTCTTTCAACAATTTTTCTTTCAAAATACACTTACATTCATAACATTCCATATTACAACAAGGAATACATTCCTTCCTTTATACCACACTCAAGTAATTACAAATGAGTCAGCATACAAATTACAAAAATAAAATTTTCCACACGTTACATTAAAATTACACAAAACTATCGACTTTCAATCAATATAGTTCTTCACTCGTGTGACCTCAAATCTTGAGCTATCAACCACATCACTATCAACATGTCTCCAACTTCTCTCTAACTGTGCATAACCAGATTCCATCTCGATTAGGAGATATCATCCGATTTCCACAAACCGCTACTCAGGAACACTGCTTGAATACTGCTTCCAATGATTTCCTCATAACTTCCATGAATAAATGAATTAATATATGTGCTCTTAACCATGATCTAATAACACATCATAGAATAAGTCCTCAACTATGCATAGATTCATCTTCAATATCCCAAGTGCACTAACTCAAACACTGTCTACTTCTCTGCTAATCTTTAGTAGATCACTATGTTGACATCAATGACAATCACAGTCATGAATGCAAAAACAACTACTAAAGAATGGCTACTAATACTCCCCCATAGGATATATTCATCATTCATTCCTAACAATCTTCCCCATTGGAATTGATGGCAACATAGATGAAAAAACATCCAAGTTCCATAAATCCTATCACTATACCACTGTTGCACTGAAAATGCTTTAAGTCTTCTTTATCAATCAAATCTTGCTTCATTTTCCTATTCAGTTCTCTCCAAAAAATGGTACAAATGGTTTTTCATGTACACTTCTTCCCCATTGACATCAATGACATAAATTTCATCATTATGTCAACAACAACTTCAATGTCAAAAGACACTGTCCAGAAAATGCATTCACTAGAGTCCTCATGACTCAGCTCAGATACACATACTCCCCCATAGAGGAAGTACCAACATCTAGTCTAGAAGAAAGATAGGGCTCATATACCACTAGATGGATGCAACAATTTGCATTACTTCTCAAAAGTAGGCTGGGGCATAACCCCAAGCATACCTCTCAGATACTCAAATGTATCCTTGGGTAAAGGTTTTGTAAATATGTCTACAATTTGCTCCTTTGTGCTTATGTACTCAAGTCTAACTTCTTTCTCTGCTACTTTCTCTCTCACTACATGATACTTTATCTCTATATGCTTTGTATAACAATAGGTTTAATAAATTTTACTCCAATATCCTTCAGCATTTGCTTCATCCAAATTATCTGGTTACAATTGTTTGCTACTTCTACATATTCGGCTTCTGCTGTGCTCTATGAAATAAAATTCTTCTTCTTCCTTTGCTAAGAAACCAATCTTCCTCCAAGAAAAAATGCTCCACCACTAGTGCTCTTTTTATCATCAACACTGCCTCCCCAATCAACATCTGTATATGCACATAGGGTAAAATCATTAGATTTTTCATACCACAATCCATACTCAAGTGTGCCTCTTAAGTACCTCGGTATCCTCTTTACTGCTGCATAATGTGATTCTCTAGGTTCAGCTTGAAATCTTGCCACAATTTCAACTGAATGTGCTATATCAGGTCTTGTATGAGTCAAATACTACAATCCTCCAATCATAGATCTGTACTTCTTCTGTTCCACTACAAGAATCTCATCTATGCTAGATAACTTATGTCTAGTTACCATAGGTGTTCCAATTGGCTTACAGTTATCCATTCCAAATCTCTTCAATAAATCATTCAAGTACTTTGTTTGACTTACAAAGATAACATCACTATTCTATGTTATCTACAATCCTAAAAATTATTTCATCTCACTAATCATAGTCATTTCAAATTTAGTCTTCATTTCATCTACAAATTTATCGCTCGCTTCATCTTCTCCTCCAAAGATAATATCATCAACAAAGATTACTACAAGCAACAAACTATTTTCAATTTCTTTTGTATACAAGTTGCTATTAGCTGTGCCTTTTGTAAATCCCAATTTCAACAAATACTTATCCAATCTCACATACCAAGTTCTAGGTGCTTGCTTTAGTCCATATAAAGCTTTCTTTAGTTTACATACCATGTCTCCTTCTTGAGTTAAAGGAAAACCTTTAGGCTACTCAATGTAAAATTCTTCTTCCAATTCTCCATTCAGAAATGTTGACTTCACGTCCATCTGATACACTTTGAATTTCTTAAAAGTTGCATAGGCCAAAATCATTATGACTACTTCAATTCTTGCTACTGGTGTAAAAGTTTCTTCATAGTCAATTCCTTCTTGCCATGAGTATCCTTTACATACCAATCTTTCTTTGTTCCTTACCACTTCTCCTTGTGCATTCATCTTGTTTCTAAATACCCATTTTGTTTCTATAACATTCTTATCTTTAGGTCTAGGGACCAATTCCCATGTCTTGTTCTTTTCAATCTAATCTAGTTCTTCTTTCATAGCTTTACTCCAATGGTCATCTTCACAAGCTTCACTAGTAGATTTAGGTTCAATTTGAAAAATCAAACATAACTATTCTTGTACCTTATTTCAAGTCTAAACTCCTCTGTCTATGCTTCCAATAATCTACTCAAAAAGATGATTCCTTGATAGATTCCTATTAGGTGTCACTGTCTCAGATCTTACTTTAGGTGTCAGTTCTTCAATGACCTCACTATGGCTTTCATTCAATAAATCACTGTTAGTTTCATAAAATAATTCAGTAGTCTCAGGGTTAGGTCTAGGGTGAGTTCCTTCATCTGATTCATAATCAAGCATTCTTTCCTAAATTCTAAACTTTTCATCAACTTTA